>CM053031.1:34750765-34942760 GCA_028564925.1 Lithobates sylvaticus
ACACGATCAGACTTTGCTCCATCAGGCTTTTGTTGCCAAAAAAAAATTCTGTTTGCAGAGCGAACTTTTGTCCGATGAAAACCGAAAGTTTGTCTGATGGAGCGTACACACGGTCGGATGTTGCCTTAAAACAGCTCATTTGCATGTTTGTTGTCCAAAAGTCTGATCGTGTGTATGGGCCTTAACAGTTACAAGCATTACTCCTAAAGGCAGAGGCATGATGGCAATTGAAGTTCCGCAACAGCTGGAGGGCCCACAGGTTGCGCACCCATTGGTGTATCCAGGTGGGTTATCGTAATTTTTAAAAAAAAGTTACCGTTCTTCATTATTATTTGACACGAAAACTGGCCCAAAAGTACTATATATATATATATATATATATATATATATATATATATATATATATATATATATATATATATATATATATATATATATATATATATATATATATATAATAATAAAAATTTTTTTTTAAATTTAACTGTATATTTCTTGCTATGACCATAACCTACTGCCAAAGAACAACCCAAAATAAATTCCCGGCTCCTAACGATTGTAGGGATACTGCATATGTGTGTGGGACAAGAAACAATGGTGTGCATTTTGCATTTATCTTGCCTAAAACACACTGACACTCATACAAATTTAAGTTAAAATGTATATACATTTTTTTTTTCTTCTACCTAAAATACATTGACCTTGACCCCGGCCTTTGATTGCAACCTTGACCCTAACTTTGAACCCTGATCTAGATATATTTTTTTTTAACTTCAATTTATTGGTTTTACCTTTGCAAAGTAGCAAACCATACATGAAGTAGGGGCCCACAATCCTCGGTTACAGGGATTTTTGCAAATAATAAAGTAAGGTATAGCAAAGACATCTTAAAGTGGAGGGCCACCCTAAAAAAAAAAAAAGAGCATTAATATTCTGTAAAAAAAGAAATTCTTTTTTTTTTACCTGAACTGAAATCCCTGTTGCTAGGCAGTCTTCCTAATCTGCCTCCTTCCTACTCCGTGGTCATCTTCGGTCTTCTGTCCTCCGCCGTGTTGTCTTCTGGGTAATGGGGCGCGCTGTGTTCTGTGAACTGTGTGTTCCCTAACACAGCGCGTCCCATTCACAAAGCGCTGCGCGATTTGCGCATGCGCAGTAGAAAATGGGCAATAAAGCCCTAGTCTCCACTGCCTGTTTCCCTTACTGAGGATGGCAGCGCTGGGACCGGAGCGCCGAGGGACATGTCGGCCTTGGCGGCCGACATCGCGGACGCCCTGGGAGGGTAATGCCACGTACACACGGTCGGAATTTCCGATGGAAACAGTCCGATGGGAGCTTTTCATCGGATTTTCCGACCGTGTGTATGCCCAACGGTCTTTTTCTGTTGGAATTTCCGACGGACTTTGAATTGAGAACCTGTTCTCAATTTTTCCGACGGAAAACCTTTCTATAGGATTTTCCGATCGTGTGTATGCAATTCCGACACGCAAAATTCCGACGCATGCTCGGAAGCATTAAACTTCCCTTTTATAGTGCTGTTGAACGTGTTTTATGCCGCTGTGTTATTGACCGTCGGAATTTGGTGTGACCGTGTGTAGGCAACACAGCTTGAGCGGAATTCATACAGCAAACATACAGAGGCTGTACAGTGACTGATCACTGTGATAGCCAGTCAGAAGCTAGCACAGTGATCAGGTGATCGGGAACTAGAGCCCCCTGGTTCCCGCTGGTACGTGACCCGGGCTGGGAGGTCTCTTTAAAGTGCGCTTCCAGCACAAACACATGTACGCATATATGCGGTCTCATTGAAAAAGACCCACTTTAGTGAGGCTGCATATATGTGTACAGACTGCGGAAGGGAGACTGCCGCTTCCGCAGTGTGCTGGCGGGGGACCGTTTTTTCTACCCGGCCTTCTTGCAGCAGAAACAAAAAAAAGAAAACCGTCAAAGACAGTCAAAAAGCATTAAAAAAAATTATTAGTCCAGCTGAGCATACAGTTTAAATATATTCCAGGTGCATAAAAAACAAATAATATGTGTACATTTTTACAGCAAAAAAAGAATTTGTACATATTTTGTTTTTATGCACCTGGAATATATTTAGCAGATTTAAACTGTATGCTCAGCTGGACTAAATATTTTCTTTTATTTTTTTTGACTGTCTTTGACTTGGTGTGGTTTTTTTTTTTTTTTTTCTTGTTTTTTTAGAGGTCTTTGGTTATTCACCAAGCTTGCATTGTTTTTCTACTTTTGTGTATTTGCTCTTTTTTTTTTCTTGTACAGAATAGAGTAGACATTCACGATGTGGAACCTGAAGTATTTAAAGAAATACTGAGATTTATCTATACAGGAAAAGCCCCCAATCTAGACAAGATGGCTGATAACTTGTTGGCAGCAGCAGATAAAGTAAGTCCTTCACCAATTAAAAGTGTTTTGTGTTTTTTCACACCTTTTTACTAAACTGGTTGAACTGCCTGTGACAGCCTTTATATAGTGTCATTTACAAGCAAGTCTTCCCAACACCACAATCTCATATTAAAGAGGAAGCCGCAAGGTTACACTGTTACATGGTGGTGGTTGTTATGATTATTATTTTAGTCTTGCTTCTCAGGTCTAGAATTGTGTGTTGTATTATTTCCATATCAGAGCAGAATAGTCAGGATGTAAGACCCCTATAAAAGCTGACCTGTCTGAGTGCAGAGCTGATAATCGACACTGTCTGGACTGCAGGAGGAGTGCCCGAGTGGCTGAATGAGTCCAGTGCGTTTTTTTTTTTTTTTGGTGCATCAAAAACACATGAAAAGTAGGTTATATGGTTTCCAATGGCATAGTTAACACCTGTGCTGTCAGTTCCAGGGCTTTCCAGTTCCAGAAAAAAAGTAGAACATGCTGCATTTTTCCTGCACTGAAACGCATCAAAAACACACTGGATCCCAGTACAGGTGGTCCCTGGGTTACAAACACATCTGACTTACAAACGACTCCTACTTACAGAGGGAGACAACAGAAAGTGAGAGGAAGATTTCCCCCTAGGAAGGAAAATTCTCTCCTAAAAAAAGTTATCATGGGAATGAGGTGTCTCCACTGAAGCCTTATCAATCCTTGTTTTCACAACAACCCAAAATTTTCTACATCCAATTGTCACGGGGGGAATGAAAGTGAGATGACATCTTCTGAACAGGGGCACAGACAGCAAATCAAATGATACTATTAACCCTTCTCCCTATGCGATCCAAAAAACACAAACGTAATTTTTTTGGCTTGCACTTAAAACATTTACCTGTTTCGACTTGCAAACAAATCTTGTTTGTAATCCAGGGTCTCTGCCTGTACAGTGAAAATAATGCATCTGGAATGCATCCAGAAACGCATCACAAACGCACCGGAACGCGTGATTAAAAAAATCTGGAGTGCGTTTTTGTGGTGTGAACCAACCCCTTAATTGATGAAAGAGGACTCCTGATTGCTGTCAGCCTCACTGTTCTCAATCTCATGTACCATGTCCGATGCTTGCACACTTTTTTTTTTTATTTAATTTTTTTTCCTTTTTTTTTTTTTCTGCCTTTTTTTTTTTCCCCCCTAACACTTTGTCATTGATATGGTCTTTCTTTTGACAGTATGCATTAGAGCGATTAAAAGTCCTGTGTGAAGAGGCTTTATGCAGTAACCTTTCAGCGGAAAATGTTGCTGATGTCCTTATCTTGGCAGATTTGCACAGTGCCGAGCAGCTGAAAGCACAAGCAATAGACTTTATTAACAGGCAAGTACAATTGTGCCGCGTTCACCGCAAGATGCGGCTTTGGTGCTTTTGATTTTACACGACTGGAGTCAAACACCTAGTTTTAAAAGAAAAGCTTTCTTCTTTTTTTTTTTTTTTTTTTTTTTTTTTTTTTCCAGGAGCCTAATAGCACAGATCTTCAGATGTAAACTTATTAAAAATGTTTATTTTTGTTCCTCAAGCTGGGGAGATGGCTAATTTCCTAAACCAGACCCCTACAGTAATTACATTTTTGGAAGTCGGTGAGAATTGTCTTGTGTCCATGCTGGTGAAGAGCTGACAACGCCACATTTATGATATGTGTCTGACTGGTAACAGTGGGAATACCATAATCAGTATGATATTAGGAAAGGTGGCTGATTACATAGGATTGCCTTGGTTTTGTGCTGTTACCAGTCTTAGTGGAAGAATTGCTTAGTGGAGTTTACTTCAAAAGTGGTTGTAAACCTCAGATATGAAACATAAACAGAAAGTGAGGTGAAATCTTCTGAACAGGGGCACAGACAGCAAAACCAACATTTACAGGGGTGATAACCCTTCCCTATGCTACCCAAAAAGTTTCATAAGTTTCTTTGTCTGGAGCAACCCTTAAAAAGATTTACCTGTTCCGACTTACAAACAGATTCAACTTAAAGCGGAGCTCCACCCTAAAGTGGAACTTCCGCTCATCGGAACACCCCCCCCCCCCCCTCCAGTGCCACGGGAATCACGCCCCCCCCCCCCGCCCCCTGCTGTCTCCTGGGAATCGCACAGGTCCCGGGAGCTAGCTGGGACCACTTACGACGCGCAGCGTGACTCGCGCATGCACACTGGGGAACTGGGAAGTGAAGCCGCAACGCTTCACTTCCTGACTCCCTCAATGAGAATGGCAGCGGCAGCAACCGAGAACGAGCGATTTGCTCAGCTTCGGCAGCCGACATCGCTGCACCCTGGGACAGGTAAGTGTCTATTTTATTAAGTCAGCAGCTGCAGTATTTGTAGCTGCTGGCTTTTTAATAATTTTTGTTTTAGGTGGACTCCCTCTTTAAGAACAAACCTCTTGTTTGTAACCCGGGGACCGCCTGTACCTTGTATTGCACCCTTTAACATCAATGACAGCTTGAAGTCATTGATGTTAAGCCTGGCACTATGCACCACCCTGGCCTGGCACTATGCACCACCCTGGCCTGGCACTATGCACCACCCTGGCCTGGCACTATGCACCACCCTGGCCTGGCACTATGCACCACCCTGGCCTGGCACTATGCACCACCCTGGCCTGGCACTATGCACCACCCTGGCCTGGCACTATGCACCACCCTGGCCTGGCACTATGCACCACCCTGGCCTGGCACTATGCACCACCCTGGCCTGGCACTATGCACCACCCTGGCCTGGCACTATGCACCACCCTGGCCTGGCACTATGCACCACCCTGGCCTGGCACTATGCACCACCCTGGCCTGGCACTATGCACCACCCTGGCCTGGCACTATATCACCTTATCTGCCAGTATACTATCCCAATGTCACTTGAAGTCGACGTGTGATGTGCTGAAACACTAATGAATAAAAAAAAAAAAAAAAAGATTTTTAGGAACAACAACTTTTTTTTTTAGGGTTGCCCTCCGCTTTAACTGAAACAGGCTCACACTATAGAGGGATATGCTTTGTTCATATTTTATGTCTGAGGTTTACAACCACTTTAAGGGGGGCTCATTGGCTATCATGACACGTCTATCCATCAGCTGTTCTTCTCATATTCTCATAGACTGTAAACAGCTGGAATTGGCACTACATTTAATGTACCTTTTTTAGAAAGGCTTATGAGGAGGATGGCAGCAGGTAAGTTATGAACTCCAAAAAATAGGTCATCTATCACCTTACAGCATTGTTTTCTTAACAATGTGTACTGTACAGGGCGTAAGAAAATTGAAGATAATCCGGCATTATCCTTTTGCATGCATGTGGAAATAATTTCAGGAGTATAGTACAAAGTTTATATCCGGTTGTCCAGGTGTGTGCTTTTTTTTTTTTTTTTTTTTTTTTTTTTTTTTTTTTTTTTTAAATAGGCTTTTTGTTCACTTCTGTTTATCAATGAAGAAGGATAATACAAAGATCAACCCTTGCAGGTGGTTAGTTCAACACCATATAGAATTTGATCAGCCTTCTGACTATTCATTACACAGGTCTGTCTGCTCTAGTTCCAGCATCGGTCTGGATTGTTGGCTGAGCCTCAGGCTCCGTCCCTCTGTCCATACAGACTTCTGTCTCTCAACAGTGCTGCACAGCACAGACAATGTTCTGATGGGGCCTCCTGTTTTTATCCCTGCCCTTACAGGCCTGGACAATACACTACCTGCATGTTCTCATCAAGCGCCTACCTCCACAGCAATGGCTTACTCACGAGCAACTATGTTTACAAGGAAAACCGTAGTATATTAGGTACCAACATTCCTAAAACTGTTAGTATAGCAAACAATTTTTGCCTTATTTTGGGATTTTGTAGGTACCTTTTTTTTAGGTGCCCCTTGTGTGCATGCCGAGATACAAGAATATAGAGTATAGTTATACCAATTCACTTTTTTATTCAGGATAAAAATCATTCAATGAAATCAATGGGAAGCGCCTGCAAATCGGGCACTAGCGGCCGAAAAGCGCCTCTGAAATGACAGTTTTAGCGTCGCTTTACCATCAAGTCCCCTGTCAGGGTTACTTATTTGCCTGCAGGCTTTGCATCTTCTACAGTTGAAAAAACAGTCTTATCCCAAAAGGGGGGGGGGGGGGGTCTAGTACTTTCTTTCACTACTTTATCTCCCAAATTGGGTGCCTTGCGGTATATAAATGTAGGGCTTTGTTTAACACCTTATCCATACATAAAATGCGCCAATGTTTATTAAAAATGGTCTCAACCTCTTTAACCACCTCAGTACAGGGCATTTTCACCCCCTTCCTGCCCAGGCCATTTTTCAGCTTTCAGCGCTGTCACACTTTGAATGACAATTGCGCGGTCATACAACACTGTACCCAAATTAAATTGTTATCATTTTTTGTCCCCACAAATAGAGCTTTCTTTTGGTGGTATTTGAACACCTCTGCGGTTTAAATTTTTTGCGCTATAAACAAAAGAAGAGGGGCGAGTATTACATATTTTTGGTAAAAAAAAAATCGCAATAAGCATATATTGCTTGGTTTGCACAAAAGTTATAGCGCCTACAAAATGGAGGATAGATTTATAGCATTTTTATTTAATTTTTTTTTTTTTTTGTAACTAGTAATGGTGGCGAGCTGCGATTTTATTTATTTTTTTTTATTTTTTCTTTTTTTCTTTCTTTTTTTTTTTTATCGTGACTGCGATATTGCGGCGGACATATCGGACACTTTTGACACATTTTTGGGACCATTCACATTTACACAGCGATCTGTGCTATAAAAATGCATTGATTACTGTATAAATGTGACTGGCGGGGAAGGGGTAACACTAGGGGGTGATCGAGGGGTTAATATGTCCCCTGGGAGTGATTCTAACTGTAGGGGGAGGGGTCTCACAAGGGGAGGAGACCGATCAGTGTTTCTCTGTACTGAGAACAGACCATCGGTCTCCTCTCCTCTGACAGGACCGTGGATCTGTGTGTTTCCATACACAGATCCACGGTCCTGCTGTATTGCCGGGCAATCGCAGGTCGCCGGCGGACATCGCGCATCGGGTTCCCAGTGACACGGCGCGCGCTCCCTGGAGGGCCGGGAAGGACGCCCTCCCGCCACGAGAGCTGCGCCGCCTGGCCGTCAATTTACAGCCAGCGGTCGCAAGGCAGTTAAATTGAGAATGAAAGTTAGAAATAAACCCAAATTCTTGATTTGAATTAATATTCCTTTCCTTATCAATGAGTGAAGATTGTCGGGGTACTGCCTTTAATTTCCTGAATCAAACTTTCTAAATGATTGCCATCATAACCCTTCTCTATGAATCGCTCATTCAGTATGTTGGTCTGTGCCAAAAAATCATCTTCTTCCGTACAATTTCTCCTTTACTCTGGTAATTTGCCCATTTCGGTATATTTTTTTTAGCCAAAGGGGGTGGTGGCCACTGTGTAAAGGTAAGTAACTGTTGCGGTCCGTAGGTTTAAAATAAAACTGTCCCTAAGCTGTCTCCCTTTCTGAAGATATTGACGTCCAAGTAATGTATTTGGTCTCTACTCCAAGAAAAATCTAGTCTGATGTTGTTATTATTTAATGTCTCCATGAATATTTCTAAAGAGTAGGACCCCCTCCCAGATTAAAAACAGGTCATCAATAAATCTTTTGTAAAATAGAAGCTTTTTATATTCCTTACCGTATATATTTTTGTCTTCCCATTCGGCCATAAAAAGATTTGCTATGCTCGGTGTAGTAGTAATTGCTATTGTACCAGAAATAATTATGGGATAGACAGAATTCCAATACGTTGCGTAAAAAGTGTTTCTGTTCAAACGAGATATCTTCTGGTCAGCTTAAAGTGGAGGGCCACCCTAAAAAAATATAAAAAAAAGGGCATTAATATTCTTTAAGAAATGTAAAAAAAAAACATTTGAAAAAAAAAAAAAATGTTTACCTTATCAGAAATCCCTGTTGCTAGGCAGTCTTCCTACTCCGCGGTGATCTATAGGGCTCTTTTACACGGACGGTCCGTATGTCCGTTTTTCATCCATCCGGATGAAAAACGGACATGCATGTATCCCTAATGGGATAGCGGGTGTCAGCGGATGAGCATCCGCTGACACCCGATCTCGTCCGCGCCCGCTATGCTCCGTTTCTGCAGATGGAGGAAAACCCTATTAAAACCCTATCCGCTGAGCAAGCGGATATCCACGGGGCGGATCAGCACTGATCCGCCCCGTGTGAAAGAGCCTTTGGTCTTCTGTCCTCCTCCGCGTGGTCTTCTGGGTAATGGGGTGCGCTGTGTTCTGGAAACTGCTTTTTTTACCTAACTCAGCGCGTCCCTTTCACAAAGCGCTGCGCGATTTGCTCATGCTCAGTAGGAAACGCTCATTGAAGCTGCAAGACTCCACTGCCTGTTTCCCTTAGTGAGGACGGCGGTGCTGGGACCGGAGCTGCTGACTTTTAAAAAAAAAATGTTTACAGCTGAAACACCGCTTAAAGCCCGATTAAGGGCTAAAAGTGCATCATCGTGCTGTATAGCGGTGTACAGGGACGTCGCCAAAAAAAAATTATTTTTTTCCTGTCAAATTAAAATCTAGTAATTGTATATATCTACATATATATATTGTGCATTATCCTGTTGACATTGCTTCTAAACACTCTTTATTTACAGATGTAGTCTTCTCAGGCAACTAGGTTGCAAGGACGGCAAAAACTGGAATGGCAGGTAAGTGCTTATAATTTCATTCCGTGGTGTCTCCGGTACAGAAATCTGCTTCCTTCTGAAAAGTAAACAAAGCCGCTGCGCCTGTGTGTGATCGAAGAGCTTCATTAAAAAATGCATTTACTTGAAACATTTCCTCCTAGCGTCACTCTGGTTATGCTTCAACAAACAGCCCCTGGTAATCAGCGTAGCACACAATTATTAGTTACTATAACACATTTCATGTCTGTGTGAATAGGTTCAGTTATTGTGGACTGGTGGCCCTGACTCCTCCAGACACCCTGTGCATGATGCATTTTGCGTCTCGATTAGGAAACCATGGTGTACTCATTCAAGATAATTGTACCTTCTCTGAAGGTAATCTTCAAAGCGGACCATCGCACGCAAACTGAAGTACTTCTCATCTGCACCCCCCACAGCATCAAATAGATTTTGTGCATTAAAAGCACGGAGGTGTAGTATCAGCCACTCACCTGCGATGTTCAGATATGTTCAGATAACACATCTTGGTAGGCATTTTTTTTAGTCAAGAATAAAGCATCACGGTTTTAGGACCTGACAGAGTGCCCTGTGGCATGTCTGGCACCACAAGGCTCTGTCAGGTCTAGAGACCTGCAGCATGTCTGCGCATGCGTGGGATTAGGAAATCACGAATTTAAAGTAGTTAACCACTTCCGGACCACCCGCCGTCACTATACGTCTGTCCTTTGACGTTAAATACTGGGGTTATAGCAGCAGATAGCTGCCATAACCCCGGTATTTTCTTCAAAGGCAGGCGGTCCGCTTTAAGATAAAAGTAGTCTTTGCAACGTATTCGCCGTGAGATCCCTTTTATTGGCGGTGGGCGGGGTATTGCTTTTACGTGTAAATGTGAGATCTGAGGTCTCTTTGACCCCAGATCTCACATTAAAGAGGTCCTGTCATGTTTTTTTCTATTACAAGGGATGTTTACATTCCTTGTAATAATAGGAGTAAAAGTGATCCAAACCAGAACCATTCTGTTTTTTTTTTAAAAGGACAGTAAAAAAATTAAGAATTTTATTTTTTTAAAGTGCCTCCCCTCCCCCCCCCCGAGCTCGCATGCAGAATCTAACACATACGTAAGTTGCGCCCACATATCAAAAGGGCGTTCAAATCACGCATTTAAGGAATCACCGCAATCGTTACGGTGAGAGCAAATATGTCTAGCACAGGAGGACCTCTAACTCAAAACTGGTAACCCATTTTTAAACGTCGCCTATGGAGATTTTTAAGTGCCGAAGTTTGTCGCCATTCCACGAGTGGGCGCAATTTTGAAGCGTGACATGTTTGGTATCAATTTACTCGGCGTATCATCCTCTTTCACAATTATCGAAAAAATATAGAAAAAATTGGGCCAACTTTACTGTGTTGTGTTTTTTAATTCGACAAAGTATATTTTTTTTCCCCCAAAAATTGTGTTTTGTAAGACCGCTGCGCAAATACGGTGTGACATAAAGTATTGCAACGACCACCATTTTATTCTGTAGGGTGTCTAAAATTAAATTTTTGGGGGTTTGAAGTAAAAACCCGTTTCAAAAATAGGCCTGCTCCTTAAGTGATGGTGTAGGAACAGAGAGAGATGCAGGAAGAACTTGACCTGATTGAGGTGTGTATATGTGTGTATATATATATATATATATATATATATATATATATATATATATATATATATATATATATATATATATATATATATATATATATATATATATATATATATATATATATATATCTCACACACACACATTTTTTTTTTATTATTTATTACAAGTACTTGTGGTATAGTGCCAAAAGTATTGGTACACCCCCCCCCCCCCCAAATCATTGGGTTCAGGTGTTTGTCACCTCCATGGGCACAGGAGTATAAAATCAAGCACATAGGCATGCAGACTGCTTCTACAAACATTTGTGAAAAGAATGGGTCGCTCTCAGGAGCTCAGTGAATTCAAGTGTGGTACCGTGATAGGAAAAATAAGATCTAAAAAGAAAATATGGACGGAGGCAAATACTTTTTCACAGCACTGTATGTGGTATTGTGATAGAAAATAGTAATATATCAATGATCTAGACGTAGAGTTGAGCATAATACAGTATCCGAAAAAAATACTTTGCTCATTGTACGGGCATACTTACAAAACTGCAACAACATAATACACAGTTCATCACTAACCATCTAAAAGTAAATCTTTCCTGGAGGGTGCTAATGCTGATTTCTTATTTTGAAAAAAGCATAGCTTAGTTGCTTAAAGCGGAGCTCCACCCTAAAGTGGAATTTCTGCTCATCGGATTCCTCTCCCCTTCCGGTGTCACAATTGGCACCTTTCGGGGGGATGGGGGAAAGGATACCTGTCTTTTTTTTTCACAGGTATCCTTTCCCACTTCCAGAAGTCTGCCGCGATGCGGCCGTGACGTCACCGTGGAGCTCCCTCCTCCTCCCTTGGCTGCCGGGCTAATAGGAGAGAGGAGCGGGGCCTCGCGCATGTGCAATAGGGTTCCCGGCGTGAAGCCGAAAGGCTACACTGCCGGGTTACCTTACCCGCAATGGCGGGGGCAGCACCCGACAGCTGATGGAGACATCAGCTGCGGTGCCGAAATCGAGGGACTGCAGGAAAGGTAAGTGTCCATTTATTAAAAGCCAGCAGCTGCAGTATGTGTAGCTGCTGGCTTTTAATTTTACTTTTTTTTTTCTCCGGAACACCGCTTTAATTCCAATGGTGTGTATTTGAAATAACAAAACGAGGGGGGAAAAAAAGACCCAAAGCAACATTGGACATGTGCATATCTCATCTCTAGCAGCTTGTAAAAAAAAGTGATGTCTTTCTCTAAATTTTTTGGCATGGACCATCTTGTACACCAGAATCCAGAACCCTTCTCTTCTGCACAGGTGACTAGTGGACTCAGAGCTTACATTCACAGTATTCTGTAGGCAAAAAGAATGCAGCTCCTTCATTGGCAAGACTGCTGCACTGAGGCTTGGACATTTTAAAAGCAGGGGACACAACACCGGCTCCAGCAAATCCTGCAAGCCTTGTTTCAGCATGATACTGTTTAGTACGATCAAGCTTTTCTTCCGTTTTAGTGTTGTGTGCTACGTCATTCTGTTCAATATACCCTTTTGCTCCAACAGCTCCAAACACCATTTTTTTTTTTTTTTTTTGTCCATTTGTATAAGGTCTTGGCTGCTTTGGATGCTTCTTCAGTATTCCACCTACTGGTTCTCTTGGAGTATGTGACATCTTGTTGGGCTGTCTTTTATAGTGTGACGAGAACAAGCAGAACTGTAATAGCCAATAAAAGCCAGTGTCTAGAGCAGGGGTCTCCAAACTAAAACAAAGGGCCAGTTTACTGCCCTTAAAGCAGCCGAAAATGTTCTAGGCCGACAATCAGTGAAAATTAAACGTGGCCTACGGGTTGGTGGTCAGTAGGAGGAGGGATAGTACCCCATCATTGGTGTCAGTGGGAGGAATACTGCCCCGTCATTGGCATCAGTGGGAGGAATACTGCCCCGTCATTGGCATCAGTGGAAGGAATACTGCCCCGTCATTGGCATCAGTGGGAGGAATACTGCCCCGTCATTGGCGTCAGTGGGAGGAATACTGCCCCGTCATTGGCGTCAGTGGGAGGAATACTGCCCCGTCATTGGCATCAGTGGGAGGAATACTGCCCCGTCATTGGCATCAGTGGGAGGAATACTGCCCCGTCATTGGCATCAGTGGGAGGAATACTGCCCCGTCATTGGCATCAGTGGGAGGAATACTGCCCCGTCATTGGCATCAGTGGGAGGAATACTGCCCCGTCATTGGCATCAGTGGGAGGAATACTGCCCCGTCATTGGCATCAGTGGGAGGAATACTGCCCCGTCATTGGCATCAGTGGGAGGAATACTGCCCCGTCATTGGCATCAGTGGGAGGAATACTACCCCGTCATTGGCATCAGTGGGAGGAATACTGCCCCATCATTGTCCTGTCATGTCAGGTGGAATAGTGCCCCAAGGGCTGGATAAAGGCTATCAGCCAGCCCCCGGGCCACAGTTTGGAGACCACTGGGCTACACCGACAGGCTTGCACCAAGCCTCAACAGTTACAAAAACATTTTTTTCTTATTTTGTTCACCTCTTATGGCTAACAATGCAACTAGAGAAATGTTGGGAAAGATGGTTCAGGGGGTCAGAGGGCAGTTTATACAGTGCCTTTTAAAAAGTATTCATACCCCTTGACATGTTCCACATTTTGTCATGTTGCAACCAAAAAGGTAAAGGTATTTTATTAGGATTTTGTGTGATAGACAAACACAAAGTGGCACATAATTGTGAAGTGGAAGGAAAATGATAAATGGTTCATTTTTTTTTTTTTTTTTCAAATATCTGAAAAGTGTGGCGTGCATTTTTATTCAGCCCCCTTTTACTCGGATACCCCTAACTAGTGGAACCAATTGCCTTTAGAAGTCTCCTAATAAGTAAATAGTCCACCTGTGTGTAATTTAATCTCAGTGTAAATGCAGCTGTTGTTTGAAGCCCTCATAGGTTTGTTAGAGAACCTTGGTCAACAAACGGCATCATGAAGGCCAAGGAACACGCCAGACAGGTCAGGGATAAAGTTGTGGAGACTTTTAAAGCAGGGTTAGGTTATGAAAAATATCCCAAGCTTTGAACATCTCATGGAGCTCTGTGTAATAAGACAAAACGCTATGTGTGGCAGAAAACTAACACTGCACATCAGGCTGAACACACCATTCCCACCGTGAAACATGGTGGTGACAGCATCATGTTGTGGGGATGCTTTTCTTCAGCAGGGACAGGGAAGCTGATCAGAGTTGATGGGAAGATGGAGACAAATACAGGACAATCTTAGAAGAAAACCTGTTAGAGTCTGCAAAAGACTTGAGACTGGGGTGGAGGTTCACCTTCCAGCAGTACAACAACCCTAAACATACAGCCAGAGCTACAATGGAATGGTTTAGATCAAAGCATATTCATGTGTTAGAATGGCCCAGTCAAAGTCCAGACCTAAATCCGATTGAGAATCTGTGGCAAGACTTGAAAATTGCTGTTTACAGACGCTCTCCATCCAATCTGACAGAGCTTGAGCTATTTTGCAAAGAAGAATGGGCAGAAAATGTCCCTCTCTAGATGTGCAAAGCTGGTAGAGACATCCCCAAAAAGACTTGCAGCTGTAATTGCAGTGAAAGGAGGTTCTACAAAGTATTGTAGAATTATTACAAATGCACGTCCTTTTTTAGATATTTGTGAAAACTATTTATAATTTTCCTTCCACTTCACAATTATGTGCCACTTTGTGTTGGTCTATCACATAAAATCCCAATAAAATACATTTACGTTTTTGGTTGTAACAGGACAAAATGTGGAACATTTCAAGGGGTATGAATACTTTTTCAAGGCACTGTATTTCGGGAAACCTGAAACAATCATTTTGGTTTACTGGTCTGTACAGTTAAACAGTAGCTCTAGATATAGATAGATGTATATGTGTGTGTGTGTATATATATGTATATGTGTGTGTTTTTTTTTTATATTATATATATATATATATATATATATATATGTGTGTTTTTTATATATATATATATATATATATATATATATATATATATATATATATATATATATATATATATATACCCCATGCTGCCCCCTACAGTGCATTCTAGCATTAGCAATATCCGGTGACCCATGGGGGGCTGGGCTTATACTAAATAACCTCATTATTCAGGTGTGACTAGGAAAGCATGAAGTCCTGGGAACAAATACTTTTATGGTGAATGCAGTGCAGCTACATTGTTCACAATGCCCACACTAAGCTCTTTTGGTGTATTCCATTTTCAGTCAAGCAACCGACATAATGGAAACTGCAGGCTGGAAATCCATGATCCAGTCCCACCCACATTTAGTGGCCGAGGCCTTCCGAGCACTGGCGTCCGCACAATGTCCGCCCTTTGGAATTCCCAGAAAGCGACTAAAACAGTCCTGAAAGATGCTCACGAACTGCGTATTTCCACCAATAAAGGAATAGGACACTCAGTGTTCCAAACTGTTGTACCACACAAGCTGAGGCATCGGTTCTCTCCCACTTCAACTTTGCGTGCCCACGGGGGGACTGAGGACATCGCTAGCATTGTGGATGGATGATGTGATCTAATCCACGGCTTTAAATTGGACTGGTTGATCTCCGACTCACTGAATGGCCTTAAATTACCCTCAGCAGGTCCCATCTATATTGTGTTGCGTACGGCAGTTTACGTGTTTTTTTTTTTTTCTTTGTTTTTATAAATAAACTGTGCCTTGTCGTGTGACCAGGCTATGCAGGATTGCACTAACTCTATAATGCGGTAATAACTGAATTCTGTTTTTTCAGAAGGATAGTTGTTTTTTTTTTTTTTTGTTTTTTGTTCTGTGGAAAAAAAAATAGTTTGGCTTTGTCCATGTTCCGTGTCATAGATGGAAACCTTTTTGGCTCTCCAGATGTTGTGAGACTACAAAAACCAGCATGTTGTGTTGCCTTTAGCCATCAGTGGGTTGCTTTTTATATTGCACTCCCATACTGCACTAAGAAAAGGGGAGGCTGAAAATGTGACTTGAGCTTTGATAGAATCTGATTAGAGCTGTAGGTCAGCACAGAATCTCTGAGACAATTATTTAATTGGACATGCTACTGGTTGAATTCAAGATCTCTCGTATACTTTTTGTCATTAGTCTAGCACACTTCAGGCTGTTTGCACATACCTTCCTTTTTTTTGACAAAGGTGCTTCTGTATACCTGAGACCTTTTTGGCACGCATGTTAATCTCTTGAACTTTATTTCAGCCTAAGAGAGCTGCAAAGCACATCCTTCTGTGGGTGGGAACCTGGTTGCAGCTCAGTCCAGAAGTTGTGATTTATGTATAGCTTACACCCAGGGTTGGTAGATCCTGAAAGGATGCAGAAGCGATTTTTGTCAAGATAGAAAGAAAAATATATGATTTTTTATTTTATTTTTTTTATTGATTTAATCAGCTTTTTTGGATGTCTTTTGGCCGGTCAAAAGACACACATTAGGGTCCTCTTTCGCCTATCTTTTTGACAAGGGACACATGTTCATAAATGAGGCAGAGTGCAGCACTGACCTAAATCAACACTGTTTCCTGCAGGGAGATGGGAATAACTCCCTTCCCAGTGGCCCACAGGAAGTGGGTTGATTGATTGCTGGGCAACAATCAGTCCAGAAGAGGTCCAACGATAGAGTAGTGAGTTTTTAGGGGATGACGCTGGGTTGAAGTTGAGTACTGCAGTTAAAGCTCCCCTTTCTCCTTTTTTTTTTTTTTTTATTTTATTTTTTAAACTGCAGGGCACTTAACATGTAAGATTTGGGAGTTGGGTTGTAGTGATTACTTTAAATTTAAAATTGGAGCCAAAAAAATAAAATAGACAATTAACTACATATTATTTTTTTTTCCTGGTCCCTCGAGGGAGGAATTTACCCTTTTTGGGTTATACTCCCTACAGAAGGATTGGATGATGCAGGCCAGCCCAGGATAACCCAATTTACTACCAGAATGTAGATATTTTTTTTTATTGCACCTTTTTGTTTCTTGGTCTTCAAGATATTTTTTTTGTTTAATCAAGCCTATTCTCTACAATGTTGCTAGAGCTAGTTTCTTTATCCGGCATGGCCATCCTCAACCTGGCTTTTGAAATGCCGCTTCGAAACCTGGCTTGACATTGTATAGAAATGGAAATGACCTTTGGGCACTGGGTTTCCGTGAAGAGACTGTGCCACAGCCCCAGGCACAGTCTCAGCTCTTGCCGTGCCTCTAAAGACTTGCTTTGTAAGTAAGCCAGTGGACTTCCCTATTTTCCCTATGCGTTTTGTATTCTTTCCTACGTGGAACTTTGATCCATTCCTGTTGCCCATGTGGAGTGACTATGGTCACCTTCGGCCAACCTACCCCCACCTGCTAACAGCCTCTGGGTTTTGTGGGTACCCAAGGTCTTGCCTCTTGCCCTGAGCCTTCCTTTGTCTTATTGCCACACAGTCGCAGTTGTAATAGTTGCCTCAGCTCACACTCTATTAAAGGCTCCAGGGCTGCTTGCACTTGCCTAAGATTCAAGCTCCCCAGTCCAGGTGTTGGACAACTCTGCTTTTGCATGATAGTCTTTGGTCTGTTGGTGGACTCTTTCAATGCAGTCCAGGGCCAAGTCAGTCAAGTCCCTGGACAGGTGGATTCATTTGGCACCGAGGACCAGGTTGTCTCTGACCAGGTGGCTCAAAAAAAGCCATCTCTGAAATGGGGGAATACTTGTAGAAGAACCTCATGATGGATAAGTGTGTCAAGCTGTCACACTGATCACTGTATTCTGACAGCAGGGAACTCTTCCCCACTGTCAGAAAATAAAGACACAGCAGGGAGGATACCCCATCACTTCGAATGTGTGGATGGGCGAATCAGGTCAGCTTTTTTTTTTTTTTTTCCTTCAACCTGCTGGTGGAACCCAAAAAAAAAAACCTCAATTATGGCCAGCTTTATCCTGCAAATAACCCTTTCTGGTTGCATAAGGACAAGGTGGTGTTTAGGTCAGGATTTCCTTTTTGCCCTATCTAGTTTCTGCCTTTTGCCTAAACCAGGACATTTTTCCTCTGTCCCTCTATCCAGCTCCAGTTTGACAAAGGAAATTTTCACTTATTTGGGTTTGGTTCAGGCTGTGAGTATCTCTCAGCCACTGCTTCTTTTTTTTTCAGGAAGACCTATTCCCTTGTTATAGCGGATGGTCTCCATAGAAGTACGGGTTCCACCCATTCTTGTCAATCAACCAGGTGCACCCTAATAGATCTGTGGGTGCTTCATGGACTCTTTGGCATCAAGCAACTATACCTCAGAATTGAAAGGCTGACATCTGGTGTTTTGTTCACACATCCATTAAAGTCTAACAGGTGGAGTGTGCATTCCCCAGTTCTGTTTTTTCTTTGGCCTGATGGCGTTTGTTGCGCACCTTTCAGTTGGACTGCTTTTGGACCTACCAAAGGTGAAAGACTTCCTGTAAAAAAATACGTAGTCTTCTGGTTGTCATGAATAACTGCTTGATTTTTGGCTTCATTTTTAATGACCCCACCCTCTTAGTAGGCCTCATAAGAAGCCTATTCTGTCTTACCATAGAAAGTAGATTCTCCTTTGATTCTGCACTAGAAACATGGTTTATAAAACATGGTTGGTGTGTACAACACGGCAGAACAGAGGTCCTGGGAGGCAATGCACGCTGGGATAATAGCGGGGCAACATCTGTGGAGTCACTTGGGACCTCAAGTATGTTACAACCAGCAAAAAGATTGATAATGCCTTGGTGCCCTATAAGAACAATTTTTTTAAAGCTGAACTAAACTTCCAGACCAAATAAAAACATTTTGGGCCAGCAGGAGACCTATAATGTGCAAGTATGTACCTCATATTTGCACATTATAGCAGACTTGCCTAGCGAAGCTAACCCCTTCAATGCTTTCCTCCATGGCTGGTGCTTCTATCTTGACCCGGTCTGTTTTCTGGGTTTGATGTCTTCAGCCATCCTGATTGCCCTGGACCACATGGCTTAACTGGAACATCCCAGGAACAAAATGTTGAAACGGCACAGTTCAGTGTACAGTAACAAAGTGCTGCCAGGTAGAAGTATCTGACAGAAGAATGATGCACTTTTTAACAAACCAAGTTTTAGTTCTGCTTTAATGGTTGCTATTGGGTCATACAGTTGTTTAGTTGTTTTTTTGTTAGGCCTGCGGTACCCAAGTACATTCACATTTGAAAGCTTGACCTAAGATGTAAGAGCACTTGAAACCTTTTTGTCATAGAGAGAAAATCTGTGCACAAGTGCTGCTGGTGGCCTAGAAGGTGATAACGCACAAGACCCTGGTCCAAAGCGCAATGAGTAGGCCAGCGTTATATTATTTATAGCAGGATTGTTTGTGTACAAGTTGTTTTAAATAACTCTTTAAAAGAAACACAATAAAGAAATTTTTGTTTTTTTATTTGTTTTGTTTACAGATTGAGCTTTATACCAGTGTTTTCATTTTATTCATTCTTATTTTCTGTAGTCTCAAAACTACCAAGTCACATTTTTCCCCAAGGCCAAGCAACATTAATGTAGAACTCTGGCCAGGCTATGGACATTCAAATATTTACATAGTGTTAATCAGTAGTAAATGAGCTTAACAGGCATGGGTACACCCCCGTGAGTGCAGCCTACCTGGTCTGGTACTTACCTCTGCCCCTGTTCAGCAGTTTCCAGTGTGCAGCCCTGTTTAAGGATCGGTTCACTTTTAGTAACACATTACATGTTAAACTATATTTAGGATCTAACCTGTTACTAACTGAGCAGGCCCCACGAGTCCCCGCACCTGCTGTCACAATTCTAAAAAAGCATGGCCGTGCAGGGCTCTGCCCACCCGGCCGAGTCATTCATTCACGAGTTCTGTCAATAAGAGGACTACAACTACCGTCAGCCATTTGTGGCTGACAACTTTTGGTTCTCAATGAACTACCAGGGCGCTGATGAGCACTCCTAGGTAGTTCATTGCTCCTTCCTGTCATTCATTAGCTGCCTCCCCGTACCTCGGACAGCTACACTGACTGTCTGCAGGAGCCAGAAATTGCACCTGTAATCTACTGATCCCAGGTGCAATGCATTACAGGCTCCTAATAATAATAAAAAAATAAATGCACATTTTTCTTTAAGACATGAGTGCTCAACCTGTGGCCCTCCAGCTGTTGTACAGCAAGTCCCATCATGCCTCTGTCTTTGGGAGTCATGCTTGTAACTGTCAGCCTTGCAATGCCTAGTGGGACTTTTAGTTCCACAACAGCTGGAGGGCCACACGTTGAGCACCCATGCTTTAAGGCTGCATTCACACCTGAGCGTTTTGTAGCTTGAAGCCTGAAGCTACAAAACGCTAGAGGGGAAAAAAAATCCATTATTCTCAATGGAGATGGTTCACATCTCTACTCCATGTCGCCTGAAGCTCAAACAAGTTCCAGACCCTTTTTTGTCGCTCGGAATCGGCAGGTTTGGAAGTTTTTCTTTTTACATTGTCGACCTTTTGCCCTGCAGAAAATGATGGCAAAATGCAGTAAAAAACGCGAAATAGCGGTAAACGCCGCAAAATCATGCTATTTTCTGCCTAAAAACGCTACGCTCAGGTGTGAATACAGCCTAAGAGCTGCACAGCCTTTACCTGAATGGGCTGTTCCCCTTACATGCATCCCACTGCCCTATCTATTCCTATGGGAAGCAATGCTTGCGTTTGCCTCCTGCTGTCAACAGCCTTGCTTTTTCCATAAGAATAAATGGGGCTGCAACATGCATGAGCAGGATGAAGAGAACCTGGCAAGGATGCTTAGTGAAGAAAAATGACACCGCCTGGCACAGAGAGAGGTAGGCATCAGACCAGGTGGAGTGCGGCAGGTGGCAGTGGTGCCATGCCTTACAACTTGTAATTGTCTTTTTAAAGAAATCTTTCACTAACCTCTGTAATTACAGCAACTATTAAGCAATTCATGCTCAAAATTCACAACAGAAGCAATGAAGTCCAGGTTGGAACACTTTACTCTGATCTGTGTTGACAAATTACCAACTCGCTGCTGGCAGCAGAGCTCTGGTCTATAGAGAGAAAGTGAAAGTTAACCTGAGAAGCTTTGGCTGCAAACTTTTGAGGACTTGTTAATAAGGACTTGTTCTAAAGTTTTTCTACTTGTGAAGAATGTGTAACCACTTGAATGTCCATAGCCTGGCTGAAGTTCTACTTGAAGCACTTTAAATTATATATAAAAAATAAAATAACATGGAGCTTTTTATTGATATTGAAAATATACTTGCTTTGGTGCAATATGATGTTAATATGTGCTGTACGAGGCATATGTGTGTATATGGCTTGTTGGATGGTATTGAATTTCTGCATTTTGTGACATGTTTTAGCTTGTGTGCAGCATTTCAAATGACGCGAAGTTTTCTCAGTCTGATAGAATGACCATATGTGACAAGCTACAACTTTATGCTGCAAGCAGGTGAACACTATTTTGTGTATTACTGCAAAACTGTTCTTGCTGGTGGTTACAGTGAACCTTTACTAAAGTAGTAAAGAAATGCTTTGAAAAAGGAGAGTAGGAGCAGAGAGTACTGCAGCTGGTTCTTCCAGTTATTTAAGTATTATGTTTAAAGTGTATCTATACTTAAGAACACACATTTAATATATGTCAGTTTACTGATTCTAAGATGTGGTGACTGCATTTGGTTTTTTGTTTTTATATGCTTTTTCACTTGATATTAAAGTCTTGTTTCTTTTTTTTTTTTCTTTAATTTTTTTTTTGTGTAAAAATACAAATATGTTGTACTTACCTGCTCTGTGTAGTGGTCTTGCACAGAGCAACCCAGATCCTCCTCTTCTCGTGTTCCTCATCGGCACTCCTGGCCCCTCCCTCCTTCCGAGTGCTCCCACAGCAAGCAGCTTGCTATGGGGGCAGCCAAGCCGCCGCTGCTCTGTGTGTCCATTCAGATATGGAGCCGCGGCTCGGCCCCCCCTCTCCTTATTGGCTCACTGACTTTGACAGCAGCGGGAGCCAATGGTGGGACTCCTGAGATTTGCCCAGGAATTTACAAGCAGTATCAACTTCTTTTTTTTTATTTTTATTTTATTTTTTGCACTTATCAAAGCGTTTTAACAAAACTTTCAACGATCTATTTACCAGACTAAGAAGCAAATTAGAGAAGTTCTCAGTTAGGCTGGATTCACACCTATGCATTTTTAGTGCTTTTTGCAGATTTGCACTACAGTCCATTTAACATGGTTTCCTATGGAACACGTTCTGTAGTGCAAATCTGCAAAAAGCACTAAAAATGCCATAGGTGTGAATCCAGCCTAAGGCTAGCTTTACATATGTGCAGGTCAGGAACGCACACCTAATCGCACATGTTCCCGACCCTCAAGCAAAATGCGCTGCTTTTTAGCAGACATTCAGGGGGTGCCATTATGGAACTCCCACACTTCAGAAAATGCTGCGCAGCTGCGTTTTTAAAGAGTATCGGACTTGTTACCTGTTTCCCTTCACACTCCAGTGAATAAGCTGCTGAGACCACGCAAACTTGCAGGCACAGACCCACACAAGTGTGAACCTAGCCATAGGGTATACACGCTACTGAGTATAGGCTCTAGAATCTCAAATATTCACTTATTCTTATGCATGCATTAAATAAATTTAACGCAAGCCCTCACTGACCTCGGTAGTTACTCTCACTCTGGAGCAGTCCATCCTCAAATCTCTCAAAAGAATCAGTAAAGTTGTTTGTTTTTCTTAAGAGCTTCTTTTAACCACCCTGTGACCGCTCACAGTAAATATAGCTTATCAAAATAGAAGTGTGTTCTATTATATATTTTTATTTTTTTTTTAAACGTACTTCTGTAGGTGTCTGATGCTGGGTCTGTCCCCCCACCAGCTCTTAAGACCTGATAACCGAGTAATCAAACACTTTGAACGCTAGCTTCTCAGTGCTCCGTGAGCGGAGAGCTGGTGACTTTGTCACCGCTGTCTGCTCTGCCCTTCCCTGAGAGGCTGAGCCAGGTGCCAATCCAGGGTTTTCGGGTGGATCCCCTCCATATGGTCACCACCTTTCCCCAGCCTGGACTGGCTCCGTGACGTCTGCTGACAGCAGGCTGCATCTCACTGTCTGCTGAAAACAGGTCACGGAAGTGCAGAACGAACTGCATTCCTGTGATCCACAGGAGAAGTACAGCCAAATGAGCTTTGGCTGTACTTCTCCTTTTTAAATTCTATTTAAATGAGAAATGTGTGTTTTAGTACTCCACCGAGCTGACCAGAATGAAGAGATGTAAACAAAGCCTGGGAGCTTTGGAGTCTACCATCCATATCAGTGAAATGCTTGATCTTATAGCTTTTGCTCATTTGTTGGGATGAGCGAGAGGAATTTTTGATGGGGGTAAAAATGTTTTGATTTCAGGTTTCAATTAAGATAGTGAATTTGTATGATTTGAGGGTAATCTACAAAAGTTGGCCAGAGATGGCTCAAAAATTCAGCTGGTTCACCGGGAACAGAAGGCGATCTACCAACTGACTAATGTTCAATCGCCCTGTCGGGTAAAAGCTACTCAATCAGTGGCTGCAGCACTGATCTGTGTATTCTGACAGTAGTGGAAGTCTTCCCACTGTCAGAATACAGTAGCACAGTGAGAATCCACCTCGAATGTGTGGATGGAGGAATGGGTTCGGTTTTTGTCGTTCGGACTGCTGGCTAAACAAAAACTGGACCATGTTTTTCCAGCTTAAGTTTACAATACAGAAATCTTCTATGGAATTCAAACCAAGTAGCCAGCAAAGAGAAGCTACAATATTGAAACCCATTTCTATTTTTTTTTTTTTTTTTTGTTTTCCTGTAGAGTTGCATTTTTCTTACATGGAAGCCAATCGGAAAAGCTGGTTGGGGAAAATACTGGAGCACCTGGAGGAAACTTTACTAAGCCTCGGGGGGGGGGGGGGGGGGGGGGGGGGGGGATTTGGGGGTAACCTGCATTCGCTGTAAATATTGTACCTGACCAGTGTTTACATGTGGTTGCTTTTATTTTTCATTTTTCAGGCTGAGAACATTTTTATGCTCGGTTCATACTGCCGTGACTTGGGATCCGACTTGTGAGACTCCCAAGTCGCATGACATATGAAATCCCATGTTAGTCAATGAGAGCTGTCTTAATTAGCACTTCTGAAGTTGCCCCGACTTTAGAAAATGTTCCTGTACTGGAAGGCGACTTCTGTCCTACTTGTGGCCATAGACTTTAATGAAAGTCGCCTCCAAGCCACATCCTCATCTATATTGAGGTGATTTGGATCTGACATTACAGGGAGATTACCCAGGCATTCCCAAAAGTCATACAAGTACTGCTCCAGTCCTCTGGCAAAGCTGCACCGGATGTCGCGCGACTTTCAGGTCGCGTTAGTGTGAACCGAGCCCTTAGCAAGTCCAAATAAAAACAAAACCTGTTGATCTAGCCAGAAATGCAGTGTCCTTGTAATTTCCTTGTAATTTCCTGTGAATTGAACTGAAGTACAAAGAATGTTCTACTTGTGGAAACTACAAACTCCCCTGGCTCCCATGTAATAGAAAGGAAGAGAAGATGTCTTTGTAGTCCAAATCGGGAAGAAAATAAAAAAAAAAGCCTACAAAAGAAAACCAAATGCAGCCACCTCATCTAAGGATTGGTTAACTGCAGTATATAATATTTTAGATTTGGGTTTTAATGTGTGTCGGTGACATGCAAGCAGGGCTTAGCAGATATTGGTGGGAAGAACATGCACTATTGTCAAATGTATTGGCACTCCTGCCTTTACAGGCACATGAACTTTAATGGCATCCCAGTTGTAGTTCGTAGGGTTCAATATTGAGTTGGTCCACCATTTGCAGCTATAACCGCTTCAACTCTTCTGGGAAGGTTGTACATAAGGTTTAGGAGTGTGTCTATGAGAATGGATGTGTATTTGTGAGGTCAGGCACTGATGTTGGACAAGAAGGCCTGGCTTGCAGTTTTTGCTCTAATTCATCCTAAAGGTGTAATATCGGGTTGAGGTCAGGACTGTGCATGCCAGTCAAGTTCCTCCACCCCAAAGTCACTAATCCATGTCTTTTTATGGACCTTGCTTTGTACACTGGTGCGCAGTCATGTTGGAACAGGAAGGGGCCATCCCCAAACTGTTCCCACAAAGTTGGGAGCATGAAATTGTCCAAAATTTATTGGTATGCTGGCCCTTCACTGGAACTAAGGGGCCAAGCCCAACCTCTGGAAAAACAGCCCCACGCCATAATCCCCCCTCCACCAAATGATTTAGACCTGTGCACAATGCAAGGTCCATAAAGACGTGTATGAGCGAGTCCTGACCAACCCGATAGAACACCTTTTGGAATGAATTAGAGTAAGGACCGCGAGCCAGGCCTTCTCATCCAATATCCGTGCCTGACCTCGCTGGAAGAATAGTTAAACATTCCCAAAGACACACTCCTAAATCTTATGGGTGGCCTTCCCAGAAGAGTTGAAGCTGTTAAAGCTGCAAATGGTGGGCCATCTCACTATTGAACCCTACGGACTAAGACTGGGATGCAATTAAAGTTCATGTAAAGGCAGGTGTCCCAATACTTTTGACAATATAGTGTGTGTGTGTGTGTGTGTGTGTGTGTGTGTGTGTGGGGGGAAGGCAGGGCTTACCATAACCCTTTCAAAATACCTTAAAATGTAGTTAAAAGGGTCCTTTTCCTGCCATCATATTATTTTCTCCAACATTACCAATGCACTTCAGGAGTTGGATTTCATAGCCTGGTTTATGTAATGTTTGATACCAGTTTCTTGGATTTTTTAAACAGGGTAGTGATTAAATGGGGACTTTACTTGGATAGACTGGAAACAGTAAAATCTAAAGTACATTTTGCAGTTAAAAGAATGTTCTCCTTCATTTCATATCACCAGGAGACAACAAAAGTGGAAATATCACCATTTGGAAGTTTGTCTCAAAAACTTTGCTTAGGTCAGTGGTTTACCTTTTTGCCACTCCAGAACTAAAAAAAAAAGTTTGCCTGTTAATCTCAAGACCAAATTTAAGTCCTCCCACCTCTTCGAGATGGTAAGTGAAATAAAGACTGACCTTAAAGGTTAGTACACACATTAAGGTTTTTTTTCGTTCCCCGTACTTGCTATGGGACGTTAGTGTGGCGCATCTCCCCCGCTGTGCTATTGTGTTTTGAGAAATCAAATTGAAAAGGTGACTTATCTCATGGCAGTCTCATTTATAAAGCTCTTAGCGTATTTTGAGTATACTTCTGTAAGGCCAATATCGGGACTAACCAACACAACTTCATTCAGTTATTTTGTGTTAAACATCACAATTTTTTCTCGTCCATTAAGGGGCACAGAAAATCTAAAAAACAATCTGGTTATACTGCTACCTACAGAAGGATTGAACGCTGGCAAACAAAAATACTTTATGCCAAACCTGATACATCTACGACCAGCATGCTTCTTTTTTTTTTGTAAATGTTCTAGGAGGATGAATATCTTTTCTCGGCTCGGCTGATTTTAAGACTTAACCTCTTAACCTACCTTTTTTTTGTTTTTATAGCAACCTTTTTGTCTACACTCAAGGGTAATCTCTGTGTAGCTGCAGGAGGTTTCATTGATTTATATTGCTAACCAGCACAGTTGTCCTCTGTCTTAACTTTACAAGTCCAGAGCTGTTAGCATTGTGCTTGATCTCCTATGTCTCCCTCCTTTTTATTAGTCGCTTGGCACCTATTTTGGTTTCCCCTTTTTCCTACCGGCTTGTTGCGAAAAGGATTAATGCTGGCTTAACGGATTAGTGCTGATGTCATTCCATTGGGTGGCGTCGCACACGTTCTTGTCTTTTTCCAACCAAACAGCATTAAGGAAGTATTTCACCCCTGCTGCTCCTACAAGTGCTGCGTGAAACTTCAATCTCAGATCTGGTCCTACTGCCCACCTGCAGTGATGTTTGGTTACCTTCTGGTTTTCCTCCAGGGGGGTTTACCTGCTGCCCAAGTTCCCGAAGTATTTGAGTCCTGCCTTCTACCATAAACCTGTATGTAGATAACAGCACTTGCAGCAGTAGCATGCCTGGTTCTAGACACACAGGGGATAGTCAAACTGTATCTGGTGTCCCCAACCCACTCTTCACTACCATATCAGGGTCTGCCTGCAGTGTACACCTTGATAATGCCAACACATGTAGCGTAGAGTCAGGTTGCCCATTATTGCTGGAGTGCTCTTTGGCTCTGTCATGTATTGCTGGGCCTTCTCCCCTCTTGGAGGAAGTTTCTACTGTAGTTATGAAAGATTTTTGTCACAGATTGATGAGGTTTTCTGTGATGATGACCTCAGAGGCTTCAAACACACTTCTGAAGTTTCCCCTGCAGCCTTGGTGCCCGATATGCTCTCAGCCTCGGCTGCTTTTGAGCCTTTGGCTATGGAAATTTTTATACCAAATCGCTGATCGATAAGCTTTTCTGTGCGGAGGATGCAGCCTTTTGCTATAACTTCTAAATTAAAAGGGATTGTTTTGGTCCTATTTAAGGCTGGGTTCACACTAGTTTCCCCACATCCAATTTGCATAGCAGGAGATTGTGACCGGCTCTCACATCTCCGCAGCGGCTCCGGTGCAAATTGCACAGGCGTTCTGTGCTTCTTTTGGTCCATTTCAGATTCAAATTCAGCCCAAAATTTGGGCTGAAATTGGACCTGAAACAGTGAAGGGAGTCGCACCAGACTCCTGCTGTGAGCCACTCCATTCTCTATTGTGAACCCAGCCTAAAGAGGTGTACCACACCCTTAAAGCCTAGATTTTTTTTTTTTTCAGTACTATCTTTGGCCCTGGGGCCTAAATGGCCCCTAAGACCTCCAAAGCCTCCCTCTAGCACCCTATTTTTCATTTGATTCTGCATGAAGATTGGAAGTCCCCTGATAAGGTTTTGTGCCCCCCAAACGTTTGTTGTCACTCTACCCTTGTAATGAGGAGTTGTTACAAAGGCTGCGGATCCTGTCATTTCTTACCTTAAGAAGGATCTTAGAATTCCGGTTCATGATGTCCCTTCATATAAAAGACGTATGGCCAAAGCTTTTTTTTTTGTGGATCACAGGAGTGTAATTGTGCTTCGAGACCCAGAATCAGCCGATATCAGGCTAAAGCCCATTGTCTGCTGACATCAGAGCTGCTCCAGGCTCTGGAAGGCTCCCAATTATATTATTAGGATCCACCCAGAGGCCTGTGTGTCAGCTGACTCGGCCTCTCCGCTTCCAGTTTAGAGCTGGAGCCAGATGGTTCCACTTCCTATGCCCTCCAGTGAGTGGTGGAGGGGCAAAGAAGTGAGCAAGTCACCACTAAGCGATCAGTGGTTATGTGATGGCTCAGTTCTCAGGCTAAGAGCTGGTGGGGAACAGCTGCAGAGTCCAGAAGAATACTGCAGCATTGAGGTGGGTATGTGTTTTTTTTTTTTTTTTTTTCTTTTAACTCAAACTTCTTTTAAGGATCTCACTGATAAGAGACCAGAAGCTCTTTTTAGGGCAGTTTGCTCTTTAGTAGGTTCCACCTTGCAGCTAGATCTGCCATTAGTTTTCTTATGCCAGACTATGGCTGAATAGGTTAAATCCCTTAAGCGTGATCTGACAAATGCTGACATTGACCCGCATATCGTTGATTGCATTAACCAGATTTCTTTAAATATTAGCTGTTATTGCTTGCTCGAAGCCTCCCACTTACTGTCTTGCAATGGTTTCCTGTCAGTGAAGGGCTCTGTAGTTAAAGTGCTAGACTGCAGAACTTTCTTCCATGAAGTGCCTTCTCTGCATGGCCTTTGAAGGACATCTTTGGGTCACTGTTGGGTGCTATAATTAAGTGAAACACACGTTTCACAGCAGAAGAGGCCTAAAAAGCAGGCTTGAAGGCCTCAACCGTTTACTACTTCTCAGAAATGTCTTTTTCATCTCACTAAAAATCCTGACTTCCATATTGGAAGAGACTTCATGCAGACATGCTGTGGAGTCTGTCAAAAAGTTAAGCTCTTCTGTCCCAAAGACTAATTTATCACCCTACTTTTCTGTCACTGGGTTTACCGGCATAGCTGTTTAAAGCCTTGGTTCTGATATACAGGGGGAATCTCTAAGGCCGCGTACACATGGTCTGAATGTCCGATGGGAGCTTTTCATTGGATTTTCCGACCGTGTGTATGCCCAACGGTCTTTTTCTGATGGCATTTCCAACGGACTTTGGATTGAGAGCCTGTTCTTAATTTTTCCGAGGGAAAACCTTTCTATCGGATTTTTCGATCGTGTGTATGCAATTCCGACACGCAAAACTCTGACGCATGCTCGGAAACAATTCGACGCATGCTCGGAAGCATTAAACTTCCCTTTTTTATAGTGCCGTTGAACGTGTTGTATGTCGTGGTGTTGTTGGCCGTCGGAATTTGGTGTGACCGTGTGTGCGCAGGACAGTTTGAGCAAAATTCAGACGGGAAAACCATCAGAGCTTTTTCCGACATTCTGACCGTGTGTACGTGGCATAAGAATCTTATTATTAGAAAAAAAATTATTAGAATCTTTGTACCAGCAAAACAGAAAAAAAACTTTTTCTGCAGTAAAAATAAAAAAAATAGCGCCTGTACAGCGCCTGAAAAAAATCCAGCCCCATTCACTCCAGTGTGAAAGCCGGCCCGATTTCACACTGGAGCGGTGCGCTAGCAGGACAGTCAAAAAAGTCCTGCTAGCAGCATCTTTGGAGCCATGTATTCACCGCTCCTATACCGCACCTACCCATTGATTTCAATGGGACACCGCGGTAATACCACCGCTGCGGCGCTTTGCAGGGGATTTTAATCCTTTTTCGGCCGCTAGCGGGAGTTTCAAACCGCACCGCTAGCGGCCGAATATAAAACAACGGTAAAGCAGCGCTAAATATAGCGCTGCTTTGCCGCCGCTCCCGCCCCAGTGTGAAAGGGGCCTAAGAGCGGGGTCATCCTAGGGCTGGCCTACAGTTGTTTTTTTTTTCGTTTGCTGGTGTCCAGTCTTCCAGTAGGAGACAGTATAACCCTAAGGTTTGTCTTTCTGTGTCCCTCAATGGATTCCACAAAAATGATTTTACAGTGAAAATAGCATTCATGTGGTTTAAATAGAACTAGTATAATCTCATTATGACTTTTATAGTAGATTTTGCACAGAAACACTTAAATTGGATCAGTCAGGGTCCGCATTCAGAACCAGTCAGAGCTATTGCTTAGCAGTGTTGTCAGTCTAACATTAGAAGGAAGCTTACAGGCTGTGAGAGCATATGGGTAACTTTATTGGTGTGCTGCTTCCTCGTTCTCCAATCTTCAGTTTGGGGTTGGGTCCTTGACCAAGTCATACATACTGCTCAGGTGTAGTACAGAGAACTACATTTGGCAGGATATCTTGGTTAGATAACATCCGGCAGGTAAAACAATACATAGTTCTGAGATTGCTTGCAGAGCTATTGTAGTAGGGTAGGAAGTGTGCTGGCAGAGTCTGCATCAATATCTACAGAACAGAAACAGGCTTGGATGCTAAAAATGTACTAAGTGTGTCTTGATGGATTTTATTTTTGTAGTTTCTGTTTAATCTGAATATACTATAACTGTTGTTGCCAGAGGAATAGCATAGCAAAGGGAAAGCCCTGACATGTGCAAGAGGATTCTGTGTTTTGTGGAAACTCACCATGAAATGCATAAAGATGAACTCCAGCCAGGAAAAATACTTTTTTTTTTTTTTTTTTTTTTACCCCCTCAACTGTTTCTGAGCAAGAATAAATATATATCATCTGAAGACCTTCATTGACTTATCTTAATCCACAAACTTGTGATCTGCCACTGCACCAGTTTTATTTAACATGTTCCTAAACCCACACATGTAAAATTAGTCTGTATATGCAGTAAAGTATGCTTGTTATACTCACTTTGGAACCTAAAGGGTTATCCTCCACATTGTGTAAAAAGGCTGTTTGATCCTGTCTTCTCCAATCCTCCCCTTCCATTGTCCCCAACCCATTTCCTGATAACATACAGCCTTTGGAGTCACTCTGCACATACTCAGTTTGGTGTGTATAGCTAGAGTTTTTTTTTTTCCTTGGGTGGGTGCATATGATAAGCACAGGGCCAATCAGCACTGTCCAGAGAGAGGGTCAGGGGTCATGCAGCCTCAAAGGGTCAGAGTAGATCAGTGTTTCTCAACTCCAGTCCTCAAGGTGCCCCAACAGGTTGTGTTTTCAGGATTTCCATCAGATGAAATGGCTGTGGTAATTACTAAGGCAGTGAAACTGATCCAATCACCTGTGCAAAATAATGGAAAGCCTGAAAACATGACCTGTTGGGGCGCCTTGAGGACTGGCGTTGAGAAACACTGGAGTAGATTGACAATTCCACCTACAAGCCTTAACCAGACACTGATAGAAGTCACAAGACTGCTGTATACCGCTGATGAGAAAGGGTATTTAGCAATTTATATCTACTAAAACGATTGCATTCCCATGTACTGTGGGAGACCAGATATAGTGAATGCAGGGTCCTGGGTTTAATAACACTTTAATGTGTTTTGTATCTGATATTGATGCCATGCTTGATCTGTAATCCTTGCTGGACTGTTTGAGTGGCTGTTGGCTGAGGAAAGAGCAGAATCCATGTCCTCAGGAATGGAACTTGGGCACTGCCTGAATTACCTTTCCACTGTGGTTAAGACCAGAAGACTTGCATGCTGGTCCCAAGTTTTTAAGAAAACAATGAGTCTTAGAAATTATTGGTAAGAAGCTATTTATTGCTTGGGAGCATATGCCGGGGTAAATATCCAAATTTCAGCTTTAAATGTTTAAGTTGCATACAATCATCAGTGAAGAGAGGCCGAATCCAAGACTTGATCTTTAGAGGTCCGATCAAACTTTAATTCAAGAAGGATCACGGCACAATTTTATTTTGACAAGACTATGGTTATGTGCCCACACATTTCAAGGGTAATGCTCACCTGTCTTTAGGGCTAATTAGAAGAAATCAAGTTGTGTATCTAAAAACAGATGCAGGGGCGGTAGTACAAGAAGGAACTGCTGGAATAATTGTGTATGGCTTAAAGTGCACCTACTGTAGCCTTCAAGAGATTTTTGTAACATCAAAGCTGCCTAAAGTAAAAAGTTGACTTAACAAGGGAAATGCTTTTGCTGTTTGACTTCATTCTAATTGTGATGTACCTTATTGTAAAGGTGGTTTAGCACCCTTCTCTTTTCAGTAAGCCTGCAGAAATAAAAGAACTGAAAATGAAGATTCACAATAATCATTCTATTTCATATTGCTGAGAAATACTTGAAACGTGGTTAAAAACTATATTTTCATTGTCTTTTATTCTTGACTTGAAAGAGCATTTTGTAGCAAAAAATATAAAAAAATAAATAAATAAAAAATGTCAAACACTGTGTTGTATGTAAATGTATAATTATAGAGACCAGCTACATTTATGAAATGCAAAAATATTATTTACTTGTAAAGTAACATTTGAAGTCTTCTGTTGACTGTTTGAAAAATGTAAATTTGTTTGTCCTTTGACCTTTATGTACTGTCATTCATTATTTTCCTGGTTGAAGTTGTTATTTTTATTTCAAAATGAAAGCTATAATTAATAGGAGAGCATTTTTTTTTATTTTTTTAATTAGCATCAGTTGAGACATTAAAGCTGAAGCCGTATTTACAATGTGTACTCGGCAGCATGCAGATCATGCTGTCACAATTCTCAATCGCAGGCTGCACATTTGCTTACTACACCACCTACCTTTTGAAATCTGGCTCTTTAGATAAAATGTGATGGAATACTGTTTTGATTTTGTTGATCAGAAATGTACTCCTTCAACCAGGTGTCTAGAGCTAAAGGAAGCCTCCCTATCCCCAGGTACAGTATGTTATACAGATTTTGACTACAGGGAAAGGGGACATTTGGTACCAGTATCAAGCCACAGAGCCTACTACGCCCGCACGTAACCGAAACTCATCAAACCTCAAATAGCTTTTTATAGTAGCCACGTCGGTGGTGGGCTTCAGAGGTGAATGTTAGGACATTGTCGGCAGAGAGAGAGCTGTGCAGATCTCCACCCTGCCTATATGCACACTGTGCAAGGGAGTTACCTCAGACAGATATCTAGAGGTTCTACTTCTAGACTGAACAATAGAGGGGATAATGGGCACCCTTCTTTAGTCCCTCTTTAAAAAGCCTGATGTTGTCCGACAGCAAAGCAGCAACAACGACCTTTGTCATTGGAGAAGAATACATGCTGTTAAGGTAAAGAAAAGGGCATTTTATTGAGGACCTGAGAGAGCCACTCAAAGCGAACATTATCATAGGTTTTCTCTGTGTCCAGGGTAATGATCGCATAATCCCACAAGGGTTTTGACTTGGCAATTTCTAGAACCATGAGGTTGATCAGGCTTAAGGCAGCTACAAAATGTAATTTTAGGACTGGGCAGCTCTTGTCATTTATGAGGAAATGATCCCAGCACCCCACCCTAAGTGAATGAGTATGGCATACACTGTACCCCATACTCAAAAATAAACACAGTACACAGGTTTTTGAGTCCTTTTTTTTTTTTTTTTTTTCAAAATGAAGAATGTCCCTAGTCATCCCTCTGCTGTCTTCTTTCTCTGATTCTTCTCCCTCCGCTGATGTCTTCCCCCAACGCTATCTCCTGCTGTTGTGTTGGCTCCTCTGTGCACTATTTCTTTTATAGCCATGGGGCGTGGCCATATGGTGATGTCATCCAGAGACCCCACCCCGTGTGACTTCACCACCCGGGGGCATGATGGGATGGTAACGTCACAAGGGGGCAGGGTCTCTGCATGCCGTCACCGGATGGCCATGCCCCATGGCAATAAAAGAAATAGTGCACACAGGAACTAACACAACAGCGGGGGTTGCATCGGGAGACGAACCAGAAGAAGAAGACAGCAGAGGGAGAAGAACCGGAGGAAGGAGACATCACCGCAGAAAGAAGACTCGTTGAAGCTATGATGGGGGACATTCTTCATTTTTAATAAAGGACTTTGTGAAAAGCCTGTATACTGTATTTATTTTTGACATTTTTGGGTGAATGAGTAGGGGTACTTGGATTAGGGTCTGGTATGGAGTTTTTGGGGGGACCCACACAGTTTTTATTTTGGCATGGGGCTCCCCTTCAAGATCCTCAGAGCACAAATCCCATGCCACAAATCAGATCAGTTAAGATGATGATTGTATGCGACTTATATTCAAATCAGTGAGCTGAAATTGTGCCCAAGTCAGACCAAAGTAGTGCAGGAACTTTTTTCGAAGTCGGACGGACACAAGTCAGACCAGTTAAGATGGGTCTCAGAGGGAACCATTGATTTATACACGTCATGCAACATGTGCTCCTAATGTCAGAGTGTATGTTCCATTAGTATGAACTGGGCTTTACAAGCCAGGACAGTACAAATACCGCCCAAATTATCCTTTTTTGGAAAGTAAACATTCCAAGGTATCTAGTTAGAGGCAACTATACCCCAAAACACATTCTGCTACTCCTGAGCATGGCGATACCACATGTGTGTAACTTTTTCACAGCCTGGCTACATACAGAGGCCCGACATGCAGGGAGCATCGTCAAGTGTTCTAGGGCCATGCATTACACATCTAATTTCTTGACAAGACTTTTGAATGCCCTGGAGCACCAGGACAATGGAAATGTCCACACAATGACCCCATTTTGGAAAGCAAACACCCCAACTTATATTCTATGAGGCATAATGAGTCTTTTGAACATGTCATTTTTCCACTAGTTTTTGGAAAATGGAATGAAATTGCATTTTTTTTTAACACATTTATTTATGATGAGGATCCACCGATATGGTAGCACTGATAAGCAATCACTGATGTGTAACTGATGGGGCTGTATTGGCACTGATGAGTACTGTTGGCACCACTGAGCACTGTGGACACTCCCAATCCAACCCACTCACGCTGCTGCACTGTCTTCCCTCCTCTCCTCGCACTGTATTGGTGTGAGGAGAGAAAGAACTGAACATGACGCCAGTTTGTTGACAAAGTGATCGCTCCGTCATTGGACAGAGCGATCATGTGCTAAAGGGCCGCTGTGATTGGCCCTTTACCCCAATCCATGATGAGCATTGTAATGGCACTAATGAGCACTTCAGGCACTCCAAATCCAGCCCACTCATGCTGCTGCACTGTCTCCTCTCATCACATGCTGTATCAGTGTGAGGAGAGAGCTAAACTGGACAGTACACCAGTTTGTTGACAAAGTGATTGCTCTGTCATTGGACTGAGTGATCACATGGTAAAGGGCCACTGTGATTGGCCCTTTACCCCGATCTGTGATGCATTCGTGGGACCCAGCGATCACAGACCCTTCTGGATGCACGCCCCAGGGGGCGCGCGAGAAGCGGATACACAGGAGGACATCAATAGACGCCCTTCCAGAACTAGCCATCCATGCTGTAGCCGCCATTCGGCTATAGCACGGATGGCAAATGGTTAAGTGTCTATGGGGGACTGTATTAAATGCTTTTGCAAAATCCAGATACACCGCATCCACGCGTCTACCTTTATCTAGAGGGAAGCTCACTTTCTCTTAGAATATTAACAGATTGGTTTGACAAGAGTCCAGTCAGCTCCTTACTGTTGGTTGACAACACTGCGCTTAAATCCCAAGAAAGCGTGATCAGCTCTATGAGTTCTGGACTACAGAACTCCTATCAAATGCTTTTATTATATGCTTACCTGTGGGTACAAGATACAAAGTGCAGTTTACTGTAATGGTCGTGCATACTGGGCATACGAATAGCTGTGTGTGTGGCAGCCACTTTGTTCAGGTCACAAGTCTTGCGTGTCATTTTGTCAAAAGAAGGCCTAGCTGCAGTGACCCTCACTCCTCTTCCAGTTTACACAATCCACAACCTTTTAGTTGCATGCCAGTCACCTCTTATCAGTCTGTTGGTAGGACTAGTAGAATCTAATCCACATCTTGGCACCTATAAAGCTGTCTGACTTGCCCCCTTGAGTGACTGGAGTTTTAACAGACTGCTGTCAGCTCTCACCCAATCGTAATTACCATAGCCATATGCATTCCTAATGGACAGGTTAGTAGCCACAACTCTAACACTAAAATGTATAACTCATGAAATAATAACAGCACAGCCAGAATAAGGACATATTTACTTCCCTCAATTAATTTGTAGTGTTTTGAGCCCAAACATAATTACCCTAGGAGTACCAGGAACAGAACTGGCCCAATTCCTCTGCTAGGCAAACTGAGCATCCAAGACCTACCATATTTATATCCATTTTAAAGCTAATTTCATTCTGGACGATAATATGCATGTTAGCAGACTGTATTCAGAGCTATTACTACTTATAGAAAACTGTACCTGGGATACAGTCCTAAACACAGTAACATCTCAGGGCCACTCTTCTGCCACTTAATTGGTCAGATGGTCTCTGTCAACACCCCCTTGATACCAAAAGAAAAGTGGACTGCAAACACATTGGACAGCTCTCATGTAACATCCAACCAAGGAACATCTGTCAAGTCGTATAAGAGCCAATATATCACCTTGTTCATTGACTGAAGTCTGCTGAAAGCAGGAAATGCAAGTATATTTTCTTATAATTTTCAACTTCTTTTTTTTTTTTTCTCTGCTACATTTTTTTTTTTTTTTGCTTCTTTGTAAATACCCTTTTTCTGTAAATTTTTTTAATTTTGCACCATTTTTTACCTTTTCATTATTAAACCATATTTTGAAAAGTGGTATACTGTCTCCGCTGTCTCTTTCCCTAACGCAAACTCAAAGAATTCCGGTCTCTTGAAGAGTACTACTGTTGTATAAATCTGTCTGTGGTAACCGTGTGTGTTATAGACATTTACCAAATATACTTGAGTATAAGCCAACCCAAATATAAGCGGAGGCACCTAATCTTACCACAGAAAACTGGGAAAAAATATTGACTCGAGTATAAGCCTAGGGTGAGAAATGCGCAGCTACTGTAAGTGGAAAAGAGGGTCAACAATGCCCATTTGCAGCCTCACTGTGCCCATTTGCAGCCATAGGTCCCCCAAACCTTAAACTTGGTAGTTAAGGGTTCCTAGATGCCCCCTAGCTGCAGCCAAAATTTGGGGTATCTGAACCCAAAGGGTCCCGAAATGACATTGCTGCAGATGGACACGGTTGACCGACTTTGGGGTCCCTTATCTCAGGGCCACTTGGGGCTAGGAACCCCAGTATGTAAACCCAGTGGAATTATCATTACAACATATCCAAAGATGGAGTTCTTAGCACCAAGTGTCTCCGAGATAAGGGGCCCCAAAATCGGTTTGGAAAATGTCAAGCACTTTTCTACAGCAGAGAATGACATTTTCCGACCTGACTTTGGGGCCCCGTATCTCGGGGCCACTTGGTGCTAGGAACTCCATATATTGTAGTGCTAGTTCCACTGGGTTTGCACACCAAATTTGGGGTTCCTAGCACCAAGTGGCCCGAGATACGGGGCCCCAAAGTCGGGTTGGAAAATGTCATTCTCTGCTGCAGAAAAGAGCTTGACTCCAGTATAAGCCGAGGGGGGCATTTTCAGCACAAAAAAAATGTGCTGAAAAACTCGGCTTATACTCGCGTATATACGGTATTTTAAAATCGTAAGTTGCTATTGCTATTATTGTGACAGTTTCCTACTTTTCTGTATAAAAGTCGTTGGTGGTAGTTTAAAGGGTTAAATGCTTATTTAACTTAACTCTGCGACAATCGCTCTCAGACTGCTGCCACTTAGATTGTGGCCCCAGGAGCTGTATCATTGTTGCGTATTCACTGACAGCACGGTGTGAGGTTGACCAGTCCTTTGTCACGAGTCGGTGAGAAGGGCAAGGATCTGACACTACGTCCGCCACATTCACTAATGTTTGAACTCTGCCCCATTACAAGGCACCATTTTCAAATTTCCATGGGTTTTCATTTTTAATTTTAACTTTATTTTCCTTGATTATTGGCCACCACACCTTTGGGTACCTTTTTATTAGATATGATCAGGAAGTCCTCTTTAGCTTCTCATTCCTAAAACTGGTCTTCAGGCATAAATAAAAATAGAAAAATTTACCATTCCCTCTCCAAACCCCTACACCTGATTTATATTTAAAAAAAAAAATCTACCCAGAACACCAATTACTTACATGAAACTCCAGTTACATGACAAGCCGGGTCCCAAGCCTTACTTTTGGTCTGTAGCGCTCATACTGCTTTCTGGTGACTTGGACACTGCGCATCATGTGACAGCAGCTTCTCATGAGTTTTTCACGTTTCTAGAGGCATTTTGTTTAAAAGAGGAAAAAATAAAAAACCCAGATTGGTTGGGTGTTAACTTGATTGTCTTTTTATTTTATTGTATTTTTTTACTTTTAATTGAAGCTTTCACAGCAATATAGTGCATCTTCATTTACAGTATGTCTCTATATTATCACACGTCTTTAATTTAAAAACAAATTAGATTTCATTTGCTGGGGATATTACAAAATGTGTTTACCAGCAGAGCCAAGTGCTGGCTGCTTTTGTAAGGCTGTCATAAGATAATTGAAACCTTCTAAACGTTAATTAAAGCTGAGCTCCAGCCTGTAAGCTGGCTCTAGACCATGCATAGACTTTAAAGTTGAACTCCAGCCTTAGCTTTAGTAGTTCACAGTTCTACAGGTTCCTTTTCTTGTACTGAAATGATTTACTCTGCATGCAGTGAGCTTCTCCCAATGTACATTAGATGCTACAGCAAGTCATATAGAGCCTTCCTCCCCAGTCTTTCTGTCCCTGGCCTTCACCTTTATTTGGATTTTTAGTTCTTTTAACCACTTGACCTCCAGAAGATGTACCCCCTCCTTCCTGACCAGGCCATTTTTTTTGCGACACGGCACTGCGTTACTTTAAGGCCCCTTCCACACTGAATCGTTTTTCAGGAAAAAAGTGGGTCCTTTCACTCCGGTTTTCACACTGGAGCTGTGTGCTAGCAGGATGGTAAAGGTGGTGGAGAAGCGGTGTATTCACCGCTCCTATACCGCTCCTACCCATTGAAATCAATGGGACAGCGTGGCAATACCGCCGGCAAATCGGCTCTTGGCGGGGGATTTTAACCCTTTTTCGGCCATTAGCGGTGGATAAAACAGCCCCGCTAGCGGCCGAATACCGTGGCTAAAACGACGGTAAAGCAGCGCTAAATATAGCTATGCTTTACTTCCGACGCCCGCACCGCCCCAGTGTGAAAGCGGCCTAACTGACAACTGTGCGGTCATGCAACACTGTACCCAATTAAAATGTCCTTTTTTTCCCCACAAGAGAAAAACCAAGGATGAACGTGGACTTGAAATTGGTAACCACCAGTAGACCCAAAATTAAAGAGAGAGCACTCAATTGAATAAAAATCCAAATGTATTTTAACATCATAGTAAAATCTTATTAAAATCAGAAATAGAGTACATATCAGGTGATTCCATAAATAAATGGTATTGTCCCACCTGTGAACACAGAAAAACACAGAAAAACCTGTAGGTATGCCATAGATATGGTGGACTCTGTGGCTGGTGTATGCAGAAGGTCTTACATATCAGGGCCCCACAGGAAATCAATGTACCGAGGGATCACCACGCGTTTCTCTTAAAGCTTCCTCAGGAGATCCTTTTGGTACTAAGAAATACAATGTACATTACAATATGTCAGTACATACAGTGGATATAAAAAGTCTACACACCCCTGTTAAAATGTCAAGATTTCTGTGATGTAAAAAAATTAGACAAAGATAAATCATTTCAGAACTTTTTCCACTTTTTTTAATGTGACCTATAAACTGTACAACTCAGTTGAACAAAAAACTGAAATCTTTTAGGTATAGGGAAGAAAAAATGTAATAATATGGTTGCATAAGTGTGCACATCCTTAAACTAATACTTTGTTGAAGCACCTTTTGATTTTATCACAGCACTCAGTCTTTTTGGATATGAGTCTATCAGCATGGCACATCTTGACTTGGCAATATTTGCCCACTCTTTGCAAAAACACTCCTAATCTGTCAGATTGCGGGGGCATCTCCTGTGCACAGCCCTCTTCAGATCACCCCATAGATTTTCAATGGGAGGTCTGGGCTCTGGCTGGGCCATTCCAAAATTGTAATCTTCTTCTGGTGAGGCCATTCCTTTGTTGATTTGGATGTATGCTTTGGGCCATTGTTACGCTGAAAGATGAAGTTCCTCTTCTTCATGTTCAGCTTTCTAGGAGAAGCCTGAAGGTTTTGTGCCAATATTGACTGGTATTTGGAATTGTTCATAATTCCTTCTACCTTGACTAAGGCCCCTGTTCCAGCTGAAGAAAAACAGCCCGAAAGCATGAAGCTGCTACCACCATGCTTCACGGTGGGTATGGTGTTCTTTTGGTGATGTACAGTGTTGTTTTTGTGCCAAACATATCTTTTGGAATTATGGCCAAAAATTTCAACCTTTGGTTTCATCAGAGCATAATACATTTTCCCACATGCTTTTGGGAGACTTCAGATGTGTTTTTGCAAAATTTTGCCAGGCTTGGATGCTTTTCTTGCCACTCTACCACATAGCCCAGACATATGAAGAATAGGGGAGATTGTTGTCACATGTACCGTACTTGCCAGATATTCCTGCAGCTCCTTTAATGTTCCTGTAGACCTCTTGGCAATCTCCCTGACCAGTTTTCTTCTTGTCTTTTCATCAATTTTGGAGGGATGTCCAGTTCTTGGTAATATTTTCTCTACTTGATGACTGTTTTCACTGTGTTCCATGGTATAGAGGAATAGAATTAGCCTCTTTAATCAATAATGAAAGTTGAAAAATAAATAAAACTTGTACCATCATCCAGAATTTAGAAATAGAGGGATCGGGAGCTTGGTCCCCAACCAGGCCTCCCCAGAGAAATGGGCGATTGGACTATCTCGGTACAGTGAAACAAATAAATTTAAATGTGTAAGCAGATGTGTATAAAAGTACTACAAAAGTTTATTGATACAAAAGTAATAATCAGTTACAGGTTAAAAGAATGGTAACAATCCATGTAGATCACCAAGAGAATGATCCCCAGACAAAGAAGATCACAATGGGATAGTTGATCACGGATAACGTCTCAACTAGTTTCGCAGACTATTGCCACTTCATTTGTAATTTGATAGATGGTCAAGAACAGTATAATTTTACCAAACACATATACAGTAGTAAAATGTAATGCAACCTGTCAATTAGACAAAATATTATATAAAAATGTTGCTACTGTCTATGTTTTTGGTCAACTATCCCATTGTGATCTTCTTTGTCTGGGGATCATTCTCTTGGTGATCTACATGGATTGTTACCATGCTTTTAACCTATAACTGATTATTACTTTTGTATCAAACTTTTGTAAGACTTTTATACATCTGCTTATACATTTGAATTTTATTTGTTTCACTGTATCGAGATAGTCAAATTGCCCATTCCTCTGGGAGTCCTGGTTGGGGACCAAGCTCCCGATCCCTCGTGTTCCATGGTATATCTAATGCCTTGGAATTCTTTTGTACCCTTCTCCTGACTGATACCCTTTAACAATGAGATCCCTCGGATGCTTTGGAAGCTCTCTGCGGATAATGGCTTTTGCTGTAGGATACGACTAAGAAAATCTCAGGAAAGACCTACTAGAACAGCTGAACTTTATTTGTGGTTAATCAGAGGCACTTTAAGGGCTCTTTCACACGGGGCGGATCAGTGCAGATCCTCCCCGTGGATAGCTGCTTGCTCAGCGGGGATCGCCGGAGCGATCTCCGCTGAGCAGGAAGTTGACAGGTCCGTCTCTGCACACAGCGCAGGGACGGACCTGTCAGAGCGCCGCTCTCCCCTATGGGAGATCGGGTGACGACGGACCGTAGAGTCCGTCGTCACCCGATCCGCTCTGCAGACGGATGAAAAAATGGGGTTTTCCTCCGTCTGCAGAAACGGAGCATAGCGGGCACGGACGAGAGCGGGTGTCAGCGGATGCTCATCAGCTGACACCCGCTATCCCATAGGGATACCTGTATGTCCGTTTTTCATCCAAAAACGGAAGGATGAAAAACGGACATACTGTCCGTCCGTGTGAGAGAGCCCTAAATGATGGCAGGTGGGTACTGACTCCTATTTAACATGAGTTTGAATGTGATTGCTTAATTCTGAACACAGCTACAGCCCCAGTTTTTTTTATTTTAACCCCCCCCCCCCCCCTAAAATATGTCAGTTTTTTTTTTCAACTGAGTTGTGCAGTTTATAGGTCACATTAAAGGTGGAAGAAGTTCTAAAATTATTTATCGTTGTCTCATTTTTGAGTGCTCGTAGATACTTACTCAGTTTGCAGTTAAGAAACATGGAATGCCCACAGACAGCTGTGTATAATCGGTGGGAGCGAGCTACCCGAAAGTGCAGGAGTGTGCGTGTGTGTATATGTATGTATGTATGTATGTATGTATGTATGTATATATATATATATATATATATATATATTTACATACATATAGTGTATGTGTATATATATATATAAAATAATACTGCGCACAGCTGGCCACCCTGTAGCATTAAAACTGTTCTAGGGTGGTCGGCAAGCGGTTAATCAGCATCACATTTGGGTGTTACCTAAGGTGGTCTGGCAAATGGCAGCCTGCTTAGGAATGCCCACTACTTCTGATATCCACCCATCAAAGTATTTTGAGATTTGCATAACTCTTCATAAAAACCAGCCCGCTGCTTGCATAAGGACTGAGATCTGTTGATAGGAGTATTTTAGGAAGCTATGTACAGCACCCGGCTTCTTACCCCCTGCTAGCCCTGATCTGCCAGCATAGCATAGAAAAGACCCAGTGATTATTATTGTTATTATTAGAGAGATACCGGACTCTCAATCATCTTTCCTGTTTATTCAATAGGTGTTCAGTAGGGTTTTGGTTGGGGCTCTGTGCAAGGCATTTTAACTACTTCAAGTCCAGATACCCTCTTCCAGTCCTGGCCATTTTTCAGTTTTTAGCTCTGTCACATTTTGAATGGGTATAGTTCCATGACTATGTAATTGTCAAACAAAATTTTTTGCATTTTTTTGAGACAGATAGAGCTTTCTATTGGTGATATTTATTCACCACTGGGTTTTTTTTTGTATGCTGTTTAACCACTTTCCGACCGGCACACGACGATGTACGTCCCTTTTTTGAAGAGGGATATCTTGGTAATGGCAGCAGCTGCTGCCACAACCGAGGTATCGAGTATCCATCTCTTCAGGCGCCGGTCGGCTGTCCGATAATGGTGGTCATCGCGGCGGATTCGCCGCAAGATCACCGTTATCGGCGGCGGGAGAGGTGCCCCCCCCTCCCCCGCCGCTCTCCCGCGCCTTCCGCCGCTTACCGGAACCGTCGGCAGCGGTGGAGGCGATCGGGTCCTTTCCCCTCCTGTGCATAGAGATGAGTGACGCTAAGATGGCCGCCACTCATCTCTATACCATAGGAGGGCGGAAGCGACGTCAAAAACGTCACTTCCGTCCATACCTCTTAAAGAGGGATTTTCAAATGTCATTTTTTTAAATGACATTTTTTTTTTTTTCATTGAAGTCCAAATATGAGATCTGAGGACTTTTTGACTTTTGACCCCAGATCTCATATTTAAGAGGACCTGTCATGCTTTTTTCTATTACAAGGAATGTTTACATTCCTTGTAATAGGAATAAAAGTGAGCCAATTAAATTTTTTTTTTAAAAACAGTGTAAAAATAAATAAAATCAAGAAAAATAAATAAGAAAAACAAAAAAATAATTTTTTAAAGCGCCCCGTCCCGACGAGCTCGTGCGCAGAAGCGAACGAATACGTGAGTAGCGCCCGCATATGAAAACGGTGGTCAAACCACACATGTGAGGTATCGCCGCGATCGGTAGAGCGAGAGCAATAATTATAGCCGTAGACCTCCTCTGTAACGCAAAATATGCAACCTGTAGAATTTTTTAAACGTCGCCTATGGAGATTTTTGAGGGTAAAAGTTTGATGCCATTCCACGAGCGGGCGCAATTTTGAAGCGTGACATGTTAGGTATCAATTTACTCGGCGTAACATTATCTTTCACAATATATAAAAAAATTGGACTAACTTTACTGTTGTCTTATTTTTTTATTCAAAAAAGTGAATTTTTTCCAAAAAAAGTGCGCTTGCAAGACCGCTGCGCAAATACGGTGTGAAAAAAAGTATTGCAATGACCGCCATTTTATTCTCTAGGGTGTTAGAAAAAAAACAATATATAATGTTTGGGGGTTCTAAGTTTTTTTCTAGCAAAAAAAAAACATGTAAACACCTAAAATCCAAAACGAGGCTGGTCTTAAAGTGGTTAAACAAAATATATACAAGTTTTTCTTCTTTTCTCTGTAACCTATATCATTTAGCAAATCATCTTTCTTAATAAATTTAGGCCAAAATGTATTCTGCTACATTTTTTTGGTAAAAATAACCCAAACCTAGTGTATATTATTTAGTCTGTGTGTGAAAGTCTACAAACTATGGTGTGTGTGTGTGTATATATATATATATATATATATATATATATATATATATATATATATATATATATATATATATATATATATATATATATATATATATATATATACATTTGAAAATTGATCAATCCTGATGTACTGACGACCTATTTCATTTCTTGAGGCCCTAATATGCCAGGACAGTACAAACTCCCCCCAAATGACACCTTTTTAGACAGTCCAAGGTATCTAGTTTGGTTTGGAGGTGAGTTTTTTGAAGTTGTAATTTTTTGTCACATTTTTTGGAAGATTAAGTAAAATGTTTTTTTACAAAGTTGTCATTTGAACAAGTTATTTCTCGCACACAGTATAGGAATAATTATAATTACACACCAAAACACAATATGCTTCCCGAGTATGGGGATACCACGTGTAGACTTTTTCACAGCCTAAGTGCATAGAGGGGCCAAACATTGAAGGGGCTTTCAAGGAGCATAAATTGTGCATCTAATTTCTGGACTACCTATCACATTTTTGGAGGCCCTGGAGCACCAGGATTGTAGAACCACTAACAAAATGACCCAATTTCAGAAAGCAAACACTCAAACTGTTTTTTGAAAATGTCATATCTTTTGCCACAAGTTATATACAAGAAATGTACCCATTAACTCTGTGTATTAAGTAAAAGTAATATATTTATTAATATTAAGTAAAATATCACTAACGTGAATCAGCATAAAAACAGCTTGGTAAATCAATGTTTAAAACCTGTAAGATTGCCGCACTCCGGTACATGATGACTCGCACGTCAATGCTCTACCCCAGTGGTCATCAACCCTGTCCTCAGGGCCCACTAACAGGCCAGGTTTTATGTATTACCATAGAGAGATGCAGACTAGAATACTGCAATCACTGAGCATCAAATGATATCACCTGTGATGTATTTCAGTTATCTTGCAAACCTGGCCTGTTAGTGGCCTCTGAGGACAGAGTTGATGACCACTGCTCTACCCTACACATTTTGTCATCATAAGACATCGTCAGGGGCGTTTTCACACCCCTGATGATGGCACAAAGCGTAGAGTGGAGCTTTGTCATGTGACATCATGTACCTGAGTAGAGCGTGGCCATCTTAGTGATTTAAAACATTAATTTACCACACTGTTTTTATGCTGAGTGATATTTTCTTTAAATTTACTACACTATGAGAGGGCTTTGCTTCTTCTTTTGATTTATATCATTTGAAGATTCACTGCCTTATGTCATTCGGTCTGTTGGATCGGGTCCTCTGAAAACCATTACCATCTTTGGAGTAAAACCATGTGTTTTGACCACTTGTAATTAGGTGGTCAAAACCATCTGGTAAGAGACTGTGTGTGCTTCCCTAAATGGTGGAGGGATTGTTTTCCTGGCTATACCTGTATACATCTTACTACTCAGCAGTCACCACATGTGGACTAAGAATAGATCTTTTAGATATTTTATTCACTTTGGTGTGATTTCCACCTTTTATAATGTTTCATTAAGGAGCGCTACACCTTTCTTGTATAATAAAATATAAAGGTGTAGAAATGTCTGCGCACCTGCTTACTCCTCAAGGTACTAATATGGATAATAAAAGCTTTATTCTCCTTACATTAGTACCCAGATTAGGGTAACACACAAGCAGGTCAGTTCTGATTCACGGGACACGGTTGACGTGGTAAACCCGCAACAAAAATGAGGCGCGGCTAAATATTTACTGCACGTGAGCAGGATTACAGACGGGGAGAAGAAAGGGCAGAAGTCCAGTGCACATCGGAGGCAGAAGACAAGAGTTAAGATGGTGGTGGCTGCCCCCGGAAATAAGAATATGAATAAACACAAAAAATAAAAGAAACATGCGATGGGGCTTAAATTTGCTGCACACTTGTTTACAATTATTTACTATATTTTGTGTCTTTTTTCAACCTCACTTACTATGTAACTTTAAATAAGCACCTGAACGACCACAACGTACAGGGATATACAATGTAATACTGACATAAAATCACACACATAGGTTGGACTTGTGTCTTTTTTCAACCTCACCTACTATGTAACTATAACTCCTTAGAAATTTATCTGAGGAAGGTTGGAGTTTATTACCACTTTAATCTGTACAGATTGTTTTGGCTGTATGAAAATATAAACTATAAAATACCTCCGACTTCTGCAATAGACTACTTAAGTGGCAAGGTGCATCCGTGCCGATGAAAAGGTAACCACATCCGCCATGTTTGCCTTCCTCTGTGGTCTAAACTAGAATCTTGTTGCTGCTCTTCCAACTCAGTGTTGGCATATCATTTTGAAGCCCTTGACTTGTTTTTCGTTGCAGTCTGTGGTGTGTTTGCTAAAACTTTGTGTGGTCATCGGGACATGAAATGAAGAGGAACATCTCCAAAGGGGACACAGCCAAATATATAAATGAATATGAAATTTGCTGTCAGGTTTTATTTTTGATTGGGGTTCCAGTCGGGAAAATTTCCCATAATTTTACGCATGGTCTCTAAGGACACAATAATCAAACAGATTCTCAACCTTTCACAGCCTGTTAAAAGGCTTTTCTATTGCTGTCCCAGTGAGCAAACTAAAAGTAAGGGGAAAAATCCCCAATGGGGATAAATGCAATGAAGAAAAACATTTTTTAGCTTGAGTTTGACTATATTTATCCATCTCCACATCCTTTTTACTGTGAATGTTCATAAGGTGTTAATACTGAAAACTGTGACATCAAGGCTGCCTGACCCTTTTCAACTTTTGTCCAGTTTCTCATTTTAATGACCTTGTATAACTTGAAAACTGTGAACTTGTTAATTCAGCAGATCTCATTAACGCTTTTCAAGTGGACACAGGAGCACCATAGTGACCCCGGTATGAGTATAAGTGCTGAACATGAGAGCTTTCAGAGCTTGTAGGGCAAATATGTAAATTAATGAAGTATCATCACAGGTCACAGAGTTCCTTATTTTGGTTAATTACCTATCATAAAGCGGGACTGTGCGAAAGGGTTTAACACTTTTTCTGCCAGGTACTGCCTCCAATTTTGCACCTTAGTTTACTATTTTGACATACACATTCCAGACTTTAAACCTAGTAAACCAGAGTGTTAAAGACCAGAGTGTTTCTTTCTTTTTTTCAGGTCCAGTGTTGTGGCGGGCAGCATGATTGAGGATGGATCTACATTGGGGGGACATTGTATTTTATTTTATTAATAAAATAATTGTCAAAAACTCATGTACTGTCTATTCACTTTTTTGGTGAATAGGTAGGGGTACTATGTTCCCCATACTCATTCAGATGGGGGAGGCGTTTTTTTTTTTTTTTGCAGATACACAAAACCATAAATTGACAACTTACACTCAAAACCTTTATAACTTTTTATATTTAGCATTAAGTAAAATAATCCTGAAATATTTCCCAAGGGCCCATTTACAATATGCATTGCATTAACACATGTCTATTTGTGTATTGTGGTGGATCGTGCTAAGACAATCCATTCAGTGCCCTTCAACACAAGAAAATAGACCAGCATCATATTTTTCAGTGATGCACACCACGATGAATAGTGCTAAAATGCACGTGCATTGTGCTGCACTTAAATGCACATAATTTGCGGTACAGTAAAAAGCATGTGCGTTGTAGTGCACTGACTAAATGCATTAGGGTGCTGTTTATTGTGTACGATAAGGTAATGAGCAGTGAAATGCACATTTATACCACAACACCACAGCCTGCTGGCTTGTATAACATTTTTGGACATTTTTTAGGCATTTTGCCAAGACGTTTGCTTATATGCGTACTTCTGACCAATGAAGTACAGACAGGCTATGCTCCCAGGTAGAAGACACAAACTGACCACACTGGATTGGACTTGCTCCCATGTCCTGGTGTGGTCCATCTGAAGAAGGAAAGCAGATGGACTGGAAGAATGACTGGAAAATTCACACAAAGGAAACAATGCAAAGAGAACAGTATGCCTTTTAATAAAAGTGACACAGAAACATACCAGAAATGTGCAATGTTGTGGTAACATGCACTTTACCTCTTTTTTTACACAGACAGTTTTTTGGGGTGTCACTTGAACCTCAAGAAACAAATTCAACTCCCTAACTGACTTTAAGGGCCCTTTCCAGGGGTTGTCCAATCAGGTTGGCCTGTCACTTTTTCAGGCAGACCTGATCAGACCCTCTATTCACCTAGGGATGGTCCCGATGTTCGACTCGAACATAAGTTCGACTTGAACATTGGGTGTTCGTTTGTTCACAGAACAAACTAAAATATCGGGCATTCGCGGCAAATTCCCATAATGCACTGCGAGATCGCAGGGCATTGATGGCTGCTGATTGGCCAAAGCATGCACCTGACCTGCATGCTTTGGCCAATCACAGTGCGATGTACTGTCAGAGCCATGACTGGCCAAAGGCAGGGTGCCTTTGGCTAATCATGGCTCAGGGGCCATGATTGGCCAAAGGCTGCTATATAAGGCTGCTTACACGGCGGCCGTATGTAGTGTGTTAACTTGGAGAATGAGATAGATTAGATTCCAGATTCCGATAAGCCCCCCGCCCGCAGACCCCAACAACCAATCGCAAGGGTTGTCAAAAAGAGCCTCTTGTCCCCATCAACATAGGGACAAGGTGCTTTGGTGGGGGCCCAAAGCACCCACCCCATGTTGAGGGCATATGGCCTGGTACAGTTCAGGAGGGGGGGAGCACTCATTAATCCCCCCTCCATCCTTAACTCCAGTCTGAATGCTTGGATAAGGATCTGGTATGGATTTTGGGGGAACCCCCATGCCAATTTTTTAAAACATTTTGTCATGGAGTTCCCCTTAAAATTCATACCAGACCAGAAGGGCCTGGTATGGACTGGGAGGGGGAACCCATAGCTATTTTTTTCCTTGATTTTTTTTATCTATATTGCCGGGATTTAAATGCCGTTTTTTCCTTTAGAAAAGTAATTTTGCTTGCGGCACTGTTCTACACATCGCACAGATGCAGCACTTTACAGGCAGACTAAGGGGACAACCCCCCCAAGGGATGATATTTAAAGGAATATTTAATTTTTATTGTTTCACTTTAAGCATTGTTAAAATCGCTGCTCCTGAAAAAACTGTAGTTTTAAAAACTTTTTTTTGCATTGATACATGTCCACTGGGGTAGGACCCGGGTCCCCAAACACTTTTTATGGCAATAACTTGCATATAAGCCTTTAAAATTAGCACCTTTGCTTTTTCATGTTCGTGTCCCATAGACTTTAATAGCGTTTGAATGTTCGCTAGAACTTTTTGCCTGTTCGCAGTGTTCTGGTGCGAACCAAACCGGTGGGGGTGTTCGGACCATCCCTACATTCACCCCTATGGAGCGGCAGGTGTCAGCGGACACATGTACGCTGACATCCCCTGTTATCCGAGCCAATCCTGTCTGCACAACCCAGATGGGTGGAGTTCCTTTTTTCCATCCGCCTGGCGGATCAGATGAAGACTGACAGGCGGTCCATTTTCATCCAGACTCCCCATAGAGGAGACTGGGTTCGTCACCACTCTGCTCAGTAAGCGGTGACGGACCTGTTATCTGCCTGCTCAATGGGGATCAGGGGAGATCTCCCCTGCTGAGCAAGTGTATCCCACAGAATGGAGGGGCCTGAATGTTATGCAATGATTGCACACACTTTATCTCTAGGTACCCTAATGCCGCGTACACACGATCGGACTTTCCGGCGGACAATCCTGACGGACTTTGCAGCGGAGGTCCGCCGTACTTTCAAGCGAACGGACTTGGCCACACGATCACTCCAAAAGTCCGCCGGATTTGAACGTGATGACGTTGAATAAGGAAGTTCATAGCCTGTAGTCAATAGCTGCCCTAGCGTCGGTTTTAGTTCGGACTAGCACACAGACGACCGGATTGTCCGCCGGACTGGCAAGTCCAGCGGATAATTTTGAGTCAAGACTTCTTTCTAAGTCCGCCAGACTTTTGGGAAGAAAAAGTCCGCTGGAGCCCACACGCGATCGAATTGTCCGCCGGACCCTGGTCCGTCGGACTAAGTACGCCGGATAATCCGATTGTGTGTATGCAGCATTACTTTGTGAATGGTTTTCCAAATCTGGAAGACTGTGGGCCGCGTGTTTATATCAATCTCAGGTCAGCAGATTGGCTTCAACAGAGTAGTTTGGAGGACAGTTCAGAGGCTCCTTTAGACTTCTGCTTTATGATGTGTTGTATTTCTTTGGATGAAGCTTGTTTTATTGAAGTTTCTTTATATCTCAAGCAAAGCTGATCAAACAGCCTTTTCTTGTCAAATGCTACATGGGCTTGGGGGATTTTCACTGTAGGTCTACTTTGCGTTTCTGGGAGTGACAAATGTGTGTTTATCATGTAACAAGCAACGTCCTAGCCTTTCATACCCCTGCTCTTAGGCTGCCATTCCATGTGTCACTTGCTTATTCAAAGTCATTCATAGTGAAGAGCTGAGCAGGGCCCGGCAGCCATGTTAACATGTGGTATTATGCACTTGTCCGACCAATAAAACAGCCCTTAGGTCTTAAATCTGTGCAGGAAATAAAGCAAGATGTCAAATTAAGTGCACCAAAATAACGAGTTAGAATTAAATGCTCATTAAGCATTGATGATAGTCATACTTTCAATTATCTTCATAAATTGTCTCAGTATTTGCATACAATTTGGTGCCTTTGTATAAATAAAAAAAAAATCTGCCTTTTTAGATTAGAAATGTGAATACATTTTTTAATGATGCATGCATAGAGCATTGTACAGTCTCTCACAAAAATGTCTTATTGTTAACTGTTTAAATGTTTAAAAACAATGACGTATTTATTCCTATAAGGAAGATGTATGTAACACATAAAACCCTTCACATCAGCTCCTACCTTTCACAGGAACTCACACTCTAATGCCTCGTACACACGATCGGATTGTTGGCCAACAAAACCGTGGAATTTTGTCCGAAGGGCGTTGGCTCAAACTTGTCTTGCATACACACGGCCACACAAATGTTGGCCAACAGATACGAAGGTAGTGACGTACTACGTGTTTTTTCAGCTCTTTAGCGCCACCCTTTGGGCTCCTTCTGCTAATTTCATGTTAGTAGAAGTTTGGTGAGTGTTGATTTTGCTTTTCTTTTCACATTTTTCATTTAGCGCTTTTCATTTTGTGCTTTTCAGTACGTTTCTGAATGGCCGTTCGTCAACCAGACATGTTGCGCAATCGGAGGAGATAACGTGTTATTTATTATTGGCCTTGGAGTTATTGCTTTGACATTATTCTTTTGGTTGAATAATGATTTGATTTGGTATATTTTCTATATTTTTGGATGCATAGAATGCACTTTTTGGTTAAGTTCTATTGGCAGATAGCATGTCTAATTTTATTTGTTTTCTTTTTTTAATGCACAATAAAAAAATTGTGGAGAATAATACTTGGCTATGTGTTTTACTTCAAATGACAGTTTGGGAGTCGGCAGTTACATTTTAAAAAATACAATGTAAAATTGACAAGGGACACCAATATAGTTGTAACTTTGATCTTAAAAACTACAGGATAATGCGTGTTTGTACATTGGACTTTTGTACGATGGACGTGTGTACACACGATCGGAAAATCCGACAACACACATTTTTGACGGAAAGTCCGACAACAATTGGCCGATGGAGCATACACACGGTCGGATTTACTGCCAACAGCCTGTCATCGAACATTTCCCGTCGGAAAGTCTGATCGTGCGTACAGGGGTTAAGATCTGGTGTTCTGTGCTACCCAGCACATTCTGCTAAGAGTCTGATTCATAGGGGATTTTTTTACCCCCCCCCCCCCCAACTCTACATGTGTGGAGGTGATGGTGAAATTGTATATCTAGGACTTAATCAAGCACTCTCTCTCTTTTTTGGACATCCTTAATGTGAAGTGATCGCATAGTTGCAACGATTATTTTTGGACTTTAAACTTACATGCACTTTTATGATTGCACACACACACAGCATATAGCAGGAACGTGTTTGTTTATGTAGCGCTGCCTTGATGAATTCTTTTGTCTGTTTTAAATTGATTTTACTTGCCATTGGCAGGCATATGTGGTAGCAGCTTCAGCCTTAAATAGGATATTTGTGGTTTCTTTATAGCTATTGTGGTAGGTTCACCTAAACCATAAGCGCTTGAATTTGTAGGAGGGGGCTTGTTTGTCTACAAGTCACTATAAATAAGCAAAGTTAGGTACACACACACATTATTTTCATTTGACCTGTGGGATTCCCCATTCATGCAATACAGTTTGGTTGGAGGAATCTCTAACTGCAGCTATTGTATTCGGCATGTCGCAGCCAACATCTGAACGGATGCAGCCACTGTTTGGCTGATAGTTTTCTGCCTAGCCCCTTTCATTCGAAGGATGACAGGCAGGTGGTGGTGGACAGGCTCACCCATGTAGAAAATGTTGTCCTCTTCCTCAAGAACAGGCACGAATAATGAATAGCATGTACCCAGTTATAGTGTTTGTTTTAAGCTAGGCACAGCCCTATGCAACAGTATTTGTTGGGCTGGCAATAAGTAATTTAGGTGTACGTTTAGTAAACTAAGACGTTTTCTATTAGTTCGGTTCTCGGCAGTTCTCCTCTGCAGCCTGTTTATGAAGCTGAGAACTTCAGTTCTCAGAGGGAGAACAGAGGAGACGTTTTTCCTCTAAAAACAGCCAAGATCTGTATAGAAGGAGGTGGGCTGCCTGTAATCTTGTGAGATATTGTGAGATTACACTGCCGCCCAGTTTAAAAAGTGAAATCAAAGAACATGTAATGAGACACATGGTAGCTAACTAATATAAATGTATATATAAATATATAAATTTTTAACCCACTGGTGTTGATATACAGTGGTGTGAAAAAGTGTTTGCCCCCTTCCTCATTTCCTGTTCCTTTGCATGTTTGTCACACTTAAGTGTTTCTGAACATCAAACCAATTTAAACAATAGTCAAGGACAACACAAGTAAACACAAAATGCAATTTGTAAATGAAGGTGTTTATTATTAAAGGTGAAAAAAAATCCAAACCATCATGGCCCTGTGTGAAAAAGTGATTGCCCCCTAAACCTAATAACTGGTTGCGCCACCCTTAGCAGCAACAACTGCAACCAAGCGTTTGCGATAACGTGCAATGAGGCTTTTACAGCGTCCTGGAGGAATTTTGGCCCACTCATCTTTGCAGAATTGTCCTAATTCAGTTACATTAGAGGGTTTTCGAGCATGAACGGCCTTTTTAAGGTCATACCACAACATCTCAATAGGATTCAGGTCAGGACTTTGGCTAGGCCACTCCAAAGTCTTCATTTTGTTTTTCTTCAGCCATTCGGTGGTGGACTTGCTGGTGTGTTTAGGATCATTGTCCTGCTGCAGAACCCAAGTTCGTTTCAGCTTGAGTACACGAACAGATGGTCGGACATTCTCCTTCAGGATCTCTTGGTAGACAGCAGAATTCATAGTTCCTTTTATCACGGCAAGTCTTCCAGGTCCTGAAGCAGCAAAACAGCCCCAGACCATCACACTACCACCACCATATTTTACTGTTGGTATAATGTTCTTTTTCTGAAATGCAGTGTTCCTTCTACGCCAGATATACTTGGACACACACCTTCCAAAGAGTTCCACTTTTGTCTCATCGGTCCACAGAATGTTGTCCCAAAAGTCTTGGGGATCATCAAGATGTGTTGTGGAGAAATTGAGACGAGCTTTGATGTTCTTTTTGCTCAGCAGTGGTTTTCTCCTTGGAACTCTGCCATGCAGGCCATTTTTGCCCAGTCTTTTCCTGATGGTGGAGGCATGAACGCTGACCTTAACTGAGGCAAGTGAGGCCTGCAGTTCCTTGGACGTTGTTGTGGGGTCTTTTGTGACCTCTTGGATGAGTCGTCGCTGCATTTTGTGTTTACTTGTGTTGTCCTTGACTATTGTTTAAATTGGTTTGATGTTCCGAAACACTTAAGTGTGACAAACATGCAAAGGAACAGGAAATGAGGAAGGGGGCAAACACTTTTTCACACCACTGTATACAGTAGGAAGAAAGAAGTCTTCTTCTAATCGCACTAGCTTCTCTCCCGGATTCTCCACCTCTGAGCTGCAGAACCTGGGAAGGAGATATTTCAGTGTAACGGCCAGTGAGATCTTAAGATCTCACTTTCGTAAACTGGCCGTTTGGGACAGAACGGTTGTGTGCTGTGATGAGAAGCCGAGAACATGTTCACCATTACTATTCTTAGAAGAAAATAAAACCGCGCTTGTAGCTAAAATAATAAAAAACAGGCTGCCACTCAAAGTGGGATACACACACTAATCAGTAAAACAAAAGAAAGAAGTAGCGCCAAAAAACAATAATTAAAAGTTTGTATCAACAGGGATAATGAATAGTCCCGGTTATATGGTCAGATAGATCATATGGTGAGTAAATCCAGACCACTAGGTACAGTTCATGAAATGGGCAAAGTTCAAATATTGTTGTAGATAATTAGTTAGGCTATACACCAGACCAAATAGCCACATCCAGGACAAGTAGAGATCGACACACCAGTGTGAATGATATGCAATAAGTGACAGGAAAACACGGACCCTCCACCACTGCAAGATGTGCCCTTACCGAATGGCAGAGCATATAAGGCTCTGTAATGGAATGATCGGATGTGGGTCTCCAGGGCTTGAGGTCTGTTTTCACCAAGGCTACTAGGATCCGCTCTTTGCTGTCAATGGATACTTTTGATATGTCCCCAGCTTCTAAGTCTCCCAGTTCCTGGTATTAGGTATAGGCTCACCGATTCGTTGGGGGAAGAAAAGGACCACCAATAGTGTAATTCCGTTGGGTAATTTATTTAAAACAATAGTAAAAACTTACATTTAGTAAAAACTAACAAATCCGCCGGCCGGTCGGAAGCTGTAGCCCGTTCTCTAGAGCGTGGTGACGTCACTGCGCGCCTTCTTAGCATCATAAACTGGTAAACACCAGAGATCAGCCATGATGGATGGATGGGGTGTCTCAGCCAATTGGCAGGGGTTTCTTTGGCCCCCTGGCCTGAGAGAGAGCCTATTTATTTAGGTGGAGTCAGGTGATCGGTGTTCTGTGCCACCTGGATGTCTGTCTGGGTGGACGTGTGTTATGTCTCTACGGACTGCTAGGCCGGAAGCCTCAGGCCTATCCCGGGGACACATGGCTGCTAGGCTGCCTGAGGCCTATCCAGGAGCGAGAGAAGCAGCGTAGGGTTGGGACTGCAGGATTGGAGTAGTGGGCGGGGTGAGGAGGAGCTGCCTTGAATATTTAGGGGCCTTTAGCCAATCCCCAGGTTGGGGGCCTGGCAGGGAGCTAAGGAAGCCTTTAAATAAACATGGGCCATACCAGCAGGGGAGTTCGGGTGGAAGATGAAGAAGCAGTGCTGACCGAGGCTTAGGTGACCCTTGAGGGACCCCTGCCGGGGAAGGGTTTTATCTCAGGCTGGGTGCTCAGGAAAGCTGGCCTGGAAGGATCCAACTACAGGAAGCAGTTGGAAGAATTAATGCCGGAGAGACAGTGGGAAGGAGCAAGCAGAGACTGTGAGTAGATCAGCACAGTGCAGGGACAAGACAAAGGGAGAGGATGTCAGTTGTCACAGTGCTCTCTTGAAGACCGTATTGTGCCAAGTCTTCATCCAACCTTGCCCCGGGACATCTCCATGTGTGTCAGTCGGGCAGTACTGGTGCAGAGAGTCAATCGGGAGGACTGGGAGGAAAAGATGGGCTAGAATTTCTGCAAGCAAGTGGAACTAAGATCAATGGCCACAGGGAAGCAGAAAGAGAGATGTTATGCTGTTCACTCTATTTGTGTAACTTTTGCCAAGGGACTGAGAGTTCCTGCCTGTAATGGGCCTTTACTGAACTTATAATATACTGCTAGTTCCATCAGGAGTGAGCAGCAGGTGCTTTACAAGGGAACCAAGTTTGTGCAGGAGGGAGGAAGAAGAGAATCTGTGTAAATACGGAGGAAGTTCTCCCTCTGTTTGTGTTTGGACATTTTTCAACTTGGGCATCCCATAAATTCCTTACCTCATCCAAGTTATCATCCCCTAATAAGACAAGGACTGATCTTTCTGTGTTGGAGCGAATGAAGGAAATGCTAAGTGACTGTGCAGCAGTGGGGTCTCACTTACTCAGCAGCTCTTAAAGTGTCTGTAAACCCTCCCTAGTGACTTTTAACTATAGTTAAGCCTAGAATAAGGCTTACCTATAGGTATTGGAAATATCTCCTAAACGTGCGCCGTTTAGGAGATATTTCACTTGTAGTGCGCCGATGATGTAATCGGCACATGTGCTGTGAAGAAACGGACCTCCGTGCCGTTTCTTCCCCCAGCGTGTGCCGTTTCTGTGATGTCACGTGGCTCCGGCCAGTAACAGAGTCGGAGTCCGTGGCCCTTAGAAGGGAGAGGGGGGCGAAGATGGATGCAGTTTTCACATGGGATAGCGATGGATTTGTTTGCAGGTAAGTGCTTTTAATTTGCAGGGAGCAAAAGAGGAAGTAAAACCCATCAGGGTATACTTCCTCTTTAAGAGGGGTGTGCTTCACTTATAAGTGGAGTTACCCTTTAAAGTGGTTGTAAACCCTTACAGACCACTTTTACCTACAGGTAAGCCTAGATTAAGGCTTACCTGTAGGTGCAAGAAATATTTCCTAAACCTACACGTTTAGGAGATATTTGCAAAAGACAGGCACACTGAGCGTGCCATTGCTCCCGCGCGCATACCAATCACAGCGCTGGAGCCGCGATACCCGGAAGGAAGATGGACGCTTCGTGGAAGAGGGGACAGAGGTGACATTGCAGGCTCCTGTGTCAGGTAAGTGACACATAATGGGCTACTATGATAGTAGTCCATTATGCTTTACCTTTGCAGGGAAACAAAGAGAAAGTAAAACCCATCAGGGTTTACTTCCTCTTTAAGATACTAATCTCTATAAGTAAGATTTCAGAGGCAAATAGATGACCATATAAAAAGCTTCCCAAAGTATAGTGTCAAGTGGTCAAAGACAATTTCAACTTTAATTAAAATCGAACAGTCAAAGTGGCAGATATGGGTCCAAGGAAAATAAGATCCACTTAAAGCATCACATACTGTGGGTCTTTCAGCTCTCTAGAGATGGCCAGGAAACTACTGCCAATTTTCTGAAAAAAGATAAAAAAAAGTCCAAACTAGTTCAATAAATCACGTATAATAAAGATATTAGTGGTAATTATTATTAAAAGTGATTTATTACAGTAGATTGGAGCAGCCTAATTCTTTATATAAAAAAGCTCTACTTGGTGGCATCAAACATATCACAAGATATTATTATGCTATATTTCCTGTTTATATTGCTAAAACAAGAGCATTTTGACCATGAAAAATAAAGGAGCTGCTATGTACAAAACTACTGTATGTACCTTTTAAATATGGCACTGCCCGTGGACTTAAGTAATTTAGTGTAGATTTTGTTTCTCATACTAGCATAGACACAAACATAATGGGATTTTTTGCTAGAATCTTCTGCAGTGACCTCGGAGTTGGTGGGAAGAACCATAGCATGTGATGGGACTAGGACAGGGGTCTCCAACTGTTCTAAACAAAGTCCTGTTTACTGTCCTCAAGACTTTAGGGGGGGCCTGACTGTGGCCAGTGGGAGTAGAAAACGTCCTGGTGTCAGGGAGAGGAATAGTGCCCCATTGCTGGTGTTGATGGAAGAAACAGTGCCCCATCATTGGTGTCAGTAGCAGGAATTATGCCCCGTTGTTGGTGTTTGAGGGAGAAATTGTGCCCGATTGTTGGTGTCAGTGGGAGGAATAATTCCTTGTATACGTGGGAGGAATAGTGCCCAAGGATCAGATAAATGCAAGAAAAGGGCCACCGTTTGAAGACCACCAGACTAGGAGATCTTCAGTCCTGTAATGGTCACATTCAGAACCCTCTTCAAAGGATGTTTTCACCTAAAGAGTAACTCCACTTTTTTTGAGAAAAAAAACATTCCCCTCTAGGTGATCTATGTACATTACAAGGATTCTAACAAACCTTTGTTGCATGTCAAATCGTGAGTATGGTCTTTAATAATAGCAGTAAATTAGTTAAAGAGTACCATCATCCATTAAAGTTGGAGAAACATGGGGTCATTTGGGTCCATAAAACGCAGGTGCTGAATCTGCGTCCGATGAAACAACAATAACCCCCAGGAAATTGGGAAAAAGATTGGACTATCTCGGTACCTTCTGTATCACGATGTATGATTCTGTTATTTTATGTATACAACTGCTGTTTATAGATTATATATTGAAAAACAATGTCTATTCTAGATCTTTCTCCTGAAGAAGCGGCTCGAAGCTTAGTATACAGGCATCCGGGTAAAGCTGTCCACATAGATCATCCTCCTCACCGCTATTGACGTTTTCCCTTCCACAAGCTCTTTAAGCCTCGCTTTCAGATCGTTCTACTGCCGGGTAGTCTTCTCGGTCACGATTGCAGACTGACAGCGGTTAGAGCCGGCGGTTAGGAGGACGGTCTATGTGGACAGCTTTACCCCGGATGCCTGCATACTTAGATTTGCCTGTTTTATTCATCAACCATGTGAGTTGCTAAATGTTGGACCTTCATTAAATGTAACCATGTTGCTACACTTATGCCCCCGTACACATGGTCAGAAAAACCGACAACAAAATCCGTCTGATTTTTTCCGACGGATTTTGTCCGACACTGGTGTTGCATACACACAGTCGGACAAAGTTGTCGGAAAATCCGATCATTTTGAACGTGTTGACGTTCGTTGAGTACGACGGAACTACGTAGAGGCTAGTAGCCAATAGGTTTTTGTCTCCTAATTTGATCTGAGCATGCGTGGCACTTTGTCCGTCGGTATTCTCTACACGCGATCGGAAAAAGTCTGATCGGATTTTGTTGTCGGAAAATTTGAGAGCAGGATCTCAAATTTTTTCCGTCGGAAATTTCGAAGGAAAAAGTCGGATGGAGCCCAGACACGGTCGGATTTTCCGACAACATGGTCCGATCGGACATTTTCCGTCTGAATTTCTGACCGTGTGTACAGGGTATTAGAGGCACCTCTCTTCTCTTTTATACTCTGTAGTTCCTTCTGGATTTTGCTTCAAATCCCCTTGTGGAGGCTTCCATTTATAAATGGACATTTTATGGCTACACAACCCATCACATTGCTATGATCTTTTCATATGGACTATAAACTGAAAGACTTATGAATAAATAGTTGTTGAACGAATCATCTGAGTTTCCATTATTTCTTATGGGGAAATTTGCTTTGATATACAAGTGCTTTGGATTGATTACAAGCATGTTTGTGGAACGAATTATGCTCGCAATCCAAAGTTTTACTGTACACATCCAAAGGAGACAGATGTGCAGACCTGAGGACGCAAGCACAAAAATCTGGCCACCAGATACCCAAGAATAGGGATGGGCACGGTGTTCGATTCGAACCCATCTTCGAATCGAACATCGGGCGTTCGCCCGTTCGGCGAGCCTAGAACTATTTGGGCTACTCGCATCAAATTCGTGTGATGCCAGTCGCAGTGCAATGCTGGCTGATGATTGGCCAAGCATGCACTGTGACCCCGCATGCTTGGCAAATCACAGCGCCGGCAGCGAGGAGAGCCATAATTGGCTACAGGCAGGATGCCTGTAGCCAATTATAGCTCAGGGGCTTTAGTACACGCCCTACGGTATAAGAGGCCGCCGCGCCGTTTCAGTGTCAGCGTGTCAGTGTGTTGCTGGTTGCTGACAATATGTGCTCTATTTCTGGGGATTTGTGTGTGCGTGCTGTTAGTACAGCATTGCAGTATCACATCTGGGGGGTGTCTATAGGTTGCCTGTGAAGGGGGGCAGGTTTCCTGTGCTTAGAAATGTCCCTGCAAAAAGTGTCATTTTTGCAGGAAAAAAGCTATTTAAAAGCACTCGCGGCTAATGAATTGATGGCTTCCGTAACACAGAGAACTGTCATTCATTGATAAAAAACAAAAAAAAAAGCGTGGGGGTCCCCCCAAATTCAATAACCAGGCCCTTCAGGTCTGGGATGGATATTAAGGGGGACCCCAGCCAAAAAAAAAATGGCGTAGGGTCCCCCTCAAAATCCATACCAGACCCTTGAGGTCTGGGATGGATTTTAAGGGGAACCCCAGCCAAAAAAAATGGCGTGGGGTCCCCCTCAAAATCCATACCAGACCCTTATCCAAGCACGCAACCTGGCAGGCCGCAGGAAAAGAGGGGGGGACGAGAGCGCCCCCCCTCCCGCCTGAACCGTACCAGGCCACATGCCCTCAACATTGGGAGGATGCTTTGGGGGTCTGAGACCCCCAAAGCACCTTGTCCCCATGTTGATGAGGACAAGGGCCTCGTCCCCTCAACCGTTCCCGGTGGTTGTGGGGGTCTGCGGGCGGGGGACTTATCGGAATCTGGAAACCCCCTTGAACAAGGGGACCCCCAGATCCCGGCCCCCCCCCTGTGTGAAATGGTAAGGGGGTACAAAAGTACCCCTACCATTTCACCAAAAAAGTGTCAAAAATTGTAAAAATGACAGGGGACGTTCTTTGACAATTCCTTTATTAAAATCTTCTTTCTTCTTTCTTCATCCTTCAGTTTCTTCACCTTCTCCTTCGGTCGTCTTCTTCCATCTTCTTCCATTTTCTTCTTCCTCCGATCCGCTTCTTTTTGCTCTGGCCTTCTCGTCCGGCATCTTCTTCCATGGCGTCGGCGTCGGTGTCTCTTCTTGGGCCACTCCTCACAATGGGAGGCTCCCGCTATGTGAGGCTTCGCTGCCTCTGACAGGTCTTTTATAATGGAGGGCACCTGGTGACCCCGCCCCCTCTGACGCACGGGGACGTCATGGGGAATTCCCTATGGCTTTCCCCATGACGTCAGAGGGGGGCGGGGTCACCAGGTGCCCTCCGTTATAAAAGACCTGTCAGACGGAGCGAAGCCTCACACAGCGGGAGCCTCCCATTGCGAGGAGCGGCCCGCCAGAAGAACAGATGCCGACGCCATGGAAGAAGATGCCGGACGAGAAGGACGAGAAGACCAGCGCAAGAAGAAGCGGATCAGAGGAAGAAGAAGATGGAAGAAGATGACGGAAGGAGAAGATGAAGAAACCGAAGGATGAAGAAAGAAGAAAGAAGATTTTAATAAAGGAATTGTCAAAGACCGTCTCCTGTCTTTTTTTACAATTTTTGACACTTTTTTGGTGAAATGTTGGGGTACTTTTGTACCCCCTTACCATTTCACACAGGGGGGGGCCGGGATCTGGGGGTCCCCTTGTTAAAGGGGGCTTCCAGATTCCGATAAGCCCCCCGCCCGCAGACCCCCACAACCACCGGGCACGGTTGTGGGGACGAGACCCTTGTCCTCATCAACATGGGGACAAGGTGCTTTGGGGGTCTCAGACCCCCAAAGCATCCTCCCAATGTTGAGGGCATGTGGCCTGGTACGGTTCAGGCGGGAGGGGGGGCCGCTCTCGTCCCCCCTTTTTCCTGCGGCCTGCCAGGTTGCGTGCTCGGATAAGGGTCTGGTATGGATTTTGAGGGTGACCGCACGCCATTTTTTTTGGGCTGGGATTCCCCTTAAAATCAATCCCAGACCTCAAGGGTCTGGTATGGATTTTGAGGGGGACCCTACGCCATTTTTATTTTTTTTTGGCTGGGGTCCCCCTTAATATCCATCCCAGACCTGAAGGGCCTGGTTATTGAATTTGGGGGGACCCCCACGCTTTTTTTTATTTTTTTTTTATCAATGACTTTTTTTTTATGAATGACTTTCAATGAATGACTGTTCTCTGTGTTACGGGAGCCGTCAATTAACATTAGCCGCGAGTGATTTTAAATAGCTTTCTTTCCTGCAAAAATGACACTTTTTGCAGAGACAGTTCTAAGCACTGGAAACATGCGCCCCTTTACATGCATACTATAGACACCCCCCAGGTACGAAATTTAAAGGAATATTACACTTTTATTGTTTCAATTTAAGCATTATTAAAATCACTGCTCCTGAAAAAACGGCCGATTTTAAAAAAAAAATTTGCATTGATACATGTCCCCTGGGGCAGGACCCAGGTCCCCAAACACTTTATATGACAATAACATGCATATTAGCCTTTAAAATTAGCACTTTTGATTTTGAACGTTCGCATCCATTATTACTAATAGGGTTCGAAAGCTTGCACGGACTTTAGGTCCGTTCGCGGGTTCTGGTGCGAGCCGAACGGGGGGGTGTTCAGCTCATCCCTACCCAAGAAGTAGAGTAGAGTGGTTTTCCAAAGGCTTGTACAGGCTCTTTAAGAATTCATTGCATCCACTGGAATTTAGTTGTTAGGGTCCTTTCACGTGGGCACCTTCTGTTTTGATCAGCAGGGGATCTGTAAGCTGATCAGAGGTGTGCAGAGGGGAATGACAGGTCCGTGTCTGCTCAGTTTATGCAGAGCAGACATGGACACAGGCCGCTCTGCTCTATGGACAGCTGGGAGTAAGCAGACCCCCACTGTCCGTTTACATCCGACTGCCTCCGATTCGGATGAGGGAGAAGTCCGCCTCCATTTTTTTATTGGACCCAGAGGTAGGCACAAGTCAATTTACACCCGCTGGTCCATAGGAATGCATGGACCTTCTGAACAGGTCTGCCTGAAAATCCGACAGGCAGACCTGATCAGATCACCCGTGGGAAAGGGCCCATTCTTTACGACAATTATAAGAACATCAATGTATGTTTTATCACCTATTGTGGACAGAGCTCTGCTGCAATATTGAGTTTAGTTTACAGGTGTAATTCCACTTTCTGCTCCTATTTATTTTAATACATTTCAGACATAAAGTAGTACTATTGTCTGAAATATAAAGCCTCCTGATGGACCCTAAAATGGAACTCCTAAACATTATCCTGGAAGGATCAATGAGGTTGATTTACTAAAGGCAAATAGACTGTGTACTTTTATCCCATCACGTGCAAGCAAAAAATTCTGTTTCTTTATCGTACATCACGGGACACAGCGCAGCCATAGTAATTACTATGTGGGTTATACGCCACTTATAGGTCAATGGACACTGGTACACTCAAAGACAGGAAGTCCCCCTCCATATAACCCCTCCCATACTTAGGTCTTTCTCTGCTATCCTTCTGCCACTCTGTGCTGCTTCTGGTCCCTGGGCCCTCGTTCCAGGATCTGTGCTATGCACGTCGGGACCTTTTGGGGTAAGACCGCGCTATATTAAGATTCCTCTCAACTCAACTCAACTCATACCGGGAGCACCTCAGTTTTTTTCCGCCAGTGTCTTAGGTGTTGGCCTGAAAAGAAAGTTCCACCTTTTCAAGTAAAAGCGCACTCTACCAGGGCAGTCAGTGCTTCTTGGGCAGTGCATCACCAGGCTTCTATGACTCAGATTTGCAAAGCTGCAACTTAGTCATCAGTGCATACATTCACAAAATTCTATCAGGTCGATGTAAGATGGCAGGAGGATGCCGCCTTTGGGCACAGTGTACTGCGGGCAGCAGTTTAGATCCTCACGTCTGATGGTGGCCTGCCTTATTTGTGTACCCTCCCCTCAGTTGGCATTGCTTTGTGACTTTAGGTGTCATTTTTACGCTTTTTCCTGCTAGGAGTAAAAAGCGTTCAGAGGAGAAATTCGAACCCCCCCTGTATGCATTAGACCTAAAAGTTCCTTCTGCGATTTTGTTTCTTTACCTTTTCTTTTGTTTTTTGAAAATAACAATAATAATGATAATAATAATAATAATAATTATTTAATCACCCTTCATAATTAGACATTACAGTCTCTGAGTTTATATAATTATTAAGATTTCTTCTGCATATATTTCTTGAAGCTGTACAGTGATGAAGACAAGTGAACAAACAGCTAAACAATACAGGGACATACAGTGAAATAAAATGGAAAAGAAAACGGCCCTGTAGGCATATAGGCGCAGAGCTTGGAGGGCTTCTCAGAAATGTTTCCCCATCTAATTGCTGATGAATATAATCTGGATTTGTTACTCTCAAAGTGCAGATGTGCATTTACCAACCAATCAGAACTTAGCTTTTTATTATCAAACAGGTACTCATAGACATTGGATGATCACAACATGGTCCCACGCTTGCCAAAATAGTTGAACATATGTAAAACTATTTTTATTTTTTTTATTTCGTTTTAGATAGAGTTGGGGAGAAGTTCTAAGACCCCGGCACTTTTTATTGCTGCCTGTGTAGGGAGATGTATGGTCTCTGTCCAGGTGACCATTGTCACATGAGGGTTTCGTTGCACACATTTGCAAATACACTATACTGTCAAAAGTATTGGGACACCAGCCTTTACACACACATGAACTTTAATGACATCCCAGTCTTAGTCCGTAGGGTTCAATATCGAGTTGGCCCACCCTTTACAGCTATAACAGCTTCAACTCTTCTGGGAAGGCTGTCCACGAGGTTTAGGAATTTCTATGGGAATGTTTGACCATTCTTCCAGAAGCGTATTTGTGAGGTCAGGCACTAGGGTGACCACGTGTCCCGGATTGGTGCTTACCCCGCGCTTACCCCAACTTGTTCAAGCCCCGACTTGTTCATGCCCTGACTTAGTTGGGGTAGGCGGTACACTTTTGTGGGGGTGGGTCAGCAAGACCTCTTGACCTTTGACCTCTGGGGACCCGCCTGCTGACCTTTGACCTTTGGGGGAGGTCCCTATTCCAATCCCTGAGTCCTAACCTTATTCTTCCATGGGAAACCCTAACCCTGACCCTGACCCTGACCCTGACCCTGGCACCTTTATTCCAGGACTTTTCCCATATTCCAGGATATCCCAGAATGAAACTGACACAGCCACACCCCCCTGATGCCCACAAAACAGACCTCCACATCGCTGCTTTACTCACTGACAGTACTTGTCCTGGCCGGGAATGTCTGTAGAGGCACAATCCCCGCCCCCCTGCTTGTGATTGGAGAGATCATAAATCCCGCTTCCGGTGTCCAATCACTGCGGGGCAGTTTAGATCCAAGCGTTGGAACAAGGTAAAACGGGTCTCGGCCGGCCAGGACAAGTACTGTCAGTGAGTGAAGTGGCAATGCAGAGGCCTTTTTTGGGGGCATGATCAATGCTTCTGCATAGAGCGTGCACCCACTGCCCCGGCTGTGCTGTGATTTGTTACAACACAAACTGATTAACCCGGATAGCAGTTTGGAAATATGGCCACCCTATCAAGCACTGATGTTGGAAGAGAAGGCTTGGCTTACAGTCTCCAGTCTAATTCACCCCAAAGGTCTTCTATGGGGTTGAGGTCAGGACTCAGTCCAGTCAAGTTCCTCCACCCCAATCTGCTCATCCATGTCTTTATGGACCTTGCTTTGTGCACTGGTCCAAATCATTTGGTGGAGGGGGGATTATGGCGTTTTTCAGGGGTTGGGCTTGGCCCCTTAGTTCATAGTTTATGGACCTTGCTTTGTACACTGGTGCGCATTCATGTTGGAACAGGAAGGGGCCATCCCCAAACTGTTCCCACAAAGTTGGGAGCATGAAATTGTCCAAAATGTCTTGGTATGCTGGCGCCTTAAGAGTTCCCTTCACTGGAACTAAGGGGCCAATCCCAACCCCTGAAAAACAACCCCACACCATAATCCCCCCTCCACCAAATGACTTGGACCAGAGCACAAAGCTTTGTTTGATCGCTCGGTTCTCAGTGTTAGAGCCGGCGCGAGACAGATGCATCATCGGTCGATGCTGCCATCACTTAGGAAAGTATGATTCTAATATAGAAAAAAAGTCCACACTTCTCTTTTAAGAAGGAGTGGACTCCCTCCAGGCAAACCTGCCCTTAATTTATCCACTGCTATATATGTGCTCCAACTTGGAGACCCTCATAGATATAAATAAATAATAAATATAAATAAATAAATATAGAGATAGGACTGCAGTATACAGAGGAGCCTTGACGTGGCCACTGTGGCTTCCACCTATATTTGCATATGTGTGCAACGAAACCCTCAGATTTTAGCGTGAATTGTTAGGGTCAATTTGGTTTGATTGCAGGTTAGCTGGTAAGTGTGCTGGGAAATATTTGTTTGTTTGTGATTATTTTAATAAAAGCTGCAGATCTAAAAATAATGAGAATTACTTTTTAAATCGTATTACCGTGCTACTGCTTATATGAGATTTTAGTGAATACGTTTATATATATATATATATATATCTTAAGGGGCATATTTATAAAGCAGAATCACTCTCTAGGTAACACATTTAACCCCTTGATCACCCCCTAGTGGTAACCCCTTCCCTGCCAGTGACATTTATACAGTAATCAATGCATTTTTATAGCACGGATCGCTGTATGAATGTAAATGGTCCCACAATAGTGTCAAAAGTGTCAGAAAGTGTCCGCCGCAATGTCATAGTCATGATAAAAATCACAGATCGCTGGCATTACTAGTAAAAAAAAAAAAAATGCCATAAATCTATCCCCTATTTTGTAGACGCTATAACTTTTGCGCAAACCAATCTATATTAGGTTTTTTTTTTTTTTTACCAAAAATATGTAGAAGAATACGTATTGGCTTAAATTGAGGAAAAAAAGTGTTTGTTCTTTTTAAAAAATTGGGATATTTATTATAGCAAAATGTAAAAAATATTGTGTTTTTTTCAAAATTGTCGCTCTTCTTTTGTTTATAGTGCAACAAAAAAAAAAAAAAAACGCAGAGGTGATCAAATACCACCAAAAGAAAGCTCTATTTGTGGGGAAAAGAAATGATAAAAATTTAACTTGGGTACAGTGTAGCATGACCGCGCAATGGTCATTCAAAATGCGACAGCTCTGAAAAGTGAAAATTGGCCTGGGCAGGAAGGGGGTGAAAATGCCCGGTATTGAAGTGGTTAAACGGCAGGTGGTCCGCTTTTAGATAAAAGTGGTGTCTGCGGAGGATTCAAGACCACTTTTATTGGTGCACCCCGCTCCCGCCGCGCTCCGGTCGTCTCCACCGCTTACCAGAGCCCTTTTTAAAAGGACAGTGTAAAAATAAAATAAATAAGAAAAAAAAAATGTAAAGCTCCCGTCCCACTGAGCTCACACGCAGAAGTGATTGCATACGTAAGTCGTGCCAGCGTATGAAAGCGATGTTCAAACCACACATGTGAGGTATCACCGCGATCATTAGAGCAAGAGAAATAATTCTCTAAACTGGTAACCTGTAGAAATTTTTAAACGTCGCCAATGGTGATTTTTAAGTGCCAAAGTTTGCCACCATTCCACGAGCAGCGCAATTTTGAAGCGTGACATGTTGGGCATCAATTTACTTGGCGTAACATTATCTTTCCCAATATAGAAAAATTGTCTAACTTTACTGTTGTCTTATTTTTTTAATTCCAAAAAAGTGTATTTAAAAAAAAAAAGTGAGCTTGCAAGACCGCTGCACAGATACGGTGTGACATAAAGTGCAATGACCGCCATTTTATTCTCTAGGATGTCTGAAAAAAAAAATATATATAATGTTTGGGGGTTCTAAGTAATTTTCTAGCAAAGAAAATAATTATTTTAACTTTTTCTTTTTTTAACAACAAATCTCAAAAAGAGATACTATGCCTCCTCTGCTATACAGGATCCTTATCTGCCTGCCTTGCAATCTTTGTGACAATACAGAAAAAAAAGCCTCATTACAGATACTGGGACTTCAAAAAAGGTGCCAGCAATGCAAAACACATCAAAATACTTAAAAGATACTTTATTGCTACATGTATCATTCATTAATATCCGTCATAAAAGAACAATTACTCCCAACACATCATATACATTTTATTGGAGCTTGGAGTCGGTGGACACAGCTACACGCAGGGAGTGGGACACCATTGAAGCAATTTTTGTTGATTGTGCAGGCACCCTCCTCTGTAATTTATTCCACGTCTCCCCTTGTTCTTATCTATACAGTGGAACCTTGGATCATGAGCATAATCCGTTCCAGGAGAACGCTTGTAATCCACAGCACTCGCATATCAAAGCGAGTTTCCCCATAGAAGTCAATGGAAGCGAAGATAATTCGTTCCGCATTGACTTCTATTGCATGCAATACCGCATGTGGCCAGAGGTGGGGGGGGGGGGGCAGGAGAGCCTCGGAAATACTCTGGAAATATAATGTTTTTTTAAAAGTGGGTGAATCTCCCCTATTGTCTTACCCTGCGGTACATTTGTAGGTAGGTTGCCTACAGGTATGCTAGTATAGTTAGTGGCTGGCCCAGGTTGGGGGGAAAGAGTTAACATTGGGCAACAGTGTGTAGAGACACGAGACAACACTTTTCAGAGGAACTCTACTTTTATTACACACAATGTTACGGCTCATCCCTAAGTCGGGGAACTGCCCTAATATTTGATTCTCACATGACTGCAGTCCCAGCATAACCCCGAGCTTTGATGAGTATGTGCACAGTGAAAGGTACCCCCACATGCAGGGTGGCCCTGTCCACGCACTTGGGGCCCCTCTGCATTTTGGAAATGGCTCTTCTAGCCTTGTGATCATTGATGCCTCTTGACTCCCCTTGAGTGGGCGCAACACATGAATATTAGGTAGTACATCCTCCTCATGAAGCTATCATGAAGCATGTTAAACTGCATACCAACGTTCATGAGCAACTATCTCCGTTTATGCAGAATATGTACTGAATTGTTATATCAAATGATACAGGTCATACTGTGCAAGCAACATATGTGTTGGGAGTAATTATCACCCAGTGCTTTTCAGATGATGGATTATAATGAATGATACGTGTAGCAATAAAGTATCTTTTAACTATAGTGATATGTTTTGCATTGATGGCACCTTGAAAGTCCCATTGTCTGTAATAAGGCTTTTTTTTGTGTATACTCTGTTGGGGATGTGGTGCCCAGGTGACTTCCTATCAGTCCTCATTTATAACTAATTTAAGCCTTTGTGACAAGGCAGCTCAGCATACAAATTTTTGCATCTCCTGGGATGAATGAACTCAGAAGAAGACTAGGTGAAAGTTGCTTGCAGACATTACATCGTTGGAGGAGAGGTGTGTATAGTTTTAATTTTCTCTCATATTTGTCACAGAAATCTCCTGAAATTCGTCGAAATTTGGGGAAAGTGAAAACTCGGTTTGCTGCATCCTTAAAGAACATGGGTCTCCAAACTTCAGCCTGCTACAAGATTTTATCTGGCCCACAGCTGATGTGCACAGTCTCAGTGGACTCTGATAAAAGGGCTCAGATGGGAACTCTGATATAAGGGGTCACAGTGATTGGGACCCTGATGTGAGGGGGACTCTGATGTAGGGGGGGGGTTCTGTTGGTGACTCTGATGTAAGGGGGGACACTGTTTGGGGCCCTGATGTAAGGGGGACTGTAATGGGGACCCTGATGTAAGGGGGGACTCTGTTTGGGGCCCTGGTGTAAGGGGGACTGTAATGGGAACCCTGATATACGGGGGGGACTCTGTTTGGGGCCCTGATGTAAGGGGGGCTGTAATGGGGACCCTAATGTAAGGGGGAATCTGTTTTGGGCCCTGATGTAAGGGGGACTGTAATGGGGACCCTGATGTAAGAGGGGACTGTAATGGTGATCCTGATGTAAGAGGGGACTCTGTTTGGGGCCCTGATGTAAGGGGGACTGTAATGGGGACCCTGATGTAAGAGGGGACTCTGTTTGGGGTCCTGATGTAAAGGGGACTGTAATGGGGACCCTGATGTAAGGGGGGACTCTGTTTGGGGCCCTGATGTAAGGAAGACTGTAATGGGGACTCTGATGTAAGGGGGGACTCTGTTGGGGATCCTGACGTAATGGGAAACTCTGTTGGGGACCCTGATGTAAGGGGGAACTCTGTATGGGACCCTGGTGTAAGGGGGAACTCTGTTGGGGACCCTGATGTAAGAGGGGCTGTAATTGATACCCTAATGTAAGGGGGAGGGGGCTTTCATGAGAAAGGTGCAGACCAAATTTATATTTGTTTGGCCTTTTTTAATAACTCAAGTTTTTTTGGAAGGTATTTTCTTTGTTTTACTGAAAATATGGACGTGACTACAGTAAATCACTGTCATTTATAGGATGCTTTGCACACATCTTTGGCTATGATTATAATGTATGTACTGTTTTTATGACATTGTTCATTTAATAAAATTTGTACCGTATATATTTTTTACACATTTTTGATTCATAATTTTTTCTTGCACCCTTGAAGTCTCACATCTCCCAAATGTTTCCATTTGTTTTACTGAAGTTCTTTCAGTTCTTTTCTGTTATTCATATAATGCTGATTACAAAAAATCGCCAAACAAAACATCTTCATTAGTCTATAAAACTGAATATTTATAAAATGTGGCCCTCATACTGAAAATTTGGAGACCCCTGTTATAGAAGAATGACCAATATCCAATGTCTTTGTGTACCACAACTTTTATTTGTTTAGCTGAGGCTATCTGCTGATCATTCAGTAGCATTTTTTTTTTATTATTTAACCTAAATAATTTTTACTGTCTGGCTTTCAAAATTATTATGTCCTAGCTCCCCTGAAAAGCAATTAGTATAATAAAGTAAGACTAATTTTAAACATTAACCATTGATTATATTAGATAAGAGATACTTTCATTAGAACACCAAAGTATAAAGGAATTTCCATTTGCATCAGGCAAGTGATCATTGTCTGTGTTTCAGTCTTCATATATTTCTGTAAGCTCTATCACAACTTCAACCACAAGTGCTCAATCGATGGGTCAGTACCACAATCAGTTGTTTTCGGTTGCCAGATTTGCAATACCCTTAACTAACACATTTGGGGTCTTGGAAAAATGGCCACATTACCTAAATATATTGCAGAAACTGACTCGCCTTTTGGCTGCCCAACTTCCCGAAAGATTGACTACCCCCAAAAGATTGACCACTGAGGCTTTTGTAGAAGCCCCTGCGCTCTGCACTCAATTGTGTTTCCTACATCAAAACTACAAAAACAATTCAACGTTACTAAACCAAAATGTATTATGCAATTCTAACACGGGTTACATGGACTCTGTTGCCACCGGGAAAAAGAAAGATTATTTGTTGAAGCACAAAGTTTGTTTTATACATAAAGTCTTCCCTGACAATTGCTGATAGGGTACTCTAGTTTTATCAACAAAAGTTCTTCAACCAGATGACAAATAGGGTGTCTCGCTATGGTAATTATAATCAGGACAAACTTTTTGCACAAGTTTATAGTCAATGCTGAAGAAAGCAATATATATGCAAATAACTTTAAAGGGTTTGGAACACAACCAGGATACGTGGCTCTGGGTTTGTTCTTGGTAACAGATTTTAGAAGGATCAAAGTTGCACAAAGCAGTCTTCTTGGCTCTGTCCGTTTTCTCATACTCAATCCGGCAATTGAAGGACTTGGTGTCTTTGTTCTCCAGGGTAGACTGAGCAGAAGGTTCAAACTCCACCACCTTAGAGGGTGGAACGAGACTCACAGAAACATTTCCGAGCCCTGTGGAGTTATGGCGAAAGTAAACACTGAAGGTGCCATTTCCATGGTCTACGATTTTGCCCGTGATGAGCAGGTTCAACTTGACAGTTTTAATATTGGAGTGAAAATCCCCCCAGCCGAACATTTTTTTAAACTTTCCAGTTTTAACTATAGGCCGCCGTTTAGTTCGTACTAGGGACTCTTGGGCGTCGGTGATGTTGGCGAGCCAGTTCCAGAAGTGCTCTGTGGTGTCGAAGTAGGAGAGCTGACCTTGCCGTTGGAGAGCTGATTGCTTGACAAACAGACGTAGAGGGCTGTGGACCCTGCTGTGGGCCACATTGTTTGCCAGATTCTCGGAAGTGCCCTTCTCCGACCACTTTAGGGCATCTGTTGCTTGCAGTATTTCTTTGTCACAAAGAATCTAATAATAATAAAAGAAAAGAAAAAAATAAAGCATTAAAAACATTAAAATTAAATTACAGCATATATATAAGAAAAAATGGGATCCCTGGTTTGAACATAAGAACGAATTCCAGTTGATTAAGGATGTGTATAAATCTCTGTTACAAAGTCCATAATATCTGTCTTTATTTTTCCTATATAAAAAAATCTATTACTATTACATATGTATGTTATATTGTCCATTTGTGTATCTGACTCCCTGTAACTTTGTGTTTTCTCAGGGATGAAGGGTGTGAGTCCTCGGGCTTACCCTGATGTCTAGGGGTAGGATGTGTGGCCCTCAGGTTCCTTCCTCCCCTGCCTCTGGGGGGGGGGGGGTCTCTCTTTAGGAGAGCTCCCGTGACTTAGTATTCCGGGATGGCTTTGGCTGTCTCAGAAGAACAGAAGAACGGGGTCTGCCAGGCCTTTTGGCTAGGCAGACAATGTAAACCTATGTCCCCGTCAGGAGCCTTATGCCCCAGGGGTCAGGGTAGAAGTCCTTCCCCTTCGGGTGGTGGACTAAAGCACACCCTTAAGTTGCACTTTTATATGTGTGTTCCCATGCTGTAGACCAGGGATCTCCAAACTACGGCCCTCCAGCTGTTGCGGAACTACACGTCCCATGAAGCATTGTAAAACTCTGACAATCACAGACATGACTAGGCATGATGGGAATTGTAGTTCCTGAACAACTGGAGGGCCATAGTTTGGAGACCAGTGCTTTAGACTCTAAAAAAGAATTTGCAAGAAACCAGGAAGTAACCGAAGAAATTTTAAAAAGAAGGTTTAAAACAAGTAAATATGACATACTTTCCTATGTATTTACTAATGCTAGCAGCATGAGGATTAAAAATAATCAGTGTTGATTGGGAGAGTGAAGTTGCACTTGAACCACCACAGTTTGTTACAGAAAACACCCCCTGATTGCTGATTGAACTCTTCTCTGTAGTCTGCTCTTTCCTCTTTTTATAGCGGGGCTTCTAGTGGTGGACCTCTTCTCCCAGGTTAAGTGCTATTGAGCAAGGGATTACCCGGGGCTTATATCCAGACAAATCCAGGTACATAAACTTGTTCTGCTATAAACTTAGTTCATGATGTTTTAATATAGTGTTTCTAAACCTTTTTAGTTGCAGCACCCTTGAAAAGTAATGCAGTATCTTGAGGCAACCAAGTCTAAAATATAAAAAAAAAACATAAATTGTTACTTATTTACAATGGAAACCTTGGGCCTGGGACAATCTATGCAACCACATTGATGAAATGAACTTCACATCAGAAGCTACCTTTCACTTTGGAGGTCCCCTTACATGTCAGAGGTTCTCCCATCACATCAGAGATCCCCCTACATGTCAGAGGTCCTCCCATTATATCAGAGATCCCCCATTCATGTCAGAGGTCCTCCCATCACATCAGAGATCCCCCTACATGTCAGAGGTCCTCCCATCACATCAGAGATCCCCCATTAATGTCAGAGGTCCTCCCATCACATCAGAGATCCCCCTACATGTCAGAGGTCCTCCCATCACATCAGAGATCCCCCATTAATGTCAGAGGTCCTCCCATTACATCAGAGATCCCCCTACATGTCAGAGGTCCTCCCATCACATCAGAGATCCCCCTACATGTCAGAGGTCCTCCCATCACATGAGAGATCCCCATACATGTCAGAGGTCCTCCCACCACATCAGAGATCCCCCTACATGTCAGAGGTCCTCCCATCACATCAGAGATCCCCCTACATGTCAGAGGTCCTCCCATCACATCAGAGATCCCCCTACATGTCAGAGGTCCTCCCACCACATCAGAGATCCCCCTACATGTCAGAGGTCCTCCCATCACATCAGAGATCCCCCTACATGTCAGAGGTCCTCCCATCACATCAGAGATCCCCCTACATGTCAGAGGTCCTCCCATCACATCAGAGATCCCCCTACGTGTCAGAGGTCCTCCTATCACATTAGAGTCCCTCTTATATATGAAAGCCTCCATCAAATCAGAGTCCCCCATTACATTTGAGTCTCCCCATATTCCCTCCCATGTCCCCCGTCACAACAGAGCTCCCCCCGGGAACGCAGTCTTCCCGTCTGTGGTCAGACGAGACCAAAAATCTAGCTCTTTGGCATTAACTTGAATAGGAGAGTTTGTACCTCAGTGGGATTTTTAAGTGGGGTTGTCAACACTTGATAAAGAAATAGTGGAAAATACAATTTCCAAAAAATAAGTATTTATTCAAAAAATATAATAATTTTACAATTATACATTAAAATCAATCTATATAGCACATTGAATGATTATACATACAGGACATTGCTAGAACCAACTCTACTGGTTCTAGCAATGTCCTGTATGTATAATCATTCAATGTGTTATATAGATTGATTTTAATGTATAATTGTAAAATTACTATATTTTTTGAATAAATACTTATTTTTTGGAAATTGTATTTTCCACTATTTCTTTATCAAGTGTTGACAACCCCACTTAAAAATCCCACTAAGGTACAAACTCTCCTATTGGAGTGATTCTTATCTATTATAACAGGGATGTGGGTTGGTCTACAACACTGAATACGCACATAGAGGGAACACCAAACTCATTTTCTTTGGCATTAAGAAAATTCTGCCTCTAAATACCTTTTTTTCCAAGTTTTTCTTTTCGTTCCGCCCCCAATAGCCTAGGCTATTACGTCACTAGGCAATCCGCAATGGTTCCTGGGATAGCTTCGTCATGTATCCCAGGAGCCATTGCGAACTGCCTAGTGCCGAAATATCGCGGTTTCAGCAAATAGGAAGTGGGCGGGAATGTATGACAGACGGTGTTCTGTCCTGCACATAAAGGAGGAGGGGGAGGCGGCTTCACTCTCTGCTCTGCGAGTCCGTCCCGAGTGTGCCGACTAGTGTCACTCGGGTACGGCTCGCACCCCCCACCTGGCCCCCCCTTCCCAAGCCAAGCAGCTACCTGCCTGACCTGCCGCCCGCGGTGACGCTTACCGCTTCAGTCGTGGGGGGGGGGGCGGCCTGACACATTCACCCCCCCAGTGTGGGGCGCCGGCCTGACACATTCTCTCCCCCCCCCCAGTGTGTGGCGCCGGCCTGACACATTCACCCCCCCACCGCCGCTGTACTTATCTTTCCTCCAGCGCCGCAGTCATCTCGGTTGTTTATAGCGGTTGCCATCACAACGGGACAGGACTATGAAGCCGCTACTGCGCACGCGCGAGATCCGCGCAAATACGCCGGCAACCAGGAAGAAAGGGGCCTGTGTTGTTTCAGATGCCCACAGGCAAGATGGAAGCCGGCAGGATCATTTTTTAAAAGTGTTTTTCGGGGACAAAAACCGGCAGCAGGTACCTGGATCCATGAAACAAGTGAGTAATGCATTTATAGCTAATACTAATTCACATTGTACAAAAAAAAAATGGGTGGAGCTCCGCTTTAACTTGACTCGCTGTGTTTGGAGGGAGAAAAATGCTGACTGTGACCCTAAGAACACCATCCCTAGAGTCAAGCATGAAGGTGGAAACATTATGTTTGGGGCTTCTACAGGCCGACTTTGCCGTATTGAGGGGTCAATGGACGGGGCCATGTATTGTAAAATCTTGGATGAGAACATTCTTCCCTCAGCCAACAAGGAGGACAAAAAGGAAAAGGTCTGGTGTCACCCGCAAACCACCTCCATCCTAATATATGCAACAAAAAACAGGAAATCGCCTGGGACTTTAAATGAGGTAAATGCGGTTAGCCAACAATTGACAGAGTAAATGCAGTCTCAAAATGTATTAAAATTATCATGCAAACATAAACATGAATCATAGCCAAGCCACTGAAATGATACATACAGTAAAAAGCGTCATTACACGTATCATGGTATAGAATGTAAATTGCAAAGTACACAGGCATGAAAAGTGTTCCAACGCGTTTCGCAAGACCATGCTCGCTTCATCAGGGGTAGATGCTTGTGTAGTACATCACAGGCTGGATCAGACTACCAATTGCTTGATACCCAGAGGCGGCAGTAATGAGCGTCTGACTCGGGAGCTGAGGAGGCAGAGGAAATACCAACCCAACAGAGCACAAACGGCTAGGATGGCTAGGATGGGGTGGGACATGGCTAGGATGGGGGAATGTGTCACCCAAGATCTCCCAGTATCTAGTAACCTCCCTGGCGGTATGATTATGTCTGGAATTTTGTGCCGAAATCGGTACAATTATTTTGCATGGAAATTTGGCGTTTTTATATTGTAGGCCTGCAATTCTTAGGAATAACTCACTTAAATCTGTCCAAACCAGAGTCTAGTAGACATCCTGGGTATGATAAAGTTTTAAACACAAAATCATAAATTATAATATAATAAAAATATATATAAAAATTATTCAATAATGTAATCAAATCAAAAACACTGAAATTTGCTGAGTTGCAGAATAGTCGCTGTCATTAGATTTAGTGTTTGAGGATGAATTGTGATTCTAATTTATTATCAAATGGGGTAAAATAATCTTGCGCCAGCACACCGAAACTAACTAACAAAATGCTGCGCACACTAAAGGAAATGTCTGAACCCAAGTGAAATAAAGGAGAGGAAGTAGTGGCGCGCAAAATAAACTAAATATTAAAAGACAGAAGATAACAGGTCATAGACATAAAAAGCCAAAAAAAAAAACAAGCAAACGTGCATACACTGGTGTGATAAAATCGTGTGATAAAAGCAATCCAGATTAAAAGTGCATCATATAAAATCGCATGATGTAGCTAAATAATATTAAATCCAATAAGTAAAATTGTGATAAAATATATAAAGGACGTGATAAAAATCTTAAAACGCATAAATAGTGCATCCAAGAAACTGTGGGATGTCTTTCCGGTTTTCTCAATGATTAATCCCTTTCAGCTTTCCTCCTTGATCCAGGCAGGGGCAGGTGGGGGGGGGGGGGATTTGGGGGGCTTTTCACCTCAATGTGCACATAAAATAAATATCCTCATAGTGTAGTATGTAAGGTTTAAAAAGTATTTTATTACAGTAAAAACAAGTAAACAGGAGAAGAAATGGGTACTCACATTCAGCAAGTGAATACACAGGCAGGGTATAAACGAGCCTCGAGCTCGTCGGCGTCACTTCCGGTAAGGTCACGTGTCCCGACGCGTGTTCGTCACTTGTCACGTGACTTCATCAGGGGTGTCTAGTGTCCTTACCAAGGTCTTTAAATAGGCCATGTAAAAGCCAATTAGCGGCCATTTTGCCGTAGCGCCGATCGCCGGAAATGGTCACAGATACGTCGCCGGAAGTGGAACGGCGGCCATTTTTTTTGGTAGTTAGGCCGTCCCAAGTAAATATAGTGAAGTGTCAGCAGGGTATGTAACGACGAAAAACGGAAGTGGTCACAGTTAACTCTGACTGGTAAATAAATGCATGGCAACTATAGATAAATACAAATGGAACGAGGGTTGATTGGGAAAAAACATCACAATACAAACGCCGGTGTCGGTATGTGTCCATTGTATTAGAACAATAAGGGGGAAGTGCATCTTGATAAACGGCATATTAAAACAAAAGATATATATATATAAAAAATATATATATAAATATGGTATAAAATATGATAAAATTACCGGGGAAGTTCATCTTGATAAAACGTATAAAGGGGCATGGTAAAAATCAAGTATATATATATATATATAAAATATATATAAAGAACGAGGTATAAAATATGATAAAAATAACCGGAAATGACGTCAAAAGAGATACATAAAATGCATAATAAAAGTAGTTCATGATAATATAACTTGCAAGTAGGGCAACAGGATAATAAAGTGTAAATAAGAAAGGGTGAGAGAGATCCAGGGTGCAGACATATTCCAGGGTATGGTAATATAGAAGCAATGGTCTAAGGGGAAGGGGACCAGATATAGGTGGGATGGATAATAAACTCAATAAGGGTGGTCTTGTATAAAATATTATGGAGTGTCTAAAATATTAAAAAAATCTATGTTTTAAAAATCACTGAGGAAACAGTTGAGGTCAAACTCTACATTTAAGCCATATGGCGTGAGGGTATTTAGGGTGAAGATCCATTTCGATTCAAGTTGACTTAGGGTCCTCACCTTATGTCCTCCCCTCCAGTGTTTGATATAGGGCTCAATGCCCCAGAATTTTAAATGTGAGGGGTCTTTGTTGTGGTGTGTGGCAAAGTGTTTTGACACATTATGTTTATCAAATCCCTTTTTGATGTTTCGCACATGTTCTTTTATTCTCACTCTCAACAGCCTCTTAGTGCGGCCTACGTATTGAAGTCCGCAACTACATTCGAGTACGTATACTGCACCCATTGTGTTGCAGCAAACGAAGTTTTTAATTTTATGATTGGTGCCAGTGCTGTATGATACAAATTCTTTCCGTTTTTCTACTGGTCGTTTGGTTGTTGTGCACGCATAGCAGCGTTTGCACGGGTAGAAACCCTCTCCTGTAAAGAAAGTGAATCCTTTACTCGGGGGGTCTGGGATATTTTTTACCACCTTGTCTCTGATTGTTGGGGCTCTCCTGTATACAAATTTTGGATGGTTTGGGAGAATTTCTTTTAAGCGTATATCTGCTTGTAGAATGTTCCAATTGCGTCTTATAATTTTCTCTATTTGCTTGTGTTGTGCACTGTAGTCTAAGATGATGGGCACAGTGTCTTCCCAGGTCTTTTCTTTGGGTTTGTCCATAATAAGATCATTCCTCTCCATTGTTTCTATTTCAGCTATATTTCTGTCTAGCATTTTGTTGCAGTAACCTTTTTCAATGAATCTCATTTTCATATTTCTTGCTTGGTTCAGGAAGACGTCGTTTTCTGTGCAGTTACGTCTAAGGCGCATGAGTTGGCCCTTAGGGATATTAAATATCCAATTTTTATGATGGCACGTGTCGACCGGTAAATAACTGTTCCGGTCTACATCTTTGAAATGTGTCTTTGACACTAATTTTCCATTTTGCAGTCCTATTTCCAAGTCCAGAAATGTGATCTGTTTATCGCTGATGTCCCATGACAGAGTTATATTCCGATCATTTTTGTTTAAATCAACTAGGAAGTTGGTTAATTTACTCAGGTCACCTTTCCATAAAATAAACACATCATCAATGTAGCGGCGATATATTTGGAGCTCTTCTGGTCTGTTTGTAAATACTGATTCATCTTCCCATTTTGCCATGAAAAGGCCTGCTACGCTGGGGGCAAACTTAGCCCCCATTGCTACTCCTGTACGCTGATGGTAATGGTTGCGGTTGAACCAGAAGTAGCTATTTTTCAGACAGAAATCCAAACTCTTCACTAGGTACTTTCTCTGTATACATGGAAGTTTTGTGTGTCTCCTGAGTCCCCATTTAATGGCTTCGCAAGCCTGGTGGTGTAGAATAACTGTATATAGTGACGAAACGTCCGCTGTTGCTAACAGCCAAGGTCCTCCATCTAATGGTGTATCATTTAATATTTGTAGAATTTGCTTCGTATCTCGTAGGTATGCTGTTGTATTCTGTACTGCCGGCTGGAGAAAGAAATCGATGTATTCCCCCATCCTAGATGTCAGTGAGTCAATTCCATTGACTATGGGTCTTGGAGGGGGGTTGATCTTATCCTTATGGATTTTAGGGAGAATGTAGATAATGGGGGTCCTGCATGCCTCTGGTATCAGATACCTTGCTTCCTTTTTGTTTAGGATGTTTTTCTTGAGTCCCAGGTGTACGATTTGGTTTAGCGCTTTTCTGCATTTAAAAACTGGGTTTCCTAAGAGACGTGTATATGTTTCTTCATCCTGTAGGAGGGAGTTTACACTTGTGTTGTATTGTTCCTTGGTGAGGATAACAATACCCCCTCCCTTGTCTGCCGGGCGTATAACCAGGTCTCTCCTTGAGGTGAGTTTGCGGATCCCGCACTTGATATGCTTTGGATCTAGATGTTTCTTAATTTTCAGATCCTTCAGTTCTTCTAATACAACTCTTTTGAATACCTCGATATGTCTGTTATCCTTTGCTACAGGGTTAAATGTAGATTTATTCCTCAGTGTGCTATGGAGTATTTCTTCATCTTGTTGTGTTGGGATTGGTCTGCATGGATTGTTTAGCATATACTTCTTAATATTGAGTTTCCTTATATATTTCTGAATCCCTATATAGGTCTGGAACTTGTCCAAATTTTTTGTGGGTGCATATTTGAGTCCTTTGTCGAGGACTCCAACTTCCTCGTGTGATAGGGGCTGTCCGCTAAGGTTAAAGATCCCCTCACCCTTTATTCTCTTTTTCTCTTTAATTCTCTTCCCTCCTCTGCAGCCTCTCGTCTTTCTGGGGTTCTTCTTGAATGTCTCGGATCCTCGTTTCTCCTCGGTTGGTTGTTTTCTCTGCCCCTCTCTAAAAAAGATCTTTCATAATCCATATCAGATTGGTGGTGTCTGTCGGTCCTCTCATCATTGGGTCTTCGTTCTAGGGGGGCATAATAGTTGTGAGTGGGGATGGGGCTTCTTTCATATGTCCTGTAAGCTCCTGGGGGTGGGTGGTGTTGTTGCCCTCCTTCTTTCCTTCCTTGTTGTCTCTCTGGGCTCCTACCTCTTGTTGCATAGTTATCGTATTGGCGGTCTCTGTTGTCGTTCATGTGTCCCCTATTGTCTCTTTGATTGTATTGGTAATTTCTATTGTCTCTTTGGTCTTGTCTCGGCCCATTATTATGTCCATTGTTTTTCTTATTATTTTTCCAGAATGTTTTTTTCCATCCATTATCTTTCATATCACTTTTATGATATATTGTTTTTATCCGTTTGGATCACTCCCTCTTTCACAGTTTCTTGGATGCACTATTTATGCGTTTTAAGATTTTTATCACGTCCTTTATATATTTTATCACAATTTTACTTATTGGATTTAATATTATTTAGCTACATCATGCGATTTTATATGATGCACTTTTAATCTGGATTGCTTTTATCACACGATTTTATCACACCAGTGTATGCACGTTTGCTTGTTTTATGCCATATTATTTACCCAGAGCTTGTTTTTGGCTTTTTATGTCTATGACCTGTTATCTTCTGTCTTTTAATATTTAGTTTATTTTGCGCGCCACTACTTCCTCTCCTTTATTTCACTTGGGTTCAGACATTTCCTTTAGTGTGCGCAGCATTTTGTTAGTTAGTTTCGGTGTGCTGGCGCAGGATTATTTTACCCCATTTGTTACCTTGTTCTATTCACACTCAATCTTGCTGCCGCCATGGATATTTTCACTTTCTTAGACAAAAGACAGGTCAATTTAGATGAAGTATTCAATACTACTGCACCCACCAATAAGGCAAGTGACCTAGAGAGCCTCATGCGCAAACTAGGTCACAATATGGAAAAGAAAGTCAGCCTATGGTGGGATGTCACTACATTTCAACAGTACTTAAAGCATAGTATTGTTCCCAGAAGACTTAGGTGGGATATTATCCCCAATGATGGCCTAACAGACCAAGACTCAATAGATGATTGGTTCAAATTCTTCAATGGGAAGGGTCTGGAACTTTTGATGTTCCTAACAGAAAGGAAAAAAAGAAAACAGAAAGTAATAGATGAGATAATCACTGGAGTGAAAGAGGAACTTGAAGTCTACAAAGACACAGCAGAATTTGCAGCCCTAACTGCACAATTGAATAGAGATCTGATGAAAAAAGATAAAGAAGTACAACAGAGAAAAAGCAAGAAATATAACAGGGATATGAACGACTTCAAAACGGACCGAGCTTTTAAATGGCAAAGCCAGATAGGCCATCTGGATCCAATCTCATCATACTCCACTCCAGAGAAATCAGTGAGAGTACAACCGGAATACACCAATACAGATACCAGATACGAAACCCATAACAAACCTCAAACAACACATGACAGAGGAAGAGAAAATACACAAAGATACGATGATAGACAATCTAACTACTATCAGCAAACACCATACAGAAATGAAGGAAGACCTACACCACATATGAACGACAGGAGACCACAATACCAAGATAGAACACCACAAAATGGATGGAAAAAACCATTCTGGAAAAATAATAAGAAAAACAATGGACATAATAATGGGCCGAGACAAGACCAAAGAGATAATAGAAATTACCAATACAATCAAAGAGACAATAGGGGACACATGAACGACAACAGAGACCGCCAATACGATAACTATGCAACAAGAGGTAGGAGCCCAGAGAGACAACAAGGAAGGAAAGAAGGAGGGCAACAACACCACCCACCCCCAGGAGCTTACAGGACATATGAAAGAAGCCCCATCCCCACTCACAACTATTATGCCCCCCTAGAACGAAGACCCAATGATGAGAGGACCGACAGACACCACCAATCTGATATGGATTATGAAAGATCTTTTTTAGAGAGGGGCAGAGAAAACAACCAACCGAGGAGAAACGAGGATCCGAGACATTCAAGAAGAACCCCAGAAAGACGAGAGGCTGCAGAGGAGGGAAGAGAATTAAAGAGAAAAAGAGAATAAAGGGTGAGGGGATCTTTAACCTTAGCGGACAGCCCCTATCACACGAGGAAGTGGGAGTCCTCGACAAAGGACTTAAATATGCACCCACAAAAAATTTGGACAAGTTCCAGACCTATATAGGGATTCAGAAATATATAAGGAAACTCAATATTAAGAAGTATATGCTAAACAATCCATGCAGACCAATCCCAACACAACAAGATGAAGAAATACTCCATAGCACACTGAGGAACAAATCTACATTTAACCCTGTAGCAAAGGATAACAGACATATCGAGGTATTCAAAAAAGTTGTATTAGAAGAACTGAAGGATCTGAAAATTAAGAAACATCTAGATCCAAAGCATATCAAATGCGGGATCCGCAAACTCACCTCAAGGAAAGACCTGGTTATACGCCCGGCAGACAAGGGAGGGGGTATTGTTATCCTCACCAAGGAACAATACAACACAAGTGTAAACTCCCTCCTACAGGATGAAGAAACATATACACGTCTCTTAGGAAACCCAGTTTTTAAATGCAGAAAAGCGCTAAACCAAATCGTACACCTGGGACTCAAGAAAAACATCCTAAACAAAAAGGAAGCAAGGTATCTGATACCAGAGGCATGCAGGACCCCCATTATCTACATTCTCCCTAAAATCCATAAGGATAAGATCAACCCCCCTCCAAGACCCATAGTCAATGGAATTGACTCACTGACATCCAGGATGGGGGAATACATCGATTTCTTTCTCCAGCCGGCAGTACAGAATACAACAGCATACCTACGAGATACGAAGCAAATTCTACAAATATTAAATGATACACTATTAGATGGAGGACCTTGGCTGTTAGCAACAGCGGACGTTTCGTCACTATATACAGTTATTCTACACCACCAGGCTTGCGAAGCCATTAAATGGGGACTCAGGAGACACACAAAACTTCCATGTATACAGAGAAAGTACCTAGTGAAGAGTTTGGATTTCTGTCTGAAAAATAGCTACTTCTGGTTCAACCGCAACCATTACCATCAGCGTACAGGAGTAGCAATGGGGGCTAAGTTTGCCCCCAGCGTAGCAGGCCTTTTCATGGCAAAATGGGAAGATGAATCAGTATTTACAAACAGACCAGAAGAGCTCCAAATATATCGCCGCTACATTGATGATGTGTTTATTTTATGGAAAGGTGACCTGAGTAAATTAACCAACTTCCTAGTTAATTTAAACAAAAATGATCGGAATATAACTCTGTCATGGGACATCAGCGATAAACAGATCACATTTCTGGACTTGGAAATAGGACTGCAAAATGGAAAATTAGTGTCAAAGACACATTTCAAAGATGTAGACCGGAACAGTTATTTACCGGTCGACACGTGCCATCATAAAAATTGGATATTTAATATCCCTAAGGGCCAACTCATGCGCCTTAGACGTAACTGCACAGAAAACGACGCCTTCCTGAACCAAGCAAGAAATATGAAAATGAGATTCATTGAAAAAGGTTACTGCAACAAAATGCTAGACAGAAATATAGCTGAAATAGAAACAATGGAGAGGAATGATCTTATTATGGACAAACCCAAAGAAAAGACCTGGCAAGACACTGTGCCCATTATCTTAGACTACAGTGCACAACACAAGCAAATAGAGAAAATTATAAGACGCAACTGGAACATTCTACAAGCAGATATACGCTTAAAAGAAATTCTCCCAAACCATCCAAAATTTGTATACAGGAGAGCCCCAACAATCAGAGACAAGGTGGTAAAAAATATTCCAGACCCCCCGAGTAAAGGATTCACTTTCTTTACAGGAGAGGGTTTCTACCCGTGCAAACGCTGCTATGCGTGCACAACAACCAAACGACCAGTAGAAAAACGGAAAGAATTTGTATCATACAGCACTGGCACCAATCATAAAATTAAAAACTTCGTTTGCTGCAACACAATGGGTGCAGTATACGTACTCGAATGTAGTTGCGGACTTCAATACGTAGGCCGCACTAAGAGGCTGTTGAGAGTGAGAATAAAAGAACATGTGCGAAACATCAAAAAGGGATTTGATAAACATAATGTGTCAAAACACTTTGCCACACACCACAACAAAGACCCCTCACAGTTAAAATTCTGGGGCATTGAGCCCTACATTAAACACTGGAGGGGAGGACATAAGGTGAGGACCCTAAGTCAACTTGAATCGAAATGGATCTTCACCCTAAATACCCTCACGCCATATGGCTTAAATGTAGAGTTTGACCTCAACTGTTTCCTCAGTGACTTTTAAAACAAAGATTTTTTTAATAATTTTTAGACATTCTATACTATTTTATATAAGACCATCCTTATTGAGTCCATCATCCATCCCTCCCACATTTGGTCCCCCTTCCCCTAGACCATTGCTTTTCTATTACCATACCCTGGAATATGTCTGCACCCTGGATCTCTCTCACCCTTTCTTATTTACACTTTATTATCCTGTTGCCCTACTTGCAAGTTATATTATCATGAACTACTTTTATTATGCATTTTATGTATCTCTTTTGACGTCATTTCCGGTATTTTTATCATATTTTATACCTCGTTCTTTATATATATATTATTATATATATATACTTTGTTTTAGTATACCCCTTTATACTTTTTATCAAGATGAACTTCCCCGGTATTTTTATCATATTTTATACCATATTTATATATATATTTTTTATATATATATATACTTTGTTTTACTATGCCGTTTTATCAAGATGTACTTCCCCTTATTGTTTTAATACAATGGACACATACTGACACCGGCGTTTTTACTATGATAACTTTTCTCAAACCAACCCTCGTTCTATCTATTTGCATTCATTTATAGTTGCCATGCATTTGTTTACTAGTCAGAGGTAACCGTGACCATTTCCGGTTTTCGCCGTTACATACCCTGCTGACACTTTACTATATTTACTTGGGACGGCCTAACTACCAAAAAAATGGCCGCCGCTCCACTTCCGGCGACGTATTTGTGACCATTTCCGGCGATCGGTGCTACGGCAAAATGGCCGCTAATTGGCTTTTACATGGCCTATTTAAAGACCTTGGTAAGGACACTAGACACCCCTGATGAAGTCACGTGACAAGTGACGAACACGCGTCGGGACACGTGACCTTACCGGAAGTGACGCCGACGAGCTCGAGGCTCGTTTATACCCTGCCTGTGTATTCACTTGCTGAATGTGAGTACCCATTTCTTCTCCTGTTTACTTGTTTTTATTGTAATAAAATACTTTTTAAACCTTACATACTACACTATGAGGCTATCTTATTTTTGTGCACATTGAGGTGAAAAGCCCCCCCAAACCCCCCCCACCTGCCCCTGCCTGGATCAAGGAGGAAAGCTGAAAGGGATTAATCATTGAGAAAACCGGAAAGACATCCCAGAGAGGACGGTCTCCCTTGACCATAAAGACCCAGATTACATTGCTGTAACCTTACAGCTGTAAGGTAAGGGGCCACCCGCACTCCCTTTAGGATTCCACGAGAGAAATATACAGAACACTGCACAGGATCTATATATTATCCACGGTCACTATTGGAAACCTCAGCACTGATAGCCTGCCACCTGTCGGATAGAAGATTTTATTATCACCCTGCATATATGCCACATATGGACTCTTTATTTGGACTTTTATATTCTGCGATTTATTAATCGCTACTCACCATTTCTTTCACTCCAGTTCCCCTTTTTTTTTTTTTGATTTAGTTCACACGGATTCGTTACCATTTTTCTTTTCTTTGATATGAGACTCTTCTAGTCTCCACTGCTCCTTTGCACTATATATTATCTAACCTTTCATATCACCTATATGATATATTGTTTTTATCCGTTTGGATCACTCCCTCTTTCACAGTTTTTGGATGCACCATGTATGCGTTTTAAGATTCTTATCACGCCCTTTTATATATTTTATCACAATTTTATTTATTGGATTTAATATTATTTAGCTACATCATGCGATTTTATATGATGCACTTTTAATCTGGATTGCTTTTATCACACGATTTTATCACACCAGTGTATGCACGTTTGCTTGTTTTATGCCATATTATTTACCCAGAGCTTGTTTTTTTGGCTTTTTATGTCTATGACCTGTTATCTTCTGTCTTTTAATATTTAGTTTATTTTGCGCGCCACTACTTCCTCTCCTCTAATTTATTATCGCTGTTTTCTAGCTGGTCTAAAACCACTTTTGACATAAAGGGACACTTTTTGGTTGCTATGGACAATCTCCAGTTTCCAGGCAGAAAAAAATGTATTTATTATATAAAACGACATGCAGGGCACTGGACAGACCACTAGGGACAAAGGGGATGTGTATTTTTTTTTATACAGTACTGTAATCTGTAAGATTACAGTACTGTATGTGTTTTGTGTGTTTTTTAACTTTTTTGAATTTGGCGCCGATCTGCGCTCCCGTGCGTCGTAACGTCGCAGGAAACGGAGATCAACGGCACTCGGCACTGTGTGAATCGAGCGGAGGAGCTCGCACACACAGCGGGGAGACATCGCAGGATCCAGGGGACAAGGTAAGTAACTTCCCCCCTGTATCTGGCTTGGGGTTACCGCTTTTGGTACTGAAGTTCCCGCCCCGAGCCAGACTCGGGAATACCGCCAGGGGGGTTAATAATGTCAGCTTGAATGAAGTGAAACTGCTGCATGTGAGTGAAACAGGAAACAGGAAGTGACAAAGTGTCCCTCAGCCAGAACACTGAAGATGGGTGGTGGGTGGCTCTTCCAGCATGACAATGACCCAAAAACATACCACCAAGGCAACAAAGGAGTGGCTCAAGAAGAAGCACATTAAGGTCATGGAGTGGCCTATTCAGTCTTCAGATCTTAATCCTTTAGAAAGTTTATAGAGGGAGCTGAAACTTCGAGTTGCCAAGAGACAGCCAAGAAACCTTAAGGATTTAGAGAAGATCTGTAAAGAAGAGTGGACCAAAATTCCTCCTGAGATGGGAGCAAACCTGGTCACCAACTACAAGAAAACGTCTTACCTCTGTGCTCACCAACAAGGGTTTCTCCACCAAGTACTAAGTCATGTTTTCCTTGAGTATCAAATACTTATTTTACTCACTGAACTGCAACCCAATTTATAACATTTGTTTTTTCTGGATTTTTGGTTGATATTCTGTCTCTATCATTTAAAATACACCTATGATAAAAATTATAGACTCTTCATTTCTTTGTAAGTGGGCAAATTTACAAAATCTGCAGAGGATCAAATAATAACTTCCCCCCACTGTAGCTGTACGCAGGTTTACTCCACTATTTCCATAAAGCTGAACTACAGCCTTACTTTTTTTTCCCCCACTGGTAGCAGGTCCTCTCCTGTGTTGAAACTGATTACTCTTAATTCCCTCCAAGCTTGCATCCTCACAATATAACCCTTTGAAAATGCAGCAGCTATATTGAGCCTTCCTTTATTTCCTATCTGAACAACTTCAGTCCTAATTAATCCCCTCTCCTCTTCATCTGTACTGTCACTCACCTGCATTGCACAGCTATTAGCTTTCTCTGCCATCAATCATTTTGTTCCTGAACGTTATATAAAAGAACACATATGCAGCATCCCTTTAGACATGCATACATCCTAGGTTTATCAGGCTTTAGCTTTGCAGTCTAATAAAAGTGTGATTACAAATTAATCAACTGATCATCAGATTGCATAGTGATAGTCTGCAGCACCCAGTGACCAGCAGAGAAGGACATTGACATCTAAATGGATCCTGAGTATGTGTTCTTTCATATAACTGTCTTGAAGGGAGACCCGAGGTAGGGTGCTGTGACATTTAAAGAAGCCTGCCGGCCCCTCCCACCAAACTCAGGGTAAAGACCAGCAGACAGACCCAGTGATTAGGTATTTATTGCAAATAGGGGCGGACTGACCATTCAGCCACTCGGGCACTGCCTGAGGGCCCCGAGCCACTAGGGGGCCCCATCAGGGTTGCCAGCCTCAGTAAAACCAGGCACAGTATGTAAAAATCTGTGCTTTTTTTACATCTGTCTCTGAAATGTCCCTTACCGACATCCTTTTGGTCTAAAAATCCTGAGATTATAGCTGCCCCACCTCTTAAAGAGGTGTATCCCTTAGAATAAAAAAATATATAAAAGTCAGCAGCTACAAATACTGCAGCTGCTGACTTTTAATAATCGGACACTTACCTGTTCCAGGGTCCAGCGATGCGGGGGGGTCGAAGCTCCGAGAGCCCCTCCGATCCGCTCGGCGGCGCCGGCATTGCAACTGTGGGCACCCGACTGTGGCTTCACAGCCGGGCACCCCTGCGCATGCGCGAGCAGCGATGCGTGCCGTGATTGGCCGCACAGTCATCTGGGACATGTGACAGGTACCAGATGACTGGGGAGCCCTTCCTGCGCCGAGGGGAAGTGATGTCACCAGCCTAGGCTACGCAGGAGGCAGACTACGAGGGACCCCATAGCAACAGGCATTTAGAGGTATATAAAAAAATTATTATTTTTCCAATTATTTTTTATTTTATTTATTTTTAGGATTTTTAAGCCTTTTTTATTTTTTAGGGGGAAGTACCTTCTCAGCCAATAGAAACATGTCTGTGTATACAGTGTGTACATGTCTGTGTATACAGTGTGTACATGTCTGTGTATAATGTGTGATTGTATACTGTGTGGCCCCATAATCTCTGATTGCCTGGGGGCCCCATAATCTCCTATTGCCCGGGGGCCCCATGAGTTGTCAGTCCGCCCCTGCTTGCAAACCAAGTGATTTCCTTTAAACATTTTAATTGCATGTTGATCAGGGAAGAGGGGGGGACAAAGGAAGATATTATATGCATACACTTTGTGCACATTAGCTTTAATGTCAGACTTGACAAATATAAATAGGCAGGGAGGCCATATCATGTGATACGCCATTTGAGAAATGAAAGGAGGATATTTACAGCGGAACCCGAATCTTTCGCAAATTTTTTTTGGACCGCATAGAATAGGGAATTTTCCTTTAAGCGCCATTTCTCCTAAAACTATTAACGGCATTAACAGGGACAGAAAATGCTTTAGAAAGAAAAATCGCCACACTTAATCTGTCCGGGCCGGCGGATCTCAAAGCATTCATCAAGACTTGAGTAATTTGTATCTTGGCCAAGCTTATGAATTTCACAAAAGCATCTACAGCCACTATATTCCCCGATATTATTGTCCTGCTGAATGTGCCGTCCTGCAAGATTAATAACATGAATTTGTTTTACATCAATTAAAGGGAGGAATTGACATTCTTTTGTTGGAGAAGGCTGGCAGATCTAACAATACACGTCACAGCAGCCGAGACGCCAAAAAAGAAAACATTAAACATTATTTTTTTTTTGGAATTTATTTCTTCTATGAAGTTTTGATTATATTGATTTTATTTTTTCAGAATGATAGACATGTGCGACTCCAGTGTCATTGAGCTTCTAGTAATAAGGAAAGTTTTTACAGTTTTCTTGATTTATTTGCTGAGAACATTATAATGTGTGTTTTGTAGACATGTGCAATTCGTTTCTTTTTCGTTTTTCTTTTTTTTTCCGTTATTTCCATTCATTCGTTTTCGTACAAATGAACGAATCGTTCGAATCGTACGAATCCGAATAACGAATCGTTCGAAACGTACGAATCATTCGAATCGAACGAATCCGAAAAATAACGAAAATCCGAAAAAAATAAATTAGAAACAACGAATGTACTAATGAAGACAATCCAAAAAACGAAAACGAACGAAAAAATTCGTACATTCGTAACTTTTTTTTTTTGTTGAATTGGTAATTTTCCGTGCCCCTTACAATGGTGCTGCTTAACGTGCTTCGAATGGATTGAACAAAAAAATTCGTACATTCGTAACTTTTTTTTTTGATTCGTAACTTTTTTTTTCGATTCGTAACTTTTTTTTTCGATTCGTAACTTTTTTTTTTTTTTTTTTCAATTCATCATTTTCCGTGTCTCTTACAATGGCGTTGCTTAACATCCTTCGAATGGATTGAACAAAAAAATTCGTACATTCGTAACTTTTTTTTCGATTCGTAACTTTTTTTTTCGATTCGTAACTTTTTTATTTTTTTTCGATTCGTAATGAATGGATTGAACAAAAAAATTGGTACATTCGTAAAACATTTTTCGATTCGTAACTTATTTTTCGATTCGTAACTTTTTTTTTTTTTTTCGATTCATAAATTATTAAAATGTAATAATAGCATACACATTACATAAAATGATGAATTATGCTCCGATTACGAATCTACGAATGTTACAAATGTTACGAATGTACGAATAAATACGAATGCGTCCGAAAATTAAACTAACGAAAAACGAATCAATGAAAAAAATAACTCTTACGAATGTACGAATCTTTACGAATACGAACACCGACGACTTATGAATGTACGAATCGTTACGAATCAACGGAAACGAAAATAACGAAATGAAAATAAACACATTTTTTTCGGAAACGAAAAAAACGAAACGAAAATAAACTAATTTTTTTGTTGTGCACATGTCTAGTGTTTTGATCTGGATAAGAGAATAGAACGTTATACATGGATCTACTAATGACTGACTCATTAGTAGAATGGGGTGTCTGCTGTTCCTTAACCACTTCATTTTACCTCCTTCCTGACAAGAGCACTTTTTGCGATTCGCCACTGCGTCGCTTTAACTGACAATTGCGCGGTCCTGTGACGTTGTACCCAAACAAAATTGGCATCCTTTTTTTCCCATAGGTGGTATTTTTCCTTTGGTGGTATTTGATCACCTCTGCGGTTTTTATTTTTTGCGCTATAAACAAAAAAAAGAGCGCCAATTTTGAAAAAAAAAAAGCAATATTTTCGACTTTTTGCTATAATAAATATCCCCAAACAATATATAAAAAAAAACTAATTTCTTTCTCAGTTTAGGCCGATATGTATTTTTCTACATATTTTTGTTTAAAAAAAATCGCAATAAGCGTAATTTTATTGGTTTGCGCAAAAGTTATATCGTCTACAAAATAGGGGATAGATTTATGGCATTTTTTATTATTATTTTTTTTTTATTAGTAATGTCGGCGATCTGCGATTTTTATCGTGACTGCGACATTATGGCGGACACATCGGACATTTTTGACACTATTTTGGGACCATTATCATGTATACAGCGATCAGTGCATTTTTATAGCTACTGTGTAAATGACACTGGCAGGGAAGGGGTTAAACACTAGGGGGAGTTTAAGGGGTTAAGTGTGTCCTAGGGGGTGATTCTAACTGTAGGGGGGATGGGCTCACTAGAACATGACGGAGATCACTGCTCCCAATCACAAGGAGCAGTAGAGCTCTTTCATGCCACTAGGCAGAGAAATGCCTTGTTTACATCTCCCCATTCTTCTGCTCCGTGACACGACCGCGGGCCCCCGGCAGACATCGAAGCCGCGGGAACCGCGGGCACGGTCACGGAGTACACGACACGCGTGCACACAATGCCACGATTTAAAGGGAACGTGCTTGTACGCCCATTTGCCCAGCCGTGCCATTGTGCCGACGTACATCGCTGTGCGCTAGTCGGCATGTGGTTAAAGTGTTACTAAACCCACAATAGTAAAATCAGTCTGTATAAGCAGTAAAGCATGCTTGTTATACTCACTGTGGAACCTAAGGGGTTAATCCTCTGCATTGTGTAAAAGAGCTATTTGATCCTGTCTTCTTCCACTGTCCCCAATCCATCTCCTGATAGTACAGAGTCTTTGGAGTCACTCTGCACATGCTCAGTTTGGTGTGTATTGCTAGAGTTCTTTTTTTGGTAGGGTTCGAGTGATCAGCACAGGGCCAATCAGCACTGTTTAGACAAGGGGTCAGGGGTCTTGCAGCCTCATAGGACAGTCAGAGTAGAAGGAAAACTCCTTCCACAAGCTTTAACCAGACACTGAAAGAAGCCACAAGACTGCTATATACTGCTGATGAGAAAAGGTATTTAGCAGTTAATATTTACTAGAATGATTGCTTTTCCGTGTTCTGTGTACTGTGGGAGACCAGATATAGTGAATGCAGGGTTCTGGGTTTAGTAACACTTTAAAGTGGAATTAAAGGTTCAGTTTTAAAAAAAAAGCAAAAAAAACAAACAAGTCATACTTACCTTCTCTCTATAATGGTTTTGCACAGAGCAGCCCCGATCCTCCTCTTCTCAGGTCCTCCCCTTTGACCAGTGCCCCCAATAGCAAGCCACTTGCTATGGGGGAACTGGTGCGTGCATGCTCCTGAGCTAGGGTTGCCACCTTTTATTCTAACTAAACCCGAACACTTTAGCGTCCTGGGACACTTTTGGGTGCCCCAAGGAGAGTAGTAATGTGGTGTGCATAGCGTGCAGCAGCGAACAGTGGGTGTGGCCAAATTGCTCTTTCTGACATCATCACCCTGCCACCCAGTGATGCTGAACTTGCCCCAAGACAGCCGCCTGCAGCTCCCAGATGGCAACAGATTTGTGTGACTATCTTGGTTACCAGGAGCCACTGCCTGGTTTGGATAATGTGTCCGGGTTTCAGTCTGCCTAAAACCTGGATACATGATTCAAAACCCTGACTGTCCAGGTGAATCCTGGACAGGTGGCAACCCTATCCTGAGCACCGCTCTATGCATCCATAAGACACATAAGGGTTTATATACTAAAGCTGGATAATGCAAAATCAGGCTCACTTCTGCATAGAAACCAATCTTGATTCATTGACCAAGCTGAGGTTAGAAACTGATTGGTTTCTATGCAGAAGTGAGCCTGATTTTTCACCATTCAGCTTTAGTAAATAAACCCCATAGAGCTTTGACTCAGCCCCACCCCCAGCTCTCTCTGTGATTGGCAGCAATGTCAGTTAATAAGGAGAGAGAGACCCGGGACAGCTGAGGCTCCTGTACACATCGTTGGATCAAGAGGGGGCTCAGGGAGCAGGGCAGCCATCAGAAATTGTGGGGCTCTTTATACAGCTTTAGGCCTGCCCCCCCCCAGCCTGACTATCGACATTTCCTAGGGTCCTGCCCACTGGCCATCCCTCCAAATCTTCCCACTAGCCATCCCACCAAGTCCTTCAGTGCCTCAGCCCCCCTCACACCTGTACGCTCTCAGCCCCCTCACACCTGTACGCTCTCAGCCCCCCCTCACACCTGCACGCTCTCTCAGCCCCCCTTCACCCCTGTACGCTCTCAGCCCCCCTTACACCTGTATGCTCTCAGCCCCCCCTCACACCTGTACGCTCTCAGCCCCTTCTCACCCCTGTACGCTCTCAGCCCCCCTCACACCTGTATGCTCTCAGCCCCCCTCACACCTGTACGCTCTCAGCCCCCCCTCACCCCTGTACGCTCTTAGCCCCCCTCACACCTGTACGCTCTCAGCCCCCCTCAAACCTGTACACTCTCAGCCCCCCCTCACACCTGTACGCTCTCAGCCCCCCCTCACACCTGTACGCTCTCAGCCCCCCATCACACCTGTATGCTCTCAGCTCCCCGTCAAACCTGTACGCTCTCAGCCCCCCTCACACCTGTACGCTCTCAGCCCCCCTCACACCTGTACGCTTTCAGCCCCCCCTCACACCTGTACACTCCCAGCACCACTCACATGTGTATTAGTTTTAGGGGGAGGGCTGTGTGGGGAGCAAGACATAGAAGGTTTTTTACCAGAAGGGCACTTTCACACTGAGGCGGTGTCATCGGTAAAGCGCTGCTAGTTTTAGTGGTGCATTACCATCGTTTTACCTGCGTTTTTTGCCCAGCTAGCGGGGCCCTTTTAACTAGCTAGCGGCCAATAAAGGGTTAAAAGTGCCTGCAAAGCGCCGCTGTCGAATCGCTTTGCAGGTGCTTCGGCAGCGCTGCCCATTCATTTCAATGGGCAGGGGCGCTTTAGGGGCGGTGTATACACTGCTCCTAAAGCACCCTAAAGATGTTGCTTGCAGGACTTTTTTTAACATCCCGCAAGCGCACCACTCCAGTGTGAAAGCACTCGGGTCTCACACTGGAGTGACAGGACAGGCGCTTTGCAGGCGCTATTTTTAGCGCTAAAACGCCTGTAATGTGCCATAGTGTGAAAGTAGCCTTACAACCACTTTAAAACCTGTATAGAAGGAGATAGATATTGCTGTCCTCCCTTCTATCACTACTCCCTGGTCTTCATTCTAAGCCTATGGCTTGGGTGAGGAGTCACTGCTCCGGACAAGTATGCAGAGCACGAGTTCAGCTGGCCAAACAGCAATAGACTTTTGAATGAACATTTATACTAAAATTTGAGGTACATTCAATAGCTTGATGAATGTTTTTCAAAAAGTACTTCATAATTTTAGTTACTTTTAACATTTGATTTTTAGAATTTTACCAAATTTTACTTTTACCAAACCAACACCACATTCACCGATAGAAATTTGTCCATTTGAGAAAAATCCTGCTCCTTCAAATTTTCTCGTCACTTCACTCAAAAACGGACATCTGTTTGACCCAACTAACCATTAGAAAATTAGAAGGAAATTTTAAACAACATTCTACTAGTGTGTGGGCAGCTTAACCACTTTCAGACCGGACCAATTTGCAGCCAAAGGACCAGGCCCCTTTTTGCGATTCGGCACTGCGTCGCTTTAACTGACAATTGCGCGGTCATGCGACGTGGCTCCCAAACAAAATTGGCGTCCTTTTTTTCCCACAAATAGAGCTTTTTTTTGGTGGTATTTGATCGCCCCTGCGGTTTTTATTTTTTGCGCTATAAACAAAAAAGAGCGACAATTTTGAAAAAAAACGCATTCTTTTTTATTTTTTGCTATAATAAATATCCCCCAAAAATATATAAAAAAACATTTTTTTTTTTCTCAGTTTAGGCCGATACGTATTCTTCTACATATTTTTGGTAAAAAAAATCGTAATAAGCGATTATTGATTGCTTTGCGCAGAAGTTATAGCGTTTACAAGATAGGGGATAGTTTTATAGCATTTTTATTAATATTTTTTTTTTATTAGTAATGGCGGCGATCAGCGATTTTTATTGTGACTGCGACATTATGGCTGACACATTGGACATTTTTGACACATTTTTGGGACCATTGTCATTTATACAGCAATCAATGCTATTTAAATGCATTGATTCCTGTATAAATGACACTGGCAGTGAAGGGGTTAACCACAAGGGGGCAGTGTAGGGGTTAAGTATGCCTAGGGGTGTGTGTTTCTTACTGTGGGGAGGCCTGGCTGTCAGCTAGTGAATGCTGATCTCTGCTCCAATCACAGGGAGCAGAGATCGGCGTCACTAGTTGCTAGGCAGAACGGGGAGATGCTGTGTATCTCCGAATCTCCCCGTTCAGCCTTCCCGTGAGACGATCGCGGGTGTCCCCGCGGCGATCGAGTCCGCGGGACACGCGACCGGCCTCACGGGGGTGCCGACGGGCGCGGGAGCGCGCCGCTCCTGGCGCGCTCCCAATGGCACGGACGGCATTAAGGAGGGACTTATATATACGCCCTCCTGCCTGTCCGTGCCATTCTGCTGATGTATATCGTCGTGCGCCGGTCGGGAACCGGTTAAAGTATTACTAAACCCAGGACCCTGTGTTCACTATATCTGGTCTCCCACAGTACACAGAACATGGAAATGCAATCATTTTAGTAAATATAAACTGCTAAATACCTTTTCTCATCAGCAGTATATAGCAGTCTTGTGACTTCTATCAGTTCCTGGTAAAGCTTTTAGGAAAAGTTTTCATACTGCACCGAGCTGTCCTATCAGGATGCAGGACCCCTCTCCCTCTATCTGGATTGTGATGATTGGCTCTGTGCTGATCACATGCACTCTCCCAAGAAAGAAAAAAAAAAAACTCTCTAGCAATACACACCAAACTGAGCATGTGCAGCCTGACTCCACTAACTCTGTCTTATCTGGACATGTTCTGGAGTCAGTGGAAGAAGAGAAGCATCAGAGAAGACAGGATCAAACAGCCTTTTTACACAAAGCAGAGGATTAACCCCTTAGGTTCCACAGTGAGTATAACAAGCATGCTTTACTGCATATACAGACTGATTTTACTGTTGTGGGTTTAGTAAGACTTTAACTGCTTGTTCCAGGTCTATAACTCAAAAAAAAATGAAGCCAGAGGATCTGCATAACAGCTGGACAATTTGCATATTAGGCAGACAATATTTTTCTCATAAAAAGTTTCCTTTTCCGTTTTTCTTTTTTTTTTTTTATGTTCCCACACTTCTCATTTAAGCTGTTTTACCTGCCAAGTATTTGTATTTCTGTCCATTCTGTCCTGAGATTTACACAGCACAACCAGGTCGGAAAACGCAACTTTCTCTATTACAGATAAGGAATTCACTGCTAAGGCCAGCCATACACGGTGCGAATGCTCCAATATTCCAAGATTTGAACCGTTAATGGGCAGGCTGAATGTACATTGATTGATTGATCAACTTGGGTACAACCAGCCTGCCGGATTCTCTTTGATTATCGCTAGCGGCTGCTATAGCCGCTAGCGATAATCACTGTCTTCTCCCGACGGGGATGGCTTCCCCCGCCCCCGAGTCGGGAGCAGACAATAGTTTGGTAGGAGGAATTCTGCTGTCAGCACTATCCGTGTTGATGGGGGAATTGTGCAAATATCTTTCCTGCAACCCGTGGTTGCAGGAATGATATTTGCACTGTGTATGGCCGGCCTCTTCCCAGCCTGGTGATTGGACAATAAAGTAGAAGCAGGCGCTCGATCAGGTCATCTCTTTGCTCTTTCCTCATGTCAGTGTGTTTCTTTTCAACTTATGTGCATGCAGCACACCTCCCAGTGCTGGCTGCCCCTCCCTCTCCCAACTGACTGTTGTACTGGCAATTCCAAGAGGCCAACAATAAGTCAAATTCAGGTATTTATATTAGCTGCAATAAAAAATGAAGGATATATTAATGAATACAGTGACATCATTGTGCATCTTTTATATCTACTTAGAGTTCAGCTGTAAGGCTCGGAATTGATGCAACAGCATAACACTACTAAGGCCCCTTTCACACTGGGGCGGTTTGCAGGCGCTATTGCGCTAAAAATAGCGCCTGCAAACCGACCCGAAACAGGCTGTTGCTGTGTCTTCAGTGTGAAAGCCCGAGGGCTTTCACACTGAAGCGGTGCGCTTGCAAAATGAAAAATGACCTGCAAGCCGCATCTTTGGTGCGCTGTAGGAGCGGTATATTTAGCGCTCCTATAGCGCCCCTTCCCATTGAAAACAATGGGGCAGTGCTCCGAACCCGCCCGCAAAACGCAGCTGCAGCGGCAGTTTGCGGGCGGTATTAACCCTTTTTCGGCCGCTCGCGGGGGTAAAACCGCCCCGCTAGCGGCCGAAATGCACCGCTAAAACGACGGTAAAGCGGTGCTAAATATAGCGCCGCTTTACCGCCAGCGCCCCCAACGCCCCAGTGTGAAACCAGCCTAAAAGGAAGAATAAAAGCAACACATTGTATTTGATTTGCTATCATCGCTGGAAACAGCTTCATTTATGAAGATTGTGTAAAGGACTGGGAATACTTTATATTCAGAAACTAAAACAATTGCCGGCTTCCCATGATACAGAAATAAAATCGCTTGTAATTTTCTAAGCGTGACTCTTAATGAGCATGTTCAGTGCCAGGGCTGCCGGGGAACAGCAAGTTTCACAGTCAGGCCCCATTCACACCTCGCTCAGCGTTTTGTAGCTTGAAGTTCCAAAATGCTGGAGGAGAAAAAAAAATCTGTTATTCTCTATGGAGTTGGTTCACATCTCCTCTCTGAGTCGCCTTAAGCCAAATGCCTGAAGTTAAAAAAATTTATGGAGCTTTTTTTTTTTAGCTCAAATTGGGCAGATTTACACATTTTTGGCATGTTTTTATTCCCATAGAACTGAATGGAAACGCGAAAGTTGCGTGTTTTTGTGGGCTTTCGTGCATTTTGACTCATGTCTTTCTGCTCAAATGCAAAAAAAAAAAAATTATATAATATGTAATAATAAATAATAATAATAATTAGATGACCCCTAACCTTAAAAAAATGAAATATATAAATATTACTATTATTATTATTAGTAGTATTATTATTACTATTTTTATTATTATTATTAATTATAATAATAATAATAATAATAATAATAATACTAATTGATATACCGTATTTATTTTTTATGTTATGGTTAGGGTGTTTATTTATTATTATTTTATTATTGTTATTATTATTATTATTTTTTTTTATAAGGGTTAGGGGTTAACTATTTATTTATTATTACTAAGCAGGGCAATAACTTATCCGTAGGATGTGGAAACCTTGCAAAATGATCTGAACAAATTAATGGGGTGGGCAGCTACATGGCAAATGAGGTTCAATGTAGAAAAATGTAAAATAATGCATTTGGGTGGAAAAAATATGAATGCAATCTATACACTGGGGGGAGAACCTCTGGGGGAATCTAGGATGGAAAAGGACCTGGGGGTCCTAGTAGATGATAGGCAAAGAAATGGCATGCAATGCCAACCTGCTGCTAACAAAGCAAACAGAATATTGGCATGCATTAAAAGGGGATCAACTCCAGAGATAAAATGATAATTCTCCTGCTCTACAAGACTCTGGTCCGGCCGCACCTAGATTATGCTCTCCAGTTCTGGGCACCAGTCCTCAGGACGGATGTACTGGAAATGGAGCGAGTACAGAGAAGGGCAACAAAGCTAATAAAGGGTCTGGTGGATATTAGCACTGAACTTATTCTCTTTGGAGAAGAGACGCTTGAGAGGGGATATGATTTCAATATACAAATACCATAATGGTGACCCCACAATAGGGATAAAACATTTTCGCAAAAGAGAGTTTAACAAGACACGTGGCCACTCATTAAAATTAGAAGAAAAGAGGTTTAACCTTAAACGACGTAGAGGGTTCTTTACTGTAAGAGCGCCAAGGATGTGGAATTCCCTTCCACAGGTGGTGGTCTCAGCGGGGGGCATTGATAGTTTCAAGAAAATTTAGATAAGCACCTGAATGACCGCAACATACAGGGATATACAATGTAATACTGACATATAATTAACACATAGGTAGGACTTGATGGACTTGTGTCTTTTTTCGACCTACTATGTAACTATGTAACATAGTATTCATTTATTGTATTTATTTATGATTATTTTTTATTTATTTGTGTATTTATTAAATGGTCTTTAAAAAAAATAAAGCGGAGGGGGCATTGTCAGCATTCCAACACTACAAGCAATGCAGTAAGAAGTGTAAGAACAAAATCAAGGCGGCTAAAAAAGACTATGAGAGACACATAGCAGAGGAGAGTAATATAAAATAAAATAAAAATAACTTTTTAGATATATTAACAGTAAAAAAGGGAGTATAGATGGAGTGGGCTGGAAAGATCTCACATAGAAAGGTACCTCATCCCGGAATTAGATGTAAAGAAGGGAGATCAGAGCACATTGCCCACATAAAAGACGATCATGGGAGGATGGTTACAGATGACACAACTGTATTGAATGCTTTCTTCTCCCCAGTTTTTACACAGGAAAAGGAGGGGTATACCAACCATGACAAGATTGTTAATAACACATCACAGGAGGTACCCTTGTGGCTAACAGAAGCCGGAGTCAAGGAAAGAATAGATAAGCTTAACACAAAGAGAGTCCTCAAAGAACTCAGTTGGGTTATAGCTAGACCATTGTTCCTAATCTTTGTGGCCAGCATACTGACAGGAATTGTAGCAGCTGATTGGAGAAAAGCCAATGTGGTACCAATGTTCAAAAAAGGACAGAGACAAATCCCTGGAAACTACAGGCCAGTCAGCCTAACATCAATAGTAGGTAACTTATTGAATGGGATGATAAGGGACTATATCTAAGAATTTGCTGAAGAAAACAATATCATTAGTAGTAACCAGCATGGGTTTATGAAGGGTCGTTCTTGCCAGATCAATTTGTTAACATTCTACGAGGAAGTGAGCTGCCATCTAGATAGGGGAAGGCTGGTGGATGTGGTGTATCTGGATTTTGCAAAAGCATTTGATACAGTTCCACATAAATGCTTAATCTACAAGCTGAGGTCTGCAGGCATGGACCATAAGGTTTGTTCTTGGTTAGAAAACTGTTTACAGGGGCGCGTCCAAAGTGTGGTGATAAATAATGTGTACTCAGACTGGTCTGGAGTGGTAAGTAGGGTACCCGTAGGCTCTGTCTTGGGACCAATTCTGTTTAATTCATTCTGAAATGATATAGAGAATTTGATGCAGTGTGCGGCGTATGGTCGGAGCACTGACAGGCTGACCCCCCACCCCTTCAACCTCTGCAGCAATGCTGGCAGCACTCATACATCTATTTCCCAAAGATAACCTCTGGATATGACGCTGAGCATGTGTACTCAACATCTTTGGTCAACCATGCGAGGTCTGTTCTGAGTGGAACCTGTCCTGTTAAACCGCTGTATGGTCTTGGCCACTGTGCTGCAGCTCAGTTTCAGGGTCTTGGCAATCTTCTTATAGCCTAGACCATCTTTATGTAGAGCAGCAGTTCTTTTTTTCAGATCCTCAGAGAGTTCTTTGACAAGAGGTGTCATGTTGAACTTCCAGTGACCAATATGAGAGAGTGAGAGCGATAACACCAAATTTAAAACACACCTGCTCCCCATTCAAACCTGAGACCTTGTAACACTAACGAGTCATATAACACTGGGGAGGGAAAATGGCTAATTGGGCACAATTTGGACATTTTCACTTAGGGGTGTACTCACTGTGTGTTGAGTTATTTTGAGGGGACAGCAAATTTACACTGTTATACAAGCTGTACACTACACTACTTTACATTGTAGCAAAGTGTCATTTCTCCAGTGTTGTCACATGAAAAGATAGAATAAAATACTTACAAAAATGTGAGGGGTGTACTCACTTTTGTGAGATACTGCATTGGCCTAAATTTATGAAGAAATTACACTTTTTTACATTTTTTCTTGAATGTGTTTTATAGAAGAAAGTATAGGTTTTTTTTCATAATTTTCGGTCTTTTTCGTTATATCGCAAAAAAAAAAAAAAAAAAGAAGTGGTGATCAAATACCATAAAAAATAAGCTCTATTTGTGGGAAAAGAAATGGTATAAACTTAATTTGTGTACATTGTTGCATAACCGCGCCACTGTCAGTGCCAAAAAAATGGGGGGTAAATCTACGAGAGGTCAAGTGGTAAACACCCTTTTAAGCTACAATTTTTTAACTTTTTTTTAAGCTATGCTATGTGAATGGGGACGTGCACCAAATTTAACCACTTCAGCCCCGGACCAATTTGCAGCCAAAGGACCAGGCCCCTTTTTGCGATTCGGCACTGCGTCGCTTTAACTGACAATTGCGCGGCCGTGCGACGTGGCTCCCAAACAAAATTTTTCCCACAAATAGAGCTTTCTTTTGGTGGTATTTGATCGCCCCTGCGGTTTTTATTTTTTGCGCTATAAACAAAAATAGAGCGACAATTTTGAAAAAAATTCAATATTTTTTGCTTTTTGCTATAATAAATATCCACAAAGAATATATAAAAAAAACATTTTTTTTCCTCAGTTTAGGCCGATACGTATTCTTCTACATATTTTTAGTAAAAAAAAATCGCAATTAGCGATTATTGACTGGTTTGCGCAAAAGTTATAGCGTTTACAAAATAGGGGATAGTTTTATAGTATTTTTATTAGTATTTTTTTTTTTTTTTACTAGTAATGGCGGCGATCAGCGATTTTCATTCTGACTGTGACATTATGGTGGACACATCGGACATTTTTGACACATTTTTGGGACCATTGTCATTTATACAGCAATAAATGCTATTTAAATGCATTGATTCCTGTATAAATGACACTGGCAGTGAAAGAGTTAACCACTAGGGAGCGGGGAGGGGTTATGGTCTGTGACGTGTGTGTTTTTTTTTTACATTAGGGGGCGTGGCTGACGTCTGACATCACTGATCGGCTTTCCCGATGACCGGGAACAGCCGATCAGTAACAGGCAGAGTAGGAAGCGAGGGGAGAGGTTTGTTTACACATACCTCTCCCCGTTCTTCAGCTCTGTGACCCGATCGTGGGACACCAGCGGCGATCGGGTCCGCTGGTCCCGCGGCCGTGGTCACGGCCGTGGTCACGGAGCTCCCGACCGGGTCGCGAGCTTGCCGCCAGCGGCGCGCGTGCGACCCCACGGCCAGGCAATTAAAGGGGACGTATATATACATTCTTTTGCCTAGCCGTGCCATTCTGCCAACGTATATGTACAGGCGGCGGTCTGGAAGCGGTTAAAGAAGGTGTTATCCCATTTTGGATGCAAAAGTGGGAGAGGTTTACTAAAACTTGAGCACTCAAAATCTGGTGCAGCTGTGCATGGTAGCCAACCAGCTTCTAACTTCAGCTTGCTCAATTAAGATTTGCCAATAAAATCTGGAAGCTGATTGGTTTCTATGCAGAGCTGCACCAGATTTGCACTTACCAGTTTTAGTAAATCTCCCCCACTGCATGTTGATGGCTCCTCCTCCCTCAGCTCATTCTTTATTTTCGAGAACATAAAGGGGTTAATTTAATAAAAGCAAATAGACCAGGGCTTTTTTTTCTCAGCGAATAGATACAGGAGCTCTCCTTTTCTGAGTCCCCCCTTGTCTCCGCCTACTACCCACCTCTGAGCACGGTTCCATGGTTCCACCCCCTACCCACCTCCTGCACCGCTCCTTTTAGAGAATAACAGAACCACGTATTATTTTGTGGTAATAAAAAATTTGTATGGAATTTGTTAATGATATTGCACTAGGGTGGCGCATTAATTAATATTCTGCATTAACCTCCTATCTTTAGTCTATAAATTTAATATGGGTCAATGTTGGCTTATCAGTTGTATATTCTTAGCGAAGTTGGCTTTGTATTAGGTTTATTTCTTTGTTTGTCACTTTTTTTTATATGATTGATTATAATTGAAAAAAACTTTAAATAAAGAGTTACAGTATACGTAAAAAAAAATAATTATAACATGAAACGCAGTAAAATTGATCCCCTGCAGCCAGCGACAAAAGACCCCCCCCTGCAACCATAGACCCCCCTCCAACAATAATAGACACCCCAATAACAATAGTTCCCCCACAACAATAGACACCCCCAATAACAATAGATCCTCCCACAACAACGTACACCCAAGCAGCAATAGACACCTAGCAACAATAAATCCCCCCATAACAATAGACCTCCAGCTGCAACAACAGATCTCCCAGCAGCCAGCATCAATAGATCTCTCCTTGAACAGTAGATCCCTCTCAGCTAAAATACCCCCCCCCCCCCCCAGCAACATAAGTCCACCTCTTCTCCAGCAACAATAGATTTGCCACCAGCAACACTAGAACTGCCCAGCAACAATAGACCCCCCTACATAAAAATAGACCCCCCCCCCCCAGCAACACTACACCCCCCCCCAGTGACAATAGATCCCCCAGCACCTCTTGCCATTACATACATTCAGTGCTAGAGGTGCCAGAACTGTGGTCCCCTACATTTCCACTGTAAAAAAGCCCTGAAATAGACTGCGCATGCTGTAAAGAGCAGTTGCTCTGGAGCTTAGTAAATAAGCCAAAGTTCTACTGACTTCCATCGTCCAATCATGTGCAAGCAAAAATGCTGTTTTTTTATTTTATTTTCCTAGCTCGTGATTGGACATTCTTTGCAAAGGGAAGGTTTAACTCATTTACTAAGCTCTGGAGCAAATGTGCTTTCCAAAGTGCACAGTCTATTTGCCTTTAGTAAATCAACTCCAATGATGCCAGTCCTACTCAGTGCCGGTGCTACCACTAGGCAAACTAGGCAGCCGCCTAGGGCACCCTGCCACTGGTGTTCCTACTCTCTTCTCTGCAGCAAGCAACTAATGCTGGCCATACACTATACAAAAAATTGTCCGAAATTCGGTCATTAGACCATTCGTTCGTTTTTCTGGACAGTTAATGGGCACAAAATCGATAATCGTTTGGACGTTTTTGAGCCGAAAAAACAAAGGACAAGTTTGGAAATTTTCAGCCGAACAAACGATAAATTGAAAGGTTAATGTGTTTCCCGTCCGACCTGTCTGCACTAGGTATATGTAAAAAAACGAACATAAAATTTATTTATTTATGTCCACTGAATGATTTATCAGTCATTACATGATGGCACTATCGTTTGCGCTCGCGGCCGAACGTTCGTTTTTCAAAGATGGGTTTGGCCGATTTTTTGTATAGTGTATGGCCAGCATAAGTCTCGGCATCGGCAGGCAGCGGACTGTGTGTCCCGACTCCCAAATGAATGGAAGCAAGCAAACATTTATTGATGGGCGCTGGTAGGTTGCATTGATGGGAGCTGGTGGGCTGCATTGATGGGAGCTGGTAGGCTGTATTGATGGGAGCTGGTGGGCTGCATTAATGGGAGCTGGTGGGCTGCATTGATGGGAGCTGGTAGGCTGTATTGATGGGAGCTGGTGGGCTGCATTGATGGGAGCTGGTGGGCTGCATTGATGGGAGCTGGTAGGCTGTATTGATGGGCGCTGGTAGGTTGCATTGATGGGAGCTGGTGGGCTGCATTTATGGGAGCTGGTAGGCTGTATTGATGGGAGCTGGTGGGCTGCATTGATGGGAGCTGGTGGGCTGCATTGATGGGAGCTGGTGGGCTGCATTGATGGGAGCTGGTGGGCTGCATTTGATGGGTGCTTCATTAAAAATGTGGGGTATACATGGGCAGGGCAAAGGGGGTGGAGTCAGAGGTGGAGTCGGGGGGGGGCGGGCAAAATGAGGTTTCGCCTAGGGTGTCAAAAATCCTTGCACCAGCCCTGGTCCTACTTAGACTGAAAGCAGCATACAAATGAATTAATAACCACTGCTATCAAATCTAAGACAAGAAAAAAAAAAAAACGACTTGAAATTTTATCAGCCACAGTGAATGATTTTGACCTTCCGGAAGGAAATCAAATGAATTCAAATTTCTCAGGAGCAGCCCCCTTGGTCTTTGCACCTGCATGAAAACGATCACATTTGCCTACTTTACAACTGGCTAATGATATTACTTCCCCGGCTCTTGTCATTTGTGGTAAATAAATTTCCAGTGACAAGTTGCTTCAGCAAATAAGCCCGGGAATGATCGAAGCTTGCAAGCCGTTACATTTAGTGCTTGTGAATTAATCTCCAATGAAAGGCCCTATCTCCGTACTTATTTAATAGTATTACTTGTCTTGCTGACAAAAGTGAATCACGGTATCTGCTGACGGCAGAATAGATTGCCGCTCTTGATTAGTGATGCAGTCTACCCCGCAGTCATCTTGTTCCTGACCCTGCACCGTAACGCCGATCAATACAATTTTAAAATGACACGGGAGCCATGAAAGATGATGGAGGCAAAACATCTATCATAGTGTTAAAACTAAGTAATAATGTTTCCAGGTAGAAACTGACCAAAAAAAAACTGGAGGCGACAAACAAGTAAAATGAAAGTGGGGTTTTCACTGGAGGGGGATATTTTGTCGGTTTATTGGAAATTGATATCCTGGGGGGGAGGAAGGGCAGCATGGTGGCTGAGCCGGATCAATCGTTTTCAAATTTGGGGATATTGACGTTTTTTGATGCAGTACTGTTTTGACTATACAGTTCCTGCACCAGAAAAGGTAAGTATGTTGCAGAAAGGGTTCAACTAAATGTTAATTCTCCCTTGAGAAGAGATAGACCTGAGAAAAGGACCTGGGGGTCCTAGTAGATGATAGGCTCAGCAATGACAAGCTGCTGCTAACAAAGCAAACAGAATATTGGCATGCATTAAAAAAGGGGATCAACTCCAGAGATAAAACAATAATTCTCCCGCTCTACAAGACTCTGGTCCGGCCGCACCTGGAGTATGCTGTCCAGTTCTGGGCACCAGTCCTCAGGAAGGATGTACTGGAAATGGAGTGAGTACAAAGAAGGGTAACAGGAGGATATTAGTTATGAGGAAAGGTTGTGAGCACTGAACTTATTCTCTCTGGAGAAGAGACGCTTGAGAGGGGATATGATTTCAATATACAAATACCATAAATACAAATACAAATACCAAATACCATAAATACCATAAGGGTGACCCCACAATAGGGATAAAACGTTTTGCGAAAGGGAGTTTAACAAGACACGTGGCCACTCATTAAATTAATTGGAAGAAAAGAGGTTTAACCTTAAACTACGTAGAGGGTTCTTTACTGTAAGAGAGGCAAGGATGTGGAATTCCCTTCCACAGGTGGTGGTCTCAGCGGGGAGCATCAATAGTTTCAAAAAACTATTAGATAAGCACCTGAACGACCGCAACATACAGGGATATACAATGTAATACTGACATATAATCACACACATAGGTTGGACTTGATGGACTTGTGTGTTTTTTCAACCTCACCTACCATGTAACTATGTAAGATTAAAGGGGGAAAATGATGGCCATGTATAAATACATAAGTGGTCTATATAGTGAACTTGCTGTAGAGTCTGTTTACGTCTAGAGGAAAAGAGATTTAACCTTCAGCTACAGAAAGGTTTATTCACAGTAAGGCCCCTTTCACACCGGGACGTTTTTCATGCGGTGCAGCGCTAAAAATAGCGCCTGTTCACCGCATGAAAAAATCCGGCCCCTTTAACTCCAGTGTGAAAGCTGGCGGGCTTTCACACTGGAGCGGTGCGCTAGCAAGATGACAAAAAAAGTCCTGCTAGCAGCATCTTTGGAGCGGGATAGGAGCGGTGTGTTCACCGCTCCTATACCACTCCTTCCCATTGATTAGAATGGGACACCGCGGTAAAAACCGCGGCAATACCGCCGCAAGGCGCCGCTACGGCGGCGCTCTGCGGGGGTGTTTAACCCTTTTTCGGCCGCTCGCGGGGGGGTAAAACCGCACCGCGAGCCGTAGCAGCGCTTTGCGGCGGTATTGCGGCGGCAATGGGAAGGAGCGGTATAGGAGCGGTGAACACACCGCTCCTATACCGCTCCAAAGATGCTGCTAGCAGGACTTTTTTTGTCATCCTGCTAGCGCACCGCTCCAGTGTGAAAGCCCGCCGGCTTTCACACTGGAGTTAAAGGGGCCGGATTTTTTCATGCGGTGAACAGGCGCTATTTTTAGCGCTGCACCGCATGAAAAACGCCCCGGTGTGAAAGGGGCCGAAGAGCTGTGAAAATGTGGTATAGACTCCCTCAAGAGCTGGTTCTGGACAGCTCAGTAAAAAAGAACCACATATGGGGGCTACAATCGCAGTAAAAACGCGCAAATAGAATCACGGGACACCCGCCGCTCAAAAGACACTCCTGTATTTCTTTTGGGTGAAGGGCCTTCCATGGGAAAATCACGATGCGTTTGGGGTGCTATTAAAATCAACGGGCGATGCACCGGGAACGCACGGGCATCCTGCGATTGCAAAATGCAGGCCGAGTCGTGGCAATTCTGCCCACAATTTGGAACGCGGAGATGTGAACGTAGCCTAAATGCACAAAATATAACTAGATACAAATTTTTAGAGGTGATAACACTGGGGATAGTTAATCCAAGGAAAATCCAATTGCCTCCCTGGGGATAAGGAAGGGATTCCCCCCCCACTGGAGCGAATTGGACCATGCTTTGTTGGAGTGTTTGCCTTCCTCTGGATTTGATATGGGTATATTATAGTACTGTATATATAGAGGTTTTCTATTTGTGCATTTTTTATTTTATTTTATTTGGTTAAACTAGATGGACTAACTATGTAAATATGTAAAATGTACAATGTTTTGTCCATGCTCTATTTATTGGCTATATTCAGGGCTAAAAATAAAATATTTGTCAATTTCAATTTAATTTCTTTTAAATATTTTTTCATTTATTTTAGTAAACTTGATTTTTTTTACACCTTTTTTCTTACTTTTTCCTTTTTTTATTTACCTTTATTGCTATCACAAGAGGGGTAAGAATTCCCTTATGTGATAGCAAGGGCAGGCAACAGGTGCTCTTTATGGAGAAATCAGAGGCCTGCTACACCCTCCATTGCAGGTAATCAAGCACAGATTGTACTTGAGTAGTTGATTCCCTGGCTGTAGCAGCCAGTAAATAACAGCTCTAAAGGCCGGTTTACACCACATGCAGTCCAGTACATTTTTGTTCTGCATTAAAAATGTATGGAAAGCAGTTTATATGGTTTTCACTGGCATAGTTCACACCAGTACAGTCAGTTCCAGGACTTTTCAGTTCTAGAAAAAAAAAAGTAGAACATGCTGCATTTTTTCTGCACTGGGCTGTACTGGAATGCAGTAAATGCATCAAAAATGCACTGGAATGCATCAAAAATGCACTGGACCCTAGTATAGTAAAAAAAAAATACAGGAAAAATAAGAAAAAAGCACCTGCAATGCATCCGGAAACACATCATAAACGCACAAAAAAACACACTGGAAAGCATCAAAAACGCATTAAAAACGTGTATGCAGAAACGCATCCGGAACAGATCTGGAGTGCATTTTTGTGGTGTTAACCGGCCCAAACCATAAGTGATTAAATCATGGTTGTTTCCAGGTTACCAATGTTCATTGTATCTTGCTATTCTGGCCATTTACTGCTGTAGGGCCGCCAAAATCACTGTTACTATGCAGCCGATTGCTGGCTCCAAAAATGATGCCAAGCTGCAGCAATGAGCTATTTGAATCCAGGACATTTGCATACGTTCTATGGACAGCAAGTGGTTAATCAGATAAATGTTATATATTACATATTTACCATGTGCAGCCTGGAGGTGGTGCTGTAAAGTCTGCTGTTTGCAAGTGCCCTTGCTTTTATATTATAATGAAAGTGACATTTTATCCCTCTCTATTCAGAACACACAGTTGAATAATTGGTGCAGAAGCACCTCTGTTTCCCCAGGGCATACAGCATTGTATGAAATATCAATTAGAGAGAGAAAGCCTATAAGCAAGCAGTTTCTGCTGAAATATCAATTAGAGAGAGAAAGCCTATAAGCAAGCAGTTTCTGCTGGGCTGTCCTATTAGCAGACCCAGAATACTCCATGAAGACTGAGTCAAAAGAAGGAACTGTGTGTCAAATATCTTTTCTAGACTATAATGATCTTATACAAATCTTTACAAGAAGTAAAAAAAAAAAGTAAAAAAATGTTATAATAATGTTAAAAAAAGTCCAAAAACCATTATAGATTTAGTGTATGTTAACCCAAAATCAATTTTTTAATACTAACTTACTCCCTTGTAAATTAGCAGCAGTGTTGTCAGCCTGTCATTGGGGGGCCTTTTAAGTCTTTATCCCAACTGCAATAGTATGGAGCCCAGAAAGGAGGTTGACAACGATGCTGTTAATTGTGAGATAGTGGCACAGTGTTGAAAGCCTTCAACAGGATGTGTTGTTACTGGCAGGTTAAAAAAAAAACTTGCCTAAGAAAGCTGTAAACAGTAATGCCGCGTACACACGACCGGACTTTCCGGCAAACTAGGTCCGACGGGATTAGTCCGTCAGACAATCCGATCCGGCGGACCTAGAAATAGAACATGTTTCAAATCTATCCGACGGACTCAAATCCTTATATGACGCAAGCGAAGCTATTGGCTACTGGCTATTGAACTTCCCTTTTTAGTCCCGTTTACGTCATCACTTTCAAAACGAACGGACTTTCGAACGGACTAAAGCCCCATACACACGCTCGGATTATCCGAGGACCAGGTCCATCGGATCATGTCCGTCGGACTTTGTCCGATGTTGGTGTTGCGTACACACGGTCGGACAAAGTTGTCTGAAAATCCGATCATTCTGAACGTGGTGACGTTTGTTGCCTACGACGGGACTACGTAGAGGCTAGTAGCCAATAGCTTTGGTCTTGTAGTTGGTATGATCGGACTTTGTTGTTGAAAAATCTATCCAGCAGGAGATAGAACTTTGTCCGTCGGACAATCCGATGGAAACTGTCCGATGGTGCCTACACACGGTCGGAATTTCCGACAACATTGTCCGATAGGACAGAATCCATCGGAAAATCCGACCGTGTGTATGGGGCTTTAGTCCTTTCGTTCGGATGGCTGCCAGGGCAAAAAGAAACAAAAAAATCCTCTTCTCAACTTTTGAGACAGATTCTGGGAACTTAGACAATAGTGCTATTTGGAGAGTTTGAGGCCCTGTCTCTGAGGCAGGTACTCTACCTGTCCAGAGAAGAGTAATAGTTGAAGTGTTTAAAAGTAGTTTGTGCTATAGTTAAGTTGAGGGTTAAGCATTAGGGCTTAGTTTAGGGGTTAAGTGTTGGGGGTAGTTAAGAGTTAAAGCCCAACTATAAGTTTGACACAACTCCTCCCCCTAGCTCCTCTGTTCCCCTTTCCTTGGCTCTTTTTTTAGTATACATACCTATTTTTCTTCTTTCTAGTCTCATACATGATAAACATCTTCCTCTTCTCCTTCTGGTGGAGGGTGATCCTTACTCCGACACAAAATGGTGCTCATTTCATGATCTGTGAGCACTGTTCTGTACAGGGGTACTATAAGTCTACGCTAGTGTGATGATGAACCCCCAGAGGGTGTGCCCATGACATCCTGGGCTCACAGGAATGGGTTGAATGGCATTGGACAGTGGTAGCAGCAATAGAGAACGGAACCCAAAAAAAAGATCTGAATCTTAAAGTCGATCTCTAAGCAGCCCATGAAATAGCAGTAGTTTGTGCCACAGCCCCTCCCCCAGCAAGGGCTAAATGTAGGTGATATGTACATTATGCAGTCAGGGAGGCTGTGATTGTACAGTCATTGAAGGAGACCATCTTTGTGAGATTTCTGCTTATTCCTAACTCTCTAAAGCAGATGATGGGGGCAAATCTATTAATATTTTATCTATATATTATCTATAGCCATTTAGACTGGAGTGATATGAAATAAAAGAAAAGATGGTCATTGTGCCAGCTATATTATCTCTCCAGATATGCTAACTGCGCGGAGACTCATTTTCATGCATAAAAAGCCGCAGAATTATCTGAACATATTGGGCTTAATGCACTAAAGAGCAAACAGCCTGAAATTGTGAAACTTTGGGGAATTCGGCAAAGTTTGAAGCATTAAAGCTACGAGTTAAGTATAAAAGCCACTCATGGAGAGTTTACAGATGGCACCTGCTATTTTTAGATCTTTCAAACCAAAGGGTTTCCAGACCTGCAATATAGTAAGGGAGAATGACACGAGATCTGTATCAAAAAGCTCATTCTTCTCTTTCATTCCCTCTCTATCTCCTCTCTATCTCCCCTTTGGCCTCCCTGTTCTCCTCTATGGGGGTCATTTACAGCAGCAATCATTTCCACTCTTGGTATAGTGAAGGTGCGTCTATTGCAGACATACAGGTATGCACAGGGCAGGTTCCTGGTTTTCTTTCCCCTCATATAAGTGTTGAAATGAATATAATGTAGGTTTACTACATCAAAAGTGAAAATGAATGCTTTAATAAATCAACCACTTTTGGTCTCTTCGTCCCTTCCCTCCTTTCTTCATCTTCTCTACTTTACTTTCCTCTCATGTTTCCTGCCTTTCTCTCTCCCTCCTTTCCCTTTGCTTCTCTTCTTCCATCTCCTTTCCCCTTAACTTTTTTCCCTGTCCCCTTTCTTCTTTCCCTCCTCTTCTCCTTTGTCCTCTTCTTGGCTCTCTTCTTTCCACTATTCTCTACGGCATCTCTTACCACGCTACGTTCCACTATTCTCCCTTCCCCTTGCCTCCCTTGGGCTCTCCTCTTTTCTTTACTCCCCTCTGCTCTCATCTCCATGCTCCACTCTTATTTTACCTCCTCTCCCCTTCTCTCCACCTACTGTCATCTACTTTGTCCTCCCCTTCTCTCTCTCCCTCCTTCCCTCTTGCTTCTCCTCTTGCCTTTCCTTTCCCCTATGCTTCCCTGTCCCCTTTTTGCTTTCATCCCTCTCTTCTCTCCCCCCTCGTCCCTTCTCCTGTCTTCTTTCCACTATTCTCCAACTCATCTCTTACCACTTTAGGTTCCACTTTTCTCCCGTCCCCTCATTTCCCTTGTGCTCATCTATTTTCCTTCCTCCCCTGTAATCTCATCTCCATGCTCTGCTCTTCTTTTCTTTTCGTCTTTCCCTCTCTCCACCTACTGTCATCTACCTTGCCCTCCTCTTTCCTCTCCCCTTCCATTATCTCCCTGGTTCTCTCTTTTCCCCCCTTCTTCTACTCCCCTTTGCCCTCTTTTTCCCCTCTCTTCTTCTCTCCAATGCCCTCTTCTCTCCTCTCTCTTCTTCTTTTATTTCCTCTCTTCTTCTCTCCTTTCTCCTCTCTTCTCTCCTCTCTCGTTTTGTCCCCTCTCTCATCTCTCTTGTGTCTTCCCCTCTCTCATCTCCTCTCTCTTCTCTTCCCCTCTCTTCTCTTCTCTCATCTCTTCTCTCTCCTCTCCCCTCCTCTCTCTTCTCTCTCTCTCTCTCTCTTCTCTCTCTCTCTCTTCTCTCTTTTCTCCTCTCTCTTCTCTCTTCTCCTCTCTTTCTCTCTCTTCTTCTCTCTCTTCTACTCTCTCTTCTTTTCCCCTATCTCTTTTCTTCCCCTCTCTCTTCTTCAATGAAGAAGATCCTGGCTGCTCCCTATGCTCCAGTAATGCCAGAGAGGACATGCAGGTGTCTCATTTTTCCTCTATTCCCAAAAAGATTTCTGTCTATTTTTAGTCAATCGAACTCAATAAACTTTCCATTTCTGAAAAATTTACACTTGTAATCTCTGCGTGTGCATTTTTTAAACACGTGCATAAATTCAAAGTGTGAAGACAGATGTAAGAATTAAAAAAGAAAATGCAGACAGTGCAAAAATGCAGCATACATCATCATTTTATCAGGGTTAATTAAGTGTGATAACTTCCAATAAAAATTTTACTTTTTAGCACTTCAACTATCAGACGTCGCCATAAACATCAAACTTACTTTTGCCAAGAAAGTGTGACAATGGTTGCATATTGTTACTAGCGCTGACTCCACAGTGAGCACAGAGGCTGCAGGGAATTTCTACTATCTGATAGGAGTTCTAGACACTATATACTTCCAAACAAAGAACCCCTTCTGACAAATTCCAGAGCTGGCAGACACCGCTGAGTCCGGTTTTTGCACATTTGCATTATTAAAAGGTAACTGTCAGTAAAGAAATATAGGAGTTGCCATTAGGAACTTGACTAGGAGCAAGCATGCTCACATGGACAGTTGTTAATGTTTTGTATCAGTGACTTTAAAAGCAGAGCAATTGAAATGATAGCCTTGGAACATGTACAACATGACAGCCCTGGAGCATGTACCTTCAAAAACAAGATAGCAATGGCAAAATAATTTAAAGTGAACCTGTAGCCAGGCTATTGACTTTAAATTATTAACATGTGCTTAAGAAGCAATACATAAACTTTAATAGAAATAATTGTTGACCTCTGTAGCTACAGGCACTGTGGAGCAATTCATTCTCAAATTGCACAACAGGAGTACTAAAGGCACTCCCAACTTCCCCATGTTAGCCCCTCCTTGCATAAACTCAGAAGCTCAATTGCCCTACTCACTTTTCCAGCAGTGACTTAGCAGATCTCTCACCTCTGCACCCCCCCTTCCCCCCAGTTTGTGACTTATCTGCTCTGCACCCCACTCCCAACAGCCCCTTGCTCCTCCCCCCCCCGCAGTGAGCAGCTCAGCTCCCCTAAAAGTACTTGATTCAAAGCTTATTAACAGTTTACAAACAAAATGCAGGTATACTTAAAGTGGAGTTCCACCCACTTTTACAACTCTTCAGCATCCCTCACTAAACTGTGCACTGTAAACAAATTGGATTTTTTTTTTTTTTTTTTCAGCACAGACTGTATATCTGCTGTAATAATTTTTCACTTCCTCCTCCCTGGCCGCGGCCCATCGCATCATTTCCTGTTTGCAATGCCTCCTGGGAAGGGGCAGCAACTTCCTCTCAAACTGCCGTTGCTATGGAAACCTGACCTGAAACCTATTACACTGCTTATGCTGCACTGAGCATGTACGAGATCTGCAAGGATGAGATCCAGGAAGAAATACAGTCTGGCTTCAGATGCCCACACTTAAGATGGCCACGGCCTGCTGCAAGTTTATAAAATAACAAACTACTGCTAAAAGCTAACAAAACAGACCTTAGTTTACAGACTAACTTTACTAGAATACATTAAGCTTGTGTATTATAGGGGTATTTTTATTTAAAAAGTATCATTTCGGCCGGAACACCGCTTTAAGGCATTGTTTATGCTACCATAAAAGAGCATGAAAATAAATTGGCAAAATTGTCATGAATTGCTTAGACAAATCATGCAAATATAAGGAAGAACAATTTTGGGAAATCCAAAATGTTTAAGTTGTCATAGAAAAAGGGAGTGGGGGGAAATATTCCAATAAGGGCATCTGCTTAGGTATCAACTGCCTATGGTAGGCTTTAGATTAATCTCTTGTCTTTCCGGCAACCCATAGAAAATCCCTTGATTGCCCTATCATCACAGTCTATCCACCCCTGCTGGGAGAACAAAGTAATTATTGCTAGCAGCTATACTCGCTGGCAGTAATCGCATATGAAAATCCGGCATGCTGGTTGTACCCCAGTCAATCAATCGATCAACTTGGATACAATCAGCCTGCCCATGCATGGTTTGAATCTTGGGCGGTCCCTGCTGAACTATGTCTATGGTTGGCTTAACAGAGGGTATCTACTCTATTGAGAACTGGATTTTTTTTGCAGGCTTTGTGTATGTGAGAGACCACAAGTAGCCTGCATTGGGTGTGTTTTAATATTTCTGATTAGGCCTTATGCACACTGTCCAGCTCCTCTGAACACCTTTGCTCCTAGCAGGAAAAGGTTAACCCTTTCTGTATGTTCCTCTTCCTTATGGTGCACACCCAATGTTGAACTACTCTGGAACTTCTCCCAATGGATGCAGCAATTTCCGAGTGGGCACTGTGAAGCCTGTACCACACTCCACCAGCACAGCCAACATGTCACCTCACTACCAGTGACATTACTAGGCTTTACACATGAGAAAGTCACTTCATACTTCACTTCCAGGCAGCACTCACGCCAGGTGTGACAGACCTAACCAGGACAGAGTTTCTTGGAGGGCACTGCAGGCTAGCCTCTTGCCCACTGACTATGGGCACTTGCTTTTAAGGGAACACTACTCTTTGGGAGGTGTGTTCCTAGGGGACCCTTAGAGTTGTCTTGCTTCGGATTCAAATCCATGTTTCCCCAAAACACACAAACTCTGAGAACTGGAGGACCCATATACATATTTGGCGTCTCTAGGCCCAAACCAGAAATGACTGCTTTAGATTGTGATACTCAGAGCAGATGTTAATATCATCAGCTCAAAGCAACCTGACTCTGGAGCCTCCTGATATAATCAGTTTTTTTTTCACATTGTGTGAATTCCCATTGTTAATTGTGTTGATTGAGTCACCTATTGTTTCTGTCTGTCAACTGGTATTGTGTCATCTTCACTTTGTTACCAAAGTATTGTGGGATTTTATATGTTTGTTGATTTACTTACTGTTTAATTAGATTACTGTTAGTTGTTAGCTGGTAATTGGACTGGTATTTGAAGCTTGCATTGTCATGCTAATATCCTGAAGAGGGGAATGTCCTTTTGTGTGGTATAAATTATGTGTCTAAGTTTCAATAAACAGTCACATACTTTGGTTCTATCCCAATATCTTGTCTGTGTACGATGCTTGGGGTAAAAAGGGCTGGTATTAGCTCTTGGTCTGCCCGGAACGGTTTGGAGATCAGGAGGCACTGTTTGGTAGAAGGAAGCACCCAAGTGGGGTGCCAAAGTGGTTCAGCCACACCAGTTCACCGCAACTTCCCACTGGCTGGCTGCTTTAGCACTCAACATTACTCTGGTTACTCTTAGCAATGGCAAAATAGCCTTTCCTCCTGCCACTGCAGGTTAGACCTTCATCCCCATTTCAAGCCCTGTTCTTTGATACACCATGCATGCACCACTTTCTAAGAACTTTAGACCAGCCACTTAGTTGAAACTTCAGAACATTTCATTGAGCACTTCTGCAGTTACAAGTCAGTATAAAACAGTCTTTAACACATTCCCTCAATACATGACTCTAGTTCATTCAAACTTAAAGCTGCCTAGATCACACCTCATAAATAATGTGAAGTCCACTGAATAAAATCCATGACTTCAGTACCCCAACTGGGTACCCACCAAGGAGGAAGCCCACAAAAGTGAGAAAATAGCTACATGTGGCAGCAATCCTTCATACAATCTCCTTTCCAAGGACCCAGCAACAGTATCTCACAAAAGTGAGTACACCCCTCACATTTTTGTAAATATTTTTATTCTATCTTTTCATGTGACAACACTGAAGAAATTACACTTTGCTACAATGTAAAGTAGTGAGTGTACAGCTTGTATAACAGTGTAAATGTGCTGTCCCTTCAAAATAACACACAGCCATTAATGTCTAAACTGCTGGCAACAAAAGTGAGTACACCCCTAAGCGAAAATGTCCAAATTTGGCCCAAAGTGTCTATATTTTGTGTGGCCACCATTATTTTCCAGCACTGCCTTAACCCTCTTGGGCATGGAGTTCATCAGAGCTTCACAGGTTGCAACTGGAGTCCTCTTACACTCCTCCATGACGACATCACCGAGCTGGTGGATGTTAGAGACCTTGCACTCCACCACCTGTTTGAGGATGCTCCACAGATGCTCAATAGGGTTTAGGTCTGGAGACAAGCTTGTCCAGTCCATCACCTTTACCCTCAGCTTCTTTAGCAAGGCAGTAGTCGTCTTGGGGGTGTGTTTAGGGTCTTTATCATGTTGGAATACTGCTCCGTGACCCAGTCCCTGAAGGGAGGGGATCATGCTCTGCTTCAGTATGTCACAGTACATGTTGGCATTGATGGTTTCCTCAATGAATTGTAGTTCCCAGTGCCGGCAGCACTCATGCAGCCCCAGACCATGACACCCCCGCCACCATGCTTGACTGTAGGCAAGACACACTTGTCTTTGTACTCCTCACCTGGTTGCCACCACACACGCTTGACACCATCTGAACCAAATAAGTTTATCTTGGTCTCATCAGACCACAGGACATGGTTCCAGTAATCCATGTCCTTAGTCTGCTTGTCTTCAGCAAACTGTTTGTGGGCTTGTGCATCATCTTTAGAAGAGGCTTCCTTCTGGGATGACAGCCATGCAGACCAATTTGATGCAGTGTATTGTCTGAGCACTGACAGGCTGACCCCCCCACCCCTTCAACCTCTGCAGCAATGCTGGCAGCACTTATATGTTTATTTCCCAAAGACAACCTCTGGATATGACGCTGAACACGTGCACTCAACTTCTTTGGTCAACCATGGTGAGGCCTGTTCTGAGTGGAACCTGTCCTGTTAAACCGCTGTATAGTCTTGGCCACCGTACTGCAGCTCAGTTTCAGGGTCTTGGCAATCTTCTTATAGCCTAGGCCATCTTTATGTAGAGCAACAATTCTTTTTTTCAGATCCTCAGAGAGTTCTTTGCCATGAGGAGCCATGTTGAACTTCCAGTGACCAGTATGAGAGAGTGAGAGCGGTAACACCACATTTAACACACCTGCTCCCCATTCACACTTAGGTCCTTGTAACACTAATGAGTGACATGACACTGCAGAGGTAAAATGGCTAATTGGGCCCAATTTGGACATTTTCACTTAGGGCTGTACTCACTTTTGTTTCCAGCGGTTTAGACGTTAATGGCTGTGTGTTGAGTTTTTTTGAGGGGACAACAAATTTACACTGTTATACAAGATGTACACTCACTACTTTACATTGCAGCAAAGTGTAATTTCTTCAGTGTTGTCACATAAAAAGGTATAATAAAATATTTACAAAATATTTACACTCTTGTGAGATACTGTAGGTTGCCTCCCCTTGATTTTCTAGTCCATCAAAAAAGGGCAGGGTCACGAACACCCAGGAGTTGGCACATTAACCCCTTCTTGAATTCCGGGCAGCCAACTAGACAAACACTGAACATTTTTAAATCAGTACAAACAGTACAAAACTGAGAACATGAAGTAGAACATGGTAAAGTATGCCCCTCAAGAAGGCACCGGCCTACACGTGCACAGCCATTCACTTCTATGACCGGCTGTATATTCCACCCGTTGGTGCCTGTGTGAGGGTAAATGCCAGGGAATTTTACACTTGGGCACTGTTGAGCTCCATGTCTATGAGGCCTTAGAAAGCACAGGTTCTCATAAAAGTGACTACTGTAGATGGTCAGGGTGCACTACAACCATACCTGGACTGAAAACTTGGGAGGTACGCTATGCATACTAAAATTTCCTTTTTAATTGTAACTGAAGTTTACACTCAGCCTTTCAATGTCTCCTATATTCTACACGTATCAAAAACTAAATTTGTACTAAAATGTCTATAAAATATGTTACGACCAGGGGCATATTTGTTCTGGCTTTAGTGATATTCAGTTCTGATATCAATGACAAAAATGTGATAAAAGAATTAATAATGTAATACTTGAAACACAATAAAAAAATGAAGCCTTTGGCGAGAGCGGTCTGGGAATTCATTCAGCACAATAGCGGCGGCGTAACAGCTGCAGACCGATAACTGCCAGGTAACTTGGAATGATGCAGCGCCACTTTATCTTCTAAGCTAAGAGCTCCAGAGAGCAGGGCGTCTGTACACCCGCATGGATTGTCACTTAAGACCATTTTTTAAATATTGACTTTCTGAAACTTTTGCCACCACTATAGTGTCTGATCATGGTTAAAGCTGCACATATAAAAGACAAACAATAATACAGCTTTGTATTTATTAATAATTCAATAAATGTTCTTCTTGAATGCAATCAGAGTAAGTACATGAATTTGACCTGATATTTTCCCTTCCTGCAGGGCTCAGACTGCAAGAGGTAGAAGCAGTACAAGCAGCCAGTCAGCTGTGCTGCAGAGCTACAGTGCCTTACAAAAGTATTCACCCCCCTTGGCATTTTTCGTATTTTGTTGCCTCACAACCCGGAATTTTGAAGCGTGACATGTTGGGTATCAATTTACTCGGTGTAACATTATCTTTCACAATCTAAAAAAAAATTGGGCTAACTTTACTGTTGTCTTAGTTTTTAATTTAAAAAAGTGTATTTTTTCCAAAAAAAGTGCGCTTGTAAGACCACTGCGCAAATACGGTGTGACAGAAAGTATTGCGACGACTGCCATTTTATTGTCTAGGGTGTTAGAAAAAAAAAAAAAGTATAATGTTTCTAAGTAATTTTCTAGCAAAAAAAAAAATCAGTTTTTAACTTGTAAACAACAAATCTCAAAAAGAGGTCCTTAACCACTTGCTTACTGGGTACTTAAACCCCCCTCCTGCCCAGACCAATTTTCAGCTTTCGGCGCTGACGCAATTTGAATGACAATTGTCCGGTCATACAGCACTGTACCCAAAAGACATTTTTATAATTTTTTTCCCACAAATAGAGCTTTCTTTTAGTGGTATTTAATCACAGATGGGGTTTTTATTTTTTGCTAAACAAACAAAAAAAGATGGAAAATTTTGAAAAAATAAATAAATCATGTTTAATAATTTGAAATTTTGCAAACAGGTAATTTTTCGGCTTCATTGATATGCGCTGATGAGGCGGCAGTGGTGGGCACTGATAGGCTGCACTGGTGGGCACTGATAGGCTGCACTGATGGGCACAGATAAGGTGGCACTGATGGGGACAGATAAGTCGGTACTGATGGGCACAGATAAGATGGCACTGATGGGCCCTGATGGGTGGCACGGATGGGTGGCATGGATGGGCACTGATAGATGGCACTGATGGACACTGATAGATGGCACTGATGGGCACAGATAGGTGGCACTGATGGGCACTGATAGTTGGCACTGATGGGCACTGGTAGGTAACACTGATGGGGCACTGGTAGGTGACACTGATGTGCAGCACTGTTCAGGCACTTATTGTGGGCACTGACAGGTGGCACTGACATATGGCACTGTGGGCACTGACAGATGGAACTGTGGGCACTGACAGGTGGCACTGTGGGCACTGACAGGTGGAGCTAGTGGGCACTAACAGGTGGAGCTGGTGGGCACTGGTAGGCGGCACTTGTAGGGGGCACAGGTGGGCACCGTGGAGCCGGGGGACGTTGCAGTGATCGGGACTAATGTCCCTCTCACTGCCGCCAGTGATCAGCTTTTTTTTTTCTCCTCGCACTGTCAGCGCGAGGAGGAAAAATAGCTGATTACCGGCTCTGTTGATATCACATGATCAGCTGTCATTGGCTGACAGCTGATCACGTGGTAAGGGGTCGGGATTAACCCCTTACTCGGATCTGTGATCCAGTGATTCTCACAGACTCGCTGATCACAGAGCGTGCCCTTCAGGGGCCGTGCAGGCCGCTCGTGAATGGGACAACGTCATATCACGTAGTCCCGGGCGGCAATATAGATCCGCGCTGTAGCCATCATTCGGCTATAGCGCGGATCTCAGGAGGTTAAGTGGGCTTCTCTTCCAGTCTCATCGTGTGGCCCCGTGTCTTCTTACACTCCCTGGGACTGAATAGTTTCATAATTATACTGGGATCACTGTTGAGATATTTGTATATCGCTATCAAATCTCCTCTCAAGCGTCTCTTGCAGTCGTTCCTCATAATTGAGGATGCTGATGCTAAGTAGGTGATCCTGATGTATAGGGAGACCCCAGATGTGACAGAGGGACATCTGATATAAAAGGAGACTAAATATACTCTGTTTAGTACTGGCAAAATACAAAGTATTCCTCAGCCCTGTGACTGTATCTAAGTGTATACATGGCAGGTTTTTATTTAATTGGCTCCACCATGGGCCTCTGGGTTTTGCTTGCCCTTTGGGCCAACAGTTGCTGGTCAGCTCCTGCTTGACAGTTGGATTAATAGCAGCAGCAAATGTGACAGTTAGCATTCCCGGCATGACTTGAATGTAACTGTTTTTTTAAACTTAAATCAATGGGTTTAGTTCCGTTTTAAAGCCCTAGAATCAGTAAGACAGACAGCCAACTAACATTTTAACAGAAGAGGTCAGCTAATGGAAGCCTACATACAGTATATTTTTTCTGTACTTGTCTCTAAAAGGACGTGTGCTTCTTTTATCAAAGCATCGCTGAGGCTCATCTAAGGTCATCAGTAGACTTCAAACCAGTGGTGGACCGTCCATTAGAGGCGCCCAAGCGTCGCCCCCTCTATCTATGGCCGCCACCCCCATGCTCTATCCACGGCCGCTATTTTGACAGGACACCGCCACCCCCTATTCATGCGTCCGTCCACTTTCAGGAATTACAGCAGCAGGGGTGTTTTTTTGAAGCACCCGATTAGAGCCAGAGGCTCTAAAAGGCTTCAAAATAGGGTGGGGTCGTGGCGCAGAGCATTGCACAAGGAGCCCACCCTGGTGTTACAACAGCAAATGAATATTCGCTATTGATACATCACCAGATGTTACAAGTAGTGTTTTATGTCCATGCTTTATTATTTTACGTTATGATGTGTTTCCTTTCTGTACACTAATATCAGAAATGTACAGCCATGTATATGCCTGAGTTCATTACGTTCTGTAACACATAAGTTCCATATATTGATTGGTTTTATGCTCAATAAAAACTTTTGAAAAGAGAAGAGTCCAAATTGGCCGCCAAGGAGGAGGGAGAAAACGGAAGCCACCACGATGCCCGTGGAGAGCAGGGGAAGGGAAAGCTGTCGCCACTGCCACCAGCAAAGAAGGGGAGCCACCGGTGAAGCCCGAGAGAAGCTATGCCCACCATAGGGTAAGTGCATCAGACCCGACCGACCGACCGGGAGGGGGGTGTTACTGTTTGCCGCCCCCCCCAATAAAAAATTACCACCGGCCGCCACTGTTTCAAACAAGTCTATGTGTAACACTATTTTGGTGATGTAGCGCTGCATTCAGAAAGCCTTTGCGATGTAAAAATAAATTTTATATGCTGATTACCTTCCTGTTTATCTGTAGTGGCTTTAGAATTTTCTCTAATTGCGGAAGAGTTGATCGCCGATGCCGGGGCACAGAGTTCACGCCTGTTCTTTGTCCAGCGGGTTATTATTTGTAAAGTACAAGTCTTAAGGTCAGTCCTAAGGAAACCTTTCGAAATAATGCATAATAATAAGCTGTTACCTGCCAGCAGATAATGATATCTTTTATGCAGCGTCGCTGCTCGCCTCCATTACGAGTCCTGACAGTGGGGGGAATTTATTAGCACAAATATTATATCTGACAAAAATGGGCAAATGCAGCCATGCAGAGACAATACAAATTAGAAAACCAAGTTTGATTTGGCCTCCCAGATCTACGGGGACTAAAAGCTGAACTTCAAGCAGATATTAAAAAAAATGTAAAATTATGTATGTGTTTTAAAAAGAATTAAAGTGGTAATAAAACCAAAAATAAAAATGTAATATTTGCAGCTTACCAATCATTATGCCCCGTACACACGATCGGAAATTCGGCCAGCAAAAGACAGATGAGAGCTTTTGGTCGGAAAATGCGACCGTGTGTAGACTCCATCGGACTTTTGCTGGCCGAATTTCCGCCAGCAAAAGATTGAGAGCAGGTTCTCAATTTTTTGGTCGGAAAAAGTTCCGATCGTCTGTAACAATTCCGACGCGCACCATTCCTACGCATGCTCGGAAACAATTAGACGCATGCTCGGAAGCATCGAACTTCATTTTCACGGCTCGTCGTAGTGTTGTACGTCACCGCGTTCTTGGCGGTCGAAAGTTCAGTGAACTTATGTGTGACCGTGTGTATGCAAGACAAGCTTGAGCGGAATTCCGTCAGAAAAAACATCCAAGATTCTTCCGACAGAAAATCCACTCGTGTGTACGTGGCATTAGATGTGGTGGCTGCATTTGTTTTTCTTTTTTATTAGGCTTTTTTTTCCCTTTATTTTTACCTGTTGGTCTGGCAACAAAATCTGTTCTTTTTCAACTTCCTTTAAAAGACCAAGCTGTCCAGCAAAAGTGGCAGTTAATAGGGTCCAAACTGTTGCTGTAACTGCTTTAGAGTGTTAGCTGGATTTCAGCATTAATTTGTTAGTCAAGTTCTAAATCTACTAGTCTAACATTACCCTCCCCCAGACTGACAATACTGCTGTCCAAAGATGTCTCTATTGCTCCCCTATTCAGAGGGGAGACACCCTTAAGCCTCGTACACATGATCGGATTTTCCGCGGACAAAACCTCAGACTTTTGTCCAAAGGCGTGTGCCTGGATTTTGTCTTGCATACAAACGGCAAGGAATTGTTTGCCAACAAACACGAACGTAGTGAAGTACTACGTGTTTTTTCAGCTCTTTAGCGCCACCCTTTGGTCTTCTTCTGCTAATTTCATGTTAGTAGACGTTTGGTGAGTGTTGATTCGCTCTTTTCATTTTGCGCTTTTCATTTTGCGCTTTTCATTTCATGCTTTTCAGTTCATTTCTGAACAGCCGTTCGTCAAGCAGACATGTTGCGGAATCAGAGGAGATAATTATGTGTTACATGTTATTTATTATTGGCCTTGGATTTATTGCTTTGACCCAAGTCCAGTCCAGGAACAGGAGGAGGAGTTCTTGGACCAAAAATTGGTTGCTTTAGCAATCGTGACCAATTATGTTATATGCCTTTGCTGCGGGAGATCCAGGAAAATAATCTGGATGATTTTCGGAATTATCTCCGGATGACGGACCCCTGCTTTCACCAACTCTTGGCATTGCTGGCCCCCTATATTAAGAAGCAAGACATTTAGGTTTCCCATCAGATTACTCTTTTGTGGATATGCGTGATAGAGACGGGAGCTCCGTGGGGTGAAGGGGGTGGAGGGGTGATGTGAATGGATCTTTGTGCTATGTAAAGTGCAGTACTATGTATCAGTGATGCAGAAATACTGTAAATCAAAATAAATGTATTCCTTACTGTATATTAGAGCTGCACGATTAATCGTTAAGAATCGTTATCGCATTTTTTTCCCCGTTGCGATCTTGACAAAGTATTTCCAGATTCTTTCTATGCAGAGAATTCTCTCTGCTCTGCTAAAGCCGACCATCAAAAAAAAGGGAAAACAAAAACAAAAACGGGCAGTCTGCCAAGAATCACAACATTCTTTAGAGGTGGAACTTAAGTATAAACATTGTAACGATTTGTCCTTTAGATCAAATGAATACACTTTTTGTGTAAATGAGGGAAGTTTAATCACTTAGGCTGGATTCACACCTATGCCATTTTTAGTGTTTTTTGCATTTTGCAGATTTGCACTACAGAACGTGTCCCATAGAAAACAATGTTAAATGGACTGTAGTGCAAATCAGCAAAATGCAAAAAACACTAAAAATGGCATAGGTGTGAATCCAGCCTAAGTGATTAAACTTCCCTCATTTACACAAAAAGTGTATTCATTCAAAAACTGCCATAGATGTGAATCCAGCCTTAAACACTAAACCTTTTTCTGACATTTGTTGGTTTCAAGTTAAAATATAAATTTTTTGCTAGAAAATTACTTAGAACCCCCAAACATTATACTGTATATATATATATATATATATATATATATATATATATATATATATATTTTTTTTTAGTAGAGACCCTAGAGAATAAAATGGTGGTTGTTGACATATTTTATGTCACACTGTATTTGCGCAGCGGTCGTTCAAATGCATTTTTTTGGGAAAATATTTACACTTTAACCACTTCAATACAGGGCATTTTTCACCCCCTTCCTGCCCAGGCCAATTTTCAGCTTTCAGCGCTGTCACCCTTTGAATGACAATTGCATGGTCATACGACGTTGTACCCAAATTACATTTTGATAATTTTTCCCCCCTACAAATAGAGCTTTCTTTTGGTGGTATTTGATCACCTCTGCGTTTTTTCTTTTTTGCACTATAAACAAAAAAAATATGAAAATTTTGAAAAAAAAAAACTATATTTATTACTTTTTGCTATAATAAATATCCCAATTTTTTTCCTCAGTTTTATTCTTCTACATATTTTTGGTAAAATAAAATCGCAATAAGCATATATTGATTGGTTTGCACAAAAGTTATAGTGTCTACAAAATAGGGGATAGTTTTATGGCATTTTTATTTTTTTTTAAATTAATTATCGTTCTTTGGCTTGTTCCTTGACTACGCTTCTGCTTGATCCCAACCTGCAATTGCTAGTTACTGACCTTTGGCTTGTTTAATGACTACGCTTCTGCTTATCCCTGCCTGCTATATCAGCTACTGGACCCCAGCTTGCTCACCCCCCTGGTGGGGCAATCCTGAGGACCTTGACCTGATAATAAATAGCAGCAAAACCCACCTCCACCATTAGGAGCTCTGGTGAACATCTATTTATCTCTTTTTAGTCATGTAGCACGTTATCATTTATGATTTTTGCTTGGGAATACTTTAAAATATACTTTTCCCTTATGCCCCGTACACACGGTTGGACATTCCGACCACAAAATCTGTCGGATTTTTTCCGATGGATTTTGGCCGAAACAAAGTTGTCGCAAAATCCGATCATTCTGAACGAGGTGACTTACAACACGTACGACGGGACTACGTAGAGGCCAATAGCCAAATGCTGGCAGAGCTGAGTAGCAGCCACACCCTTGTTACAAGTGTCATCACACAGACTTATAGTGCAGAGAAATAGAGGGGGCATGCCCGAAAAGGTCTGTGAGAATTACTGAGGGCCCTGGGTCTTTTTTGGTGACTGTTGACCTGCATTGTGATATTTGCACACCATTGGGGTTCATTTACTAAAACTGGAGAGTGCACAAAATCTGGTGCAGCTCTGCATAGAAACCAATCAGCTTCCAGGTTTTATTATGAAAGCTTAATCGAAGAAGCTGAAGTTAGAAGCTGATTGGCTACCATGCACAGCTACACCAGATTTTTGCACTCTCTAGTTTTAGTAAATCAACCTCCATGTACTATAGCTGTTTTCAAAAAGTGGAGCTAAGACCATTGAAAATAAGGCTGTTAGTACAAAATCTAACTGTAAATTGATGTCTTTACCTTCATTAATGCACCATAATGAAGGTCAATCAATTCATCTATTAGGAAAGGGATCTCTGACTGCTGGAAGCATGGTGAGGTAGTGGGTGGTCTACATAATCACCCGTCTTGCCTCCTTATCCTTCAGTAGTGAATTATGATGTAATAAGGAGTCACCATTCCTTGAGCAACCCCCCCCTTAATGTATTTTAGACATTGCATATGTACAGTTGACATGATGTTACATGAGTGAGACATATCACTATATCTGATCTTTCTTAGATCCACAGTACACAGTACATGGAAATGCAATTCTTTTAGTAAATAAAACTGCTAAATATCTGAGAGCTTTCTCTGGGGTTTTTATCAGCAGTATATTTAGCAGTTAAGCTTCATTATTGTGCACTGGGTGCTACCAACATACTGTGTGATGGCACTCTGCCAACATTTTGAGATGGGCACGGAATGATGGGTGGACACCGAATGATATGTAGGCATATTTTGGGCATACACGCAATAATTGGGCACCCCCCACCCCCCCCCTAAATGTGCCACACTCTGTGGGCCTTAAAGGAGAATTAACCAAAACATAACATTAGTGGGGACCCCTTAAATCCAGCCAAGGACATTTTTTGATTTTTTTTTTTTACCACTACTCCATGCGTTCGAGTTTCGTTATTCGCGGATTTATTGCAGGCATTGGCTTTTAAAATGTACAAATGCAGCAATTTAGAATCTGATTGGAACATGGAAATGCAATTCTTTTAGTAAATAAAACTGCTAAATATCTTTTCTCATCAGCAGTATATAGCAGTATTGTGACTGCTACCAACATACCTCCCAACATTTTGAATGGGAATGAGGGACACCGAATGTATGTAGGCATAGGACAGCCCCCCCCCCCCCCCCCCTGCCACACTCCCTTAAAGGAGAATTAACCAAAACATAACATTAGTTAAATCCACAAGGACTTTTTTTTTTTACTACTTTCCTTTATATTGGCTTTTATGTACAAATGCAGCAATTTAGAATTTGGATGGAAGGATTACACTGGGAAGATAAAAAGTGAATTTTATATACAACAATATGGATCAGACCAAAATGAGGGACAATCGAGGAGGGAAAAGGGACAGAGGAACATTGCTCCAAATCAGGGACAGTCCCTCGAAATCAGGGACAGTTGGGAGCTATGGCTACCAGTGTCTGGTTGAAGCTTGTAGGAGCAATCTTCATTCTGCTCTGACTGTCTTATGAGGCTGCAGGACCCCTGACCCTTCATCTGGACAGTGCTGATTGGCCCTGTGCTGATAACATGCCCCCAAAAAACTGAAAAACTCTCTAGCAATACACACCATGTATGAGCATGTGCATTGTGACTCCAAAGGCTCTGTCTTATCAGGAGATGGATTGGGGACATTGGAAGGAGGGGAGGATAAGGGAAGACCGGATCAAACCGGATCAAACAGCCTTTTTACACAATGGGCAGGATTAACCCCTTAGGTTCCACAGTGAGTATAACAAGCATGATTTACTGCATATACAGACTGATTTTACTGCTGTGGGTTTAGTAACACTTTAAATCCAATGTAGTGGTAAATATGTTGCTTTGGGTCCTGCATAGACATGTGCAATTTGCTTCTATCCAAATAATTTTTTTAACGAATTTCAACAAATTCCTTAATTCGGAAATATCCGAATTAACGAAAACCAACAATTTTTTCCGAATATTCGTAAATTAGTAAATTCAGGAATTCGTAAATTTGAAATCCAAAACAATTTGAAAACCCGAAAATCTGAAATAATAACTAACGGATGATAACTTACTATTACTTAAATTATAGATATTGGAATTTCCTTTCAAATTTGGCTGTTAGTGAACGTAACGAATACAAATTTATCTGAAGTTACGAATTATCCGAAATAACGAATGCCGTATGTAAACAAATGGAATGTAACAAACTAATAATAATAAATTACAATAATAATAATAAAAACTCTTTATTATTATTATTATTTATTATTAATTTGTTCGATTCCATTTGTTTCAATGCAGCATTTGTTATTTTGGATAATTTGTAACTTAAGATAAATTTGTATTTGTTACGTTCACTAACAGCCAAATTTGAAAGGAAATTCCAATACCTATAATTTAATAGTTAGTTTTTATTATTAGTTAGTTAGTTATTCTTTAGAATTTTCGAATTTACGAATTGCAATCATAATGAATGACCCAAAAAACAAGTGCACATGTCTAGTCCTGTGTAGTATGCTACCTGGTACATTGCATGGATGTTCTTCCTATATTTTAATGGCTGTACCTGGTACATTAACACATGATGAATGTGATAAGCATAAGCCTGTTGTGTGGATGGGGAATGCGTTTGATGCAGCAATAACATTTAGATGGATCAGTTCTATGTGTGTGTGGGATCCATATTATTGCAATGATTGGCAGATTAGTGTGGTCTGGTTTGCAACCACAAACCGAACACATTCTAGTAAATAATTAGGTTTCCTATCAGATTACTCTTTGTGGATATGTGTGATAGAGATAGGCGCTCCGTGGGGTGAAGGGGGTGGAGGAGCAGCGTGTGATGTGAATGGATCTTTGTGCTATGTAAAGTGCTGTACTATGTATCAGTGATGCAGAAATACTGTAAATTAAAATAAATATTCCTTACTATACATTAGAGCTGCACGATTAATCGTTAAAAATCGTTATCGCAATTTTTTTCCCCCGTTGCAATCTTGACAAAGTATTTCCCGATTCTTTCTATGCAGAGAATTCTGTCTGCTCTGCTAAAGCCGACCATCAAAAGAAAGGAGAAAAAAAAAACATGCAGTCTGCCAAGAAACACAACATTCTTTAGAGGTGGGAATTAAGTATAAACATTGTAACGATTTGTCCTTTAGAACAAATGAATACACTTTGGTGTGTAAGGCCCCTTTCACACGGACGGACCATCTATCCGTTTTTCTTCCATACGTCAATTGACGACAATGCATTCCTATGGGCAAACGGATGACGATCAGTTACCATCCGTTAACCTCCGCATCCGTTTTTATCAGTTTTTTTTTAACGTACACGGCTATGTCCAGATCCGTCAAAACGGATATTAACTGACAATGTCCGTCAACGTCTGATCAGTTAAGATCCGTTTTGAAGAAATAATTCAAAGTTCATACTTTGACAAATAAAAAAACAAAGTGAAAAAAACTTTATTTTAAAAGGGTTAGGCAGAATAATAAAACTAAAAGTGTTTTGAACATATCATGTGCTTTTGTGTCTTTTTATGCTATCAAAACACAATGAAACAACCAATGAATTAATAAATTTGAATTTGCACTGCATTATTTATATATATATTGGTACTGCCATGGAACTTCTCCTGATGGAGATAGAAAGTAGTCGGCAAATTGTTAACGCATGGCAATGTAGGATGGGAGGAATAATACTTTCTGGGTAATTTCCTTAAAGGCACAGAAACTGCTGTAAACAGATGAACAAACGGATATTAATGGAACTTTAACCACTTCAATACAGGGCATTTTCACCCCCTTCCTGCCCAGGCTAATTTTCAGCTTTCAGCGCTGTCACACTTTGAATGATAATTGCACGGTCATGCTACACTGTACCCAAATTAAATTTTGATAATTTTTTTCCCCATAAATAGAGCTTTCTTTTGGTGGTATTTCATCACCTCTGCATTATTTTCTTTTGCGCTATAAACAAAAACAGACCGACAATTTTGAAAAAAACACAATATTTATTACTTTTTGCTATAATAAATATCCCAATTTAAAAAAAAATGTTTTCCTCAGTTTAGGCCGATATATATTCTTCTACATATTTTTGGTAAAATAAAATCACAATAAACGTATATTGATTGGTTTGCGCAAATGTTATCGCGTCTACAAAATAGGGGATAGATTTATGCCATTTTTATTATTATTATTATTTTTTTTTTACTACTAATGGCGGCGATCTGCCATTTTTTATTGTGACTGTGACATTGCGGCAGACAGATCAGACACTTTTGACACTATTTTAGGACCATTTACACTTATAAAGCGATCAGTGCTATAAAAAGGCACAGATTTACTGTATAAATGTCACTGGCAGGGAAGGGGTTAACACTAGGGGGCGCTGAAGGGGTTACACGTGTGTCCTAGGGGGTGATTCTAACTGTGGGGGGAGGGGACTGATGAGGGGAGGAGACCGATCAGTGTTCCTATATACAAGGGACATACGATCAGTTCACCTCTCCCCTGACAGGACGTGGATCTGTGTGTTTACACAGATCCACATCGCTGCTCTGTGATGAGCAATCGCGGATGCCCGGCGGCCGTGATGTGATGGCACGTGCATCGGGCCCCCAGTGGTGCAGCGCGCGCACGCTCTCCCCAATGCTGGGAAGCCGAGGACGTCATATGACGTCCACCCGGAGGGAGGAAGGGTTCCTGCGGGCGTCATTTTACTATGGCACGGTATGGAAGTGGTTAATAAATTAAAAAAAAAAAAAAACTAACCAGTAAAGTTAGCCCAATTTTTTTTGTATAATGTGAAAGTTTTTACGCCGCAAGAATTGTGAGAGAATCGTGATCTTTTTTAAGCAAAAAAATAGTGATTCTCATTTTGGCCAGAATCGTGCAGCTCTACTGTACATGGAAGATGTTGAATATTATTGGGGTCTTCCCCAATATTGCCTGAATGGCAGATCAAAGGTGCTCATCAACATGAATGCACAGAATGATGTTGACAAAATAGATTTTGCAGGAAAATTGTAGATTTCCTTATTGGTGAATTTTCTGACCTATGTTCATTGATCTACTTTGGGCAAATTTTAAAAAGTTGTACTTTTTTTTTTTTCTCATTTAACAAGAGTGTTTGGTCTTCAACCTGGCAATGCTTAAAGGATAAGTTCATCTTTTCAGAAAAAAATAAAAATAAATGCACATTTTTTTGCAGGTAAAAAAAATGTGCATTTATTATTTTTTGTTGCAGGAGCCCGGAAAGCATTGCACCAGCAATCAACAGATCTCTGCAGGTCTCCTGCAGATCTGTCAGTGTATCTGCTTCTTTGTACCTCATACAAGGAAGCCGATACATTCTGACAGGAAGAATAAATGAATTACCAGGAGTGCTCACAGCGCTGTGGTAGTCCATTGAAAATTACAAACCGACAGCCGCAAAGGCTGCCTGAGCTTGTCATTTTCCATTCACGTTTTTTAAAAGATTTTGACAGCTAGCGGGTGGAGAAGATCCCCCGCTAGCTGGTGCAGCAGGGGAGCGGGAGGTTCGGGGGGGGGGGCGGTACATTCATAATATGTTACATGTTACACCCCGAATATGGGCGTAACATATTATGAAAGGCGAGCTTATCTTTTGAAGATCCTAGGCCACTCTTCATTGTAAACCCCTTTGATGGTCCCTAAGCTGGTTTATTGTGAAAAGCCAGTCTAGAATCTGTGATTCTTAAAGCGGAGTTCCACCCTAAAGTGGAACTTCCGCTTATCGGCTTCCTCCCCCCCTCCGATGCCACAATTGGCACCTTTCAGGGGGAGTGGGGTGCAGATACCTGTATAATACAGGTACAGTGCCTTGCGAAAGTATTCGGCCCCCTTGAACTTTTCAACCTTTTGCCACATTTCAGGCTTCAAACATAAAGATATAAACTTTAAATTTTTTGTGAAGAATCACCAACAAGTGGGACACAATTGTGAAGTGGAACGAAATCTATTGGATTTTTGAAACTTTTTTAACTAAAAAAAAATGAAAAGTGGGGCGTGCAAAATTATTCGGCCCCCTTGCGTTAATACTTTGTAGAGCCACCTTTTGCTGCGATTACAGCTGCAAGTCGCTTGGGGTATGTCTCTATCAGTTTTGCACATCGAGAGACTGAAATTCTTGCCCATTCTTCCTTGCAAAACAGCTCTAGCTCAGTGAGGTTGGATGGAGAGCGTTTGTGAACAGCAGTTTTCAGCTCTTTCCACAGATTCTCGATTGGATTCAGGTCTGGACTTTGACTTGGCCATTCTAACACCTGGATACGTTTATTTGTGAACCATTCCTTTGTAGATTTTGCTGTATGTTTGGGATAATTGTCTTGTTGGAAGATAAATCTCCGTCCCAGTCTCAGGTCTTTTGCAGACTCCAACAGGTTTTCATCCAGAATGGTCCTGTATTTGGCTGCATCCATCTTCCCCTCAATTTTAACCATCTTCCCTGTCCCTGCTGAAGAAAAGCACGCCCAAACCATGATGCTGCCACCACCATGTTTGACAGTGGGGATGGTGTGTTGAGGGTGATGAGCTGTGTTGCTTTTACGCCAAACATATCGTTTTGCATTGTGGCCAAAAAGTTCGATTTTGGTTTCATTGGACCAGAGCACCTTCTTCCACATGTTTGGTGTGTCTCCCAGGTGGCTAGTGGCAAACTTTAGACAAGACTTTTTATGGATATCTTTGAGAAATGGCTTTCTTCTTGCCACTCTTCCATAAAGGCCAGATTTGTGCAGTGTACGACTGATTGTTGTCCTATGGACAGACTCTCCCACCTCAGCTGTAGTTCTCTGCAGTTCATCCAGAGTGATCATGGGCCTCTTGGCTGCATCTCTGATCAGTCTTCTCCTTGTCTGAGCTGAAAGTTTAGAGGGACAGCCAGGTCTTGGTAGATTTGCAGTGGTCTGATACTCCTTCCATTTCAAAATGATCGCTTGCACAGTGCTCCTTGGGATGTTTAAAGCTTGGGAAATCTTTTTGTATCCAAATCCGGCTTTAAACTTCTCCACAACAGTATTACGGACCTGCCTGGTGTGTTCCTTGGTCTATATGATGCTCTCTGCGCTTTCAACAGAACCCTGAGGCTATCACAGAGCAGGTGCATTTATACAGAGACTTGATTACACACAGGTGGATTCTATTTATCACCATCAGTCATTTAGGACAACATTGGATCATTCAGAGATCCTCGCTGAACTTCTGGAGTGAGTTTGCTGCACTGAAAGTAAAGGGGCCGAATAATTTTGCACGCACCACTTTTCAGTTTTTTTATTTGCTAAAAAAGTTTAAAATATCCAATAGATTTCGTTCCACTTCACAATTGTGTCCCACTTGTTGGTGATTCTTCACAAAAAAATAAAAGTTTATATCTTTATGTTTGAAGCCTGAAATGTGGCAAAAGGTTGAAAAGTTCAAGGGGGCTGAATACTTTCGCAAGGCACTGTATCTGCACCCACTTCCGGATAGCTGCCCCACCCCTATCCGGAGCAGCCCCGCCCCTTATCCAGAGCTGCCCCATTGTGTCTTGGGAAACACAGTTCCCAGGACACAGCGGGGACCAATAGGGGCGCGCAGCGCGACTCGCGCATGCGCAGTAGGGACCGGGCAGTGAAGACGTTGCGTCTTCACTTCCTGATTCTCTGACGGCGGGGCAGCGAGAGACGAGCGGTCTCTCGTCACATTCTGCCTACACCGCTGGAACCAGGAACAGGTAAGTGCCCATTTATTAAAAGTCAGCAGCTGCACTATTTGTAGCTGCTGACTTTTAATATTTTTTGTGCGGGTGCAGCTCCGCTTTAACTCTGATTCTTGAATGCAGCTTTGAAATTCTGCAACTTCATCTGAAATCGCACGATTTCAAAGCTGCATTTCAGTGTGAATTCTTGAGAATGACTTGAAAGACATCTGTGTGGCTTCATGTGCAGATGTCTATGCAAGTTGCACCCAAATTCGCCAAAAGTAGAACTTTTTCAAACCAATGCGGCACTGCAAAGTCAGCACTGCACCCATTTTAACAGTGCCATTGCTGATAGGGTGCGACTTGTCATGCGGTTTGACCTGTCAAACTGCATGACCAGTCGCTCCGGTGTGAACGGAGGCTAAGGCCCCTTTCACACAGACAGCCTGATCAGGTCCACCTGTCAGTTTTTCAGGCAGACCGGATCAGGTGATCAGGTCTATTGGCAGGTTGACATGCCCAGAGTTCTGTACGACACCCTGCCAGTCCCCCTATTGGCCACAATCTGCCTGCATTGTATAAAGTAGCACAAAGATCCAGTGATATTATCACTAAATCTGAATTAAAGTGATTCTAAACCTTATTTTGTTTTTTAAACAATAAACAAGTTATGCTTCCCTGTTCTGTGTCCTCCACTTCTTGGGTCCCATGCCAGAACTCCTGGCTCCTCCTCTTCAGCGAGTTCCCCAATAGGAAGCCACTTCCTATGGGGGGCATGTGTGCTGGCTTGATCCCAAGTCGCGCTGCTTGCATCCATAGACACAGAGAGTGGAGTTTGGCCCCGCCCCCTGCTTCCTTGTCAAAGAGTTTGATTGACAACAGCGGGAGCCCATGATGGCTCCCACTGCTATCAATCTGTCTTGTGAAAAGAGAGAGAGCTGAGAAAGCCGCTGCTTTTGGGCACAAAGCTGGATCAAGATTGGGCTCAGGTAAGTATAAGGGAGGCTGGGGGACCCTGGACACAGAAGGTTTTTTACCTTGATGCAGTAAATGTGTTTGGGTAAAACACCTTAAGGCTTTAGAACCACTCTAAGGTATGTAATAAAAACAGTTTTTAATTAAAATAAGCATTTTGATGAGGGAAGAAGGTGGGAATTAGGGAAAGTAAATATACCGTATTTATCGGCGTATAACACGCACTTTTTTCCCCCTTAAAATCGGGGGAAAGTCGTGGGTGCGTGTTATACGCCGATACCCCCCAAAAAAATTACAAGAATTGCAAGCGCCGCTGAAAAATAGCGAGCGCTGCTGAAAAAACCCGAAGCGCGGCCGAAAAAGAACGAAGCGCCCCCGGAAAAAGCCGAGCAGACTCTGCTCTGCTCGTAGTCCCGCCTCCCTGCGCTCGCTCCGGAAACAGCAGGGAGGCGGGACCGCGAGCTTAGCCGTCCGAGTCGGCTCGGCTTTTTCCGGGGGCGCTTCAGTCTTTTTCGGCCGTGCTTCGGGTTTTTTCGGCGGCGCACGCGACAGCGTCTCGGCGGCGGGAAATTTGAACCAGGAAAAGAATGAATATGACACTGGAAAGCTACAATGGCACTGGGCAAGGCTGCAATGACGCTGGGCAAGCTACAATGACGCTGGGCAAGGCTGCAATGACGCTGGGCAAGGCTGCAATGACGCTGGGCAAGGCTGCAATGACGCTGGGCAAGCTACAGTGACGCTGGGCAAGCTGCAAATGACGCTTAAATTTAAGTTGTTTTTTTTCCCTAAACTTCCTCCTAAAACTTTTTTTCCTTAAAATGCCCTCCTAAATTCGGGGTGCGTGTTATACGCCGGTGCGTGTTATACGCCGATAAATACGGTAAACAGAGTAAACTTTAGCTTTAAGTATCTTTATAATGGTGATTGTAGTTGGTTACCACAGAGTAATATGTTTTGCATGGCTACATTGGTTAGAAAAGTAGCATTTAAGCATCAATCCAATCATTGAAGTGCACCATTATACTCATGCCACTACTTTGACTGCCAAAGGTCAATGCCATCATCTATACATCAATTAATAAGCTTGATTAGAAAAGTACTTGCTCTTAATGTCACTGCTTTAAAGTGGTTGTTAACCCACCAATGTATCTACATAATCCTTTCTGTTTTTTAATGTAATGGCCCCCTGTGACTGTGCTTTATAAAAATAATGAATGAATGAATAACTTGTATAGCGCTACATATGCAAACTAAATCGCCTCAGGGCGCTTTTGCCGCCAATGTCCGTCTGGGTTTTCAGAAGAGAAGGCTCTTGAGCGTCTTCCTGAAGGCCAGATAAATAATGCTGTATATACCTTGTTTATAGAGCGCTAATCTGCGCTCATTGACCCACTGCCTATCTCCTCTCTCGGGCCGACAGATGCAGTGGGCCGGGGATTCCCCGCTGACATCAGTCAGGAGAGGAGGAGAGAGGTGGCCCCGCCCACTTTATCTGTCGGGCCAAGAGAGGAGAGAGAGGCGGGTCAATGAGCTCAGAACAGTGCTCAGTAAACAAGAGATGACATACAGTACGTCACTGTGGCAACAAGGACCCGGAAGTGGCAGGAATTTGAAATAAAAAAGCTACTTACAATTCCCATATATTTTAGACAGAGGCAATAGCTACTAATAGGGACAGAGTTTTTAGGCAGGGTTGAAGCTCCGCTTTAAGAATATATATTTTTTTATCTGTGAGAAGTGGTGGATGGGGTTTGTGCTGACCAGTGTTGGTCATCTTACTTTAAAAAAGTAATTAGTTAAGTTACAAATTACTTCTCCCAAAAAGTAATTGCGTTAGTAACTCAGTTACTACATTGGAAAAGTAATTAGTTACGCAGCAAAGTAACTGACTTTTTTTTTAAATATTCTATATGTGTAACTAAGGGGCGGGTCTAGTATTACTGTAACCAAGGGGCGCATTTATTATTATTGTTATATATCGTGTAACTAAGGGGCTGCTCTATTATTACTCTAACCAAGGGGCAGATCTGTTATAGCGTGTAAGCAAGTGGCGGGTCTATTATTATTATATCGTGTAAGGGGCGGATGGCTACAGAAGAGGGCGAATGTTAAATTAATGGGCAGAGCTCGATATATAACAATAATAATAAATGCGCCCCTTGGTTACAGTAATACTAGACCCGCCCCTTTCTTACACGATAGACGCCCCTTGCAGAGTAGCACGAGCATCAGGAGCGTGCGGCATCGCCTCGTACAATTACATGTTAACTGCACCTGCGCGGTGTAGAGTTCACTCAGAGCTGTTTAGGTTCGGCAATTTTCGGAAGCTCCGTAGTCCTTCGTACTGCGCAAGCCCTGCGCCTGCGCTGTACAGGGGGTCCTTATCCGGCGGGGGAATTTTTTTCGGCAGGACACCGGAATTACACTACTGCCATCTAGTGGCGGTAGATGTAATTGGGGTAACTAAGCCAAAGTAATGGGAACTGAGTTACCATGAGGGGAAAAGTAATCAGTTAGATTACTCGTTACCCTCTAAAGTAACTGCGTTAGGTAACTCAGTTTATTTTAACTCAGTTACTTACATCACTGGTGCTGACTATCTGTATTGTTGGATACTTAGAGTACCTTAGGAACAATTGCCAGGAATGTAAAAAGTACAAACTTTTACCGCAAAATATCCAACTTTTTGTGTCTATATGATTCCCAGCTCAGACGACAGCAGTACATTGCAGGTGATTAACAGAAAGAATTATCTTCTCTTTCCCCCTCTGAGAATATTACTAATGAATCAGTAACAGCTGCTGGAGGTATTGTGTTATCAATTCACTACAATAAGCAACGACAGACATTCAAATTACAAAAATTAGAAGTGAGTTATGGCGAAAAAAGCCCCTAGTGATATGCTGTAATCATGAGCAATGGAGCCTTTCCGGATGACTTTGCTTGCATTAGTGATGTGGTTGTCAATAAAAAAGTAATCATCGAGTGGTGGTAAAGGGAATTTATGGGGGGAACTTGGATTTTTTTATTTTTTTTTACTTCAATTGTTAAAGGCTCAAGTGCTGGATTTCTAATTTCTGGAAATCGTTGTGTCAATTTGAGAGGGACAATGTATGATGAGAGTAAAGCTGTCTACAAAGGGCAGGTCGTTTTTCTTATTATAGATCTTTCTACAGGAGCACGTTAGGCCTTTGGAGGAAGGAGGAGGATGAACTGAGGGCTCAAGGAACACAATAGTGATAAGGCAGGAAAATCCATCTCTGCCAATCAACTGTCCTCCAGTCAGACTTGGCCAGTGTTGTGGATGAGTTTACACTTGAAAAGTCCACTAGAGTATGTAAGCAGCTTAAGTGATGCTCAACAGTGACAATCAGTATTATCAAAGGGACCCTGTGCAAGGACAATTTTTAGATTTTTAGGCTCCCTACTCAACAAATTAATCTCTTGTGTCCCAGTCGACCCACACCCATTTAACCCACATCTAGTATAAATAGGCCCCTAAGTCTTCTAGGGACACTTATATTTGTATCTACCAAGGCCATGTCGGTGCTCCGGTTGTACCCCCGTTGGGGTTACCTTTTGCTCCACATCCTCAGCTCACATGCTGGATGTTGTTTCTGTCGCCACCGGTGGAATCAGCAACTGATGGCCTGGTCCAGCTCATTGGTGAGTATGGGGTCCCTAGCCTGACCCCAATAATTACTCATCTTCCTGCCTATTTGATGCAACATACACTCATTCATTTGATTTACTACTTGTATTACAGATTTAGCAAAGCATTTACCCCTGAAGAGCGAGCGCGGTCTCGCGAAACGTCATCGGGTACTACTCATGCTTGTAAATTTCTCTGATGTTTTTATTTTGGTATATATTGTTTTACCATGTATGTGAATTGTCTGATGTTCACATTATATGCATATTTTATCGGCCTGTATTTATTGCTGTTGTGTTTTAGATGCGCAACAATTGTAATAAATCTACATTATTTTACTTCCATGACATGTTTCTTGACTAACCATATTCACCTCACTCAAAGTCTCAGGTCCGAACCCCTTGTATATATGTATTGAATTAGGGATGAAGGTGATGTTGGGGTAACACCAGACCTTGGATCATTTATGTTCCTAAGTCCCAGAGGACCCTCCATTGTCTGAACCATGCTGCTTCATAGTCTGCACAAATGGTATATCTGTCCCTATAGATACCCAAGTACTGTATGATGAAACAGATATAACAACATGGGCTCTCAGCATAGAACGAAGCTTGAGACTTTGCAGTGTGGTGTCAACCCAGCTAGAGCTAATGCACAGAATAGTTAGGAGAAGATAAATGTTCATAGGGCGCATCTGCATGAAGCAGACCTGTAGCCTGCTGTTCTTGGTCACTAGCCAAGGAGAGGAAAGGAAGGACTCAAGAAGACACTTCGAGTGGTGCTTCCAGGGGGTTGAAGCAGACTCTAGCAGAAATTGAAGGACAGAGAAGGCGCTTTTAAGTGCAGTATAGCAGCAGTTTATTATGACACATTGCTACTATTGCTTGTAAGGAGAACTTACAAGCAATAGTAGAAAACAGGCTCATAAGATCATAGCTTCTAGATTGGCTGCTGGTGACAGTTTCTCTGTGTAGCACAGCTGACCAGCAGCCGTGGAAATGGTGCAGCACACAGGCAAGATGGCCGCTGCACTTCCGTGTCCGTGTGGAACGCGTGGCCGGATGTGACGTCATGAGGGGGCGGTAACACGTTTCAGAGCATGCTCAGAAGTTCCTTTGTCAGACTCTGACAAAGGAGCTTCTGAGCATGCTCCAATACGTAGACCCGGAGGTGCGGCAGCCATCTTACCCGTACATTCCACCATCTCCACCGCTGTTGATCGGCTGTGCTACACGGAGAAACTGTCACAAGAAGCCTATCTGGAAGCTATGATTTTACGAGCCTATTTTCTACTATTGCTTGTAAGTAATTTTTTGTCATAATAAACAGTTGCTATACTGCAAACTGCTATACTGCACTTAGAAGCGCCTTCTCTGTCCTTCACAGAACAGTTAGAGGTTAATATTTGGAATGTGATATTTCACGTTTGCCCAGAGCTCCACCTGATTAGCACCTAATTAGTGAGGTAAGACCCTCACTACTATGCTTTTGTTTTATAATGTCTGGGATGGGGGCCGAGTCACTGCACCATGGGCCTGTGGATTGTACTTGGCCCCTGGGCCAAAAGTTGCCAGTCAGCCTTGCTCAGACTCCATCCTCAAATATCCCAATCAAATATCAGAAATATGATTTTGATAGATCCCAGTTAAAGTAAAACTGACATATGGTGCTTAGCATAAATGAGTACACCCCAACAGATTTGTCAAAAAAACTTTCCTTTCCTTTCAGAATCAACATTTTCTATGAGACATTATACTACAAAATACTCCCACAAATGTGGGCCATTGATTGCAACCAAGATTTGTTAATTTGCACATACAAAGTATTTTTACTAACAAATTAATTCAAAACCATGTTGCAAAAATGAATACACCCCAATGAAAGTCTTAGGCGCAAAGCTGAATTTTAGACAACAAAACCACGTAAGTAACAAGAATTCAACTACAGGTGAGTCTAATTATTAATTAACCATCTCAATACAGTGCATTTTCACCCCCTTCCTGCCCAAGCCATTTTTCAGCTTTTAGCGCTGTTGCACTTTGAATGACAATTGCGCAGTCATACAACACTGTACCCAGATGAAATTGTTATCATTTTGTCCCCACAAATAGAGATTTCTTTTTGGTGGTATTTGATCACCTCTGCAGTTTTTATTTTTTGCGCTATAAACAAAAGAAGAGCAACAAGTTTGGAAAAAAAACAATATTTTTTTACTTTTTGCTATAATAAATATCAATTTTTTTTTTAAACAAATTTTTTCCTCAGTTTAGGCCGATACGTATTTTTCTACATATTTTTTGTAAAAAAAATTGCAATAAGCGTATATTGATTTTATCGTGACTGAGATATTGCGGCGGACATATTGGACACTTTTGACACTTTTTTGGGACCATTCACATTTATACAGCGATCTGTGCAATGAAAAAGCATTAATTACTGTATAAATGTGACTGGCAGGAAAGGGGTTAACCACTAGGGGGCGCTGAAGGGGGTTAACATGCTCCCTGGGAGTGATTCTAACTGTAGGGGGAGGGGATTGACAAGGGGAGGAGACCGATCAGTGTTTCTCTGTATTGAGAACACACCATCGGTCTCCTCCCCTCTGACAGGACTGTGGATCTGTGTGTTTACATACACAGATCCACGGTCCTGCTGTGTTACTGGGCAATCGCGGGTGCGACGCCCTCCCGCCACGAGAGCTGCGCTGCCTTGCCGTCAATTGTCAGCAAGCAGTTAAACAGGTGTCCAGCAGGCCATTGATTATAAAAGAAAACCCCATCCAATTACATGCTGTCAACAATGGCACCACATGGAAGAGAAATGGCCTGAGAAAGAAAATTATTTCTTCACACAAGAAAGGTGAAGGCTACAAGAAGATCAGCAAAGCTTTACTTATCAGTCAGAATACTGTAGCAAAAGTGATACAAAAATTTAACAAAGATGGAACTGCAACCATCTCACAGAGATGTCCAGGCCATCGATGTAAGTTAACACCTTGACAGGAGTGTCTTCTGATGAGAAGGGTTGAAGAAAATCGCCATGCAATTTCACTGCCGTTAGCTAAAGAAGTAGAAACCCAAACTGGGGTGATTGTTTCCAGTGACACAATACGGCGTACACTGCAGGGGAATGACATGCATGGGTGTCATCCATGAAGGAAGCCTCTCCTAAAGCCCATGCACAAAAAAGCCCGCCTAGAATTTTCCAGTACCCTTGCTTAAAAAGTAGACTACTGAGACTCTGTACTCTGGAGTGATGAGACCAAGATAAATGTTTTTGGAATGGATGGCTTTAAAACTGTATGGTGTTGCAAAGGTGAGGAGTACAAAGAAAAATGCATGGTGCCTACAGTGAAACATGGTGGTGGCAGTGTCCTTCTGTCCAGCTGCATGAATGCTGCTGGTGTCGGAGAGCTGCATTTCATTGATAGTATCATGAATTCCCAGATGTACTACTGTATATTGAAAGAGAAGGTGCTACCATCACTCCGTGCCCTTGGTCGTCATGCACTTTTCCAACATGACAATGATCCAAAACACACATCTAAGGCCACTGTTGCATTTCCGAAGAAGAGCAGGGTGAAAGTGATTCAGTGGCCAAGTATGTCTCTTGATCTGAACCCAATCGAACACCTATGGGCAATTCTGAAGAGACAAGTTGAGCATCACTCTCCATCCAGCATCCAGGATCTAAAAGAGGTCATTCGTGAAGAATGAAAAAAGATAGATGTTGCAATATTTCGCCAACTTGTTCATTTCATGCCTAGAAGACTTGGTGCTGTCCTTACAAATCATGGAGGTCATACAAAATACGAGGTGTAGTCATTTTTGTTGTGTATTCATTTTTTCGTCAACTAATTTGAGTAAAACTGAAGATTTTGTAATCTAAGTTATATTTATAAACTTACTTTCATGTAATGAGCTAAACAAATGTTCTATAAAACTCAGTTTTGTCAGAATTTTGGAAACTGTTTTTGAGTTCATTATTGATTAAAATCTTACTTTTCAAAAGGGGTGTACTAATTTATACTGAACACTGTATGTATAGTGTTTGTTGGAAAAGGAAGGAAATGGACATTTCATTCATTCTATATTCATGACTATCTTCAACAGGAATTTTTTTTTCTCTTAAAAAAATTTTTTACAATTTAAGTGCAACTTTATGGGAGGTGTTATGTTCCGACTTCAGTTAACATTTTCCTTGCAGGGCCCTGAACAGGGGCGATACATTCTTTATGTAGATAACAGAAGTAATGCTTTATGAAAGCTCTTGGGGAAATAACACAAGTTGGTTCTTTTTAATAAAACTAAAACAATAGGTTACTTTTTAAACCAGTTTGATAATGTGCCAAGATTAATTAGTGGGCAGCGTGCTTGTGTTGCAACACACCACAAAGCACATGCTGTGCATTCTGGTGTGCTTTGTTAAAAAAAAAAAGGGCTAGCGCAAGATTCCCACAACTTTCATCCAGAATTTATACATTTTCCAATTGAATCCAATTACAATAAAATGAATCTTGAATCTTGGAATAAAGTTGTGTGAATTGTGGGTGAAACGTTTTATAAATACCCGTAGTGTGACTGTGCCCTAAGGATTTGGGAAATACGTAGGTGCGAAGATTTTCATAGAAAAGATGCTGTTTATTATCACTTGTGGTTTTGTAGAAATTTCCACACTGTAGCATTTATATTTTTATTTGCAGTGTCCTATTTTGTGCAATTTTCTTATATTGTTCTATTAACTGGTTATAGATTTTAATCTTTTTGGTGAAAAGGATATTTAGTATACTCAGTATGGGAAGTATTTGTGTTAAATATGATACAAATTATATTTGAAAATAATATATATATACACTATATTACCATACGTATTGGGACGCCTGCCTTCCATGCACATGAACTTTAATGGTATCCCAGTCTTAGTCCATAGGGTTCAATATTGAGTTGGCCCACCCTTTGCAGCTATAACAGCTTTAGCTCTTCTGGGAAGGCTGTCCACAAGGTCAGGATTAAAAAAAAAAAACAGCTTCTATTGTGAAACGCGTGTAAATTGTGTTACTCGCAATCCGAAGTTTTACTGTATTTACTTATGTTAGTAGCATGATGTTTTACAATGGTATTGAAGTCTATTTTATAGAGTGGTGACAGTGCAGTGCTGCAGGGTTGCATTTGACAGGTAAGTCAGCCATAATGTGCTAAATGCAACATATACTACCAGATTATGGTATAACACTACTGGGGGGGCCATTTAAAAAAAAAATATTGGGGGCGTTTACTACCACTTTAAAATAAAGTTTGAGTATGAGCATCTACAATGTTTAGACCTCCACTAATAAATATATTATGACAGTCCATAAATAGGTCTTGAAAATCAGACTTCTATTCACTAGCTAAATTTGACGATTATATAATACAAGTACAAGAACGTTATCCTGTATCCATACACAGTGAATCATTTCCTTCTAATTAAGCCTTATTCATGACAAATTGTAGGGTTATGGAACCAGAAAATTACGGCATGTTTTGGCCTAAAAATACCAGACATGGTTCCTTTAAAATAATTATTGGCCAATAAACAATGTCAAATAATGAGTTAAATGGAGTATCTCCGTTTAAGATGCCAATGAAAGAGTGAATACGATACTATTTTCTAGACACAAGTTACAAAGAAAAAATGTCCCCTAAGATTTCATCCCAATTCATGCCTTCTAATGCCACATGCCTTCTAATGTGTACATACATACACACGAAGGGACTTTGTCCGCCGGACCTAGTCCAGCGGACAATCCGCCGGACTTTCCAGCTGGCTTCGGCGGACTTGAAAGCGAACGGACTTGACCACACACGATCACGCTAAAAGTCAGATGGTTCACGCGATGACGTACAGCACGTACGACGGGACTAGAAAAAGAAAAATACTAGAAAAATACTTGCTACTGAGCATGCGTCCTTTTTGGTCCGCCGGACCATACTACAGGCGGCCGTATTGTCCGCCGGACTGCCAAGTCCAGCGGATAATTTTAAAACAAAACTTAAAACCTAGTCCGCCAGACTTTTTGGAAAAAAAGTCAGTCGAAGGCCCACACACAAGGGGATTGTCCGGTGGACTCAGTCCAGCAGATAATCCCGCGGGATAGTCCCTTTGTGTGTACGCGGCATAACAAGGTTCGTAGTTTAGGGGAGTTGACTCTTTTGAAATTCAGTGTCTTTGTATTCGCCTCATGTTTCCTATTTGTGTGATTTATACTGAAGCCAATTGACCTGTGATCGCTGTTTCCTAAATTGCCCCGTATTTGCACATCCGTGATCAGGTCTGTATTGTTGGTAATCAGTAGATCCAGTAACGCTTTATTTCTAGTTGGTGCGTCTACCATCTGACCCATGAAATTGTCCTGCAAGACATTTAGGAACTGGCGAGCCTTAGACGAATGTGTGGTTCCCTCCGCCTGATCTATGTTTGGATAATTAAAATTCCCCATTATGATAACACTTCCCATCCTTGCTGCTAATCCAGCTTGTGATATCTGACTCCCCCTCCTCCCTCAGGTTAGGGGGCCTATATCATACTCCCAGTAATATTTTCCTCTTAGCTTCATCCCTTTGGAGCTCTACCCATAAGGATTTCACCTCCTCCCTAGCTCCCTTAGCGATCTCTCATATTCACTTGTACATTATTCTTGATAAATAGGCATACCCCTCCCCCTTTTTTACCCTCTCTATCCCTGCGATAAATGGTATACCGTTGAATGGTTGCCAGACAATCATGAGAGCTGTTGAACCAGGTCTCTGAAATTCCCACAAAATCCAAATCTTCCTCGTACAACAGTATCTCTAGTTCACCCATCTTGTCTGCCAGGCTCCTGGCATTGGTGAACATGCCACAGACCGGTTGCATACTATCCTCTTATTGGGTGTTCCAAGATTGCAACTAGGACTTGTTACTATACTTACTAGGTTTATGTGCTTTAGTCAACCTACCACTAATGCCCCCAATACCACAATGATCACATTGTCTTTCATGAAAAAGAACCGGCCATTCGCCAATATTTTACCGAAAAACAAGTCACATATACTTCCCCAAGTATTAAGTTGTCAGCGCACAATGCCACAATCCGCGGCATCTAGGACCAAACGTATACACATACAAACAATACAACAACAAGAAAACGATCTACGAGCAAATTTCACATGAAAAAAAGAACAATCCCCAGTTAGACCTGAGGCACAAAATCGATGTAGCATGTACAGCGCTAAATCTTAGCCTTACTACTAAAGCAGAAAAGTACCTTTGCTGGTCCAGGCATAGATTTTATACGATGGGAGACAAACCGACCACCCTGCTAGCTAAGAAACTTACCCCTTGTCCTCACAATCCTTCCCTTCCAAAGCTACACTTATGAGATGGCAAAGTGACTCAAAATCCACATGGTTCAAGAATTTTGTGATTTTTACTCTAAATTATATGCTTCACCAACTGCCTTCCCTGCAGCTTTAGCTGATAAATTTTTTAGAGACATTCCTCTACCCAAGGTGGCAAAAGATCACATAGAGCTGATGGAGGGAGATTTCACAGAGGGGGAAATCAAAGCAGCTATCAAGGGCCTGCATCCCTCAAAGGCACCTGGCCCGATGGATTTTCGGGTCACTATTATAGGAAATTTTCCGAATTGCTGTCACCTCATCTCTGCTCTTTTTTTAATGATTTGAAGAAAGGCTCTGCTTTGACCACATATGAAAATGCAGCCTTTATCCATGCCATTCCTGAACCGGGAAAGGATCATGGGGACTGTGCTAACTACCGTCCAATCTCACTTATTAATGTAGATCTCAAACTGATGACTAAAGTCTTAGCAAATTTAATTAATTGTTACCTGGCTAGGTATGTCCATCCGGACCAGGTGGGGTTTGTGCCTAAGCGCCAGGCTCCCGATCAGACCCGAAGACGAATAGATCTCATATCAGCGGTACAATCTAACTAGGACAATTATGGACCCAGGAAGGGTATGATGTTGTCCTTAGACCTTTGTAAGGCTTTTGACTCCTTGGATCTGTTTTATGTATTTAAAGGTTACGGATTTGGCCCAACGTTTTTGACGGTTTTGCGGGCCCTTTATAGCGCACCTACTGCTAGGATACTGGTGAAGGAATATAGCTCACATCAAATAGATATTAACAGGGGAGCCCGACAAGGGTTCCCTCTATCTCCCATCTTATTTATACTGGCCCTGGAACCCTTGGCTATCAAACGTAGGTGCCATACCGACATAAAAGAGATATGTTGTGGGGATTTTGAGCACACGTGTGCTCTTTTTGCTGACAATATCCTCTTGCTTCTTTCCTCCCCGGTCACGTCACTCCCAAATCTATACCAATTAATGCGCCACTTTTCCACTATCTCCGGTCTCTTTTTCAATCATATGAAATGGTTTGCCTTTACTCTCTCCTTGGATGCAGACATGGTTATACAATTACAAAACGAATTTCCGTTTAAATGGCAGACAAAGACCCTTCCATATTTAGAAATTTTTCTGACTCCTACTATAGATACGTTATATTAGGCAAACTATCCCCCATTATATAGAAAGATGATAGCAGATTTTCAACGATGGGGACACAACCCCCCATCGGGGTTCGGTAGACTGTACGTGATTAAGATGAATCTTTTGCCAAGGTTGTTATACATATTCAGAACATTGCCTATCTCAATATGTATTCCGGATTTACACAAGTTTCAAAATAAGGTTTTTAAATGTATATGGTGGAATTAGAGACCTCGATTTATTAAACACACCTTATACACGCCCAAGCTAAGAGGTGGCCTGTGAGTCCCGGACTTAGCTAAATACTTCCATGCAGCACAACTGGCACAACTAATCCACTTCCATTCTTTATCACCTCAAACCACTTGGATGAAATTGGAATCCTCATTACAGCCCAAAAAAACAATTAGCCATTTAATGTACCATATTCAAATGTATTTCATTTAATTTATCTTTATTTTATCCGTGTCCCCTTCTTTTTTACAACCAATACTTGTGTATTCAGGCTAACAGAATAATTATTATAAAAATAATGTTATTACATGTATACAATAGTTTATCTGAACAATTCTTTTTTTATATGTAATATACTCTTGTACCACCAATTTTTCCTTCTAAATAAAAAAAAGTTTGTAAACAAGAAAAAAAAGAATAAAGATTTTCTCACTCTCACAAATAAAAAAAAACAAAAAAAATAAAGTTGCACAAATATCGTGTGACATAAAAATACGCAACACCCACCAATTTATTCTCTAGGACCTCTGCTTAAAAATCTATATAATGTTTGAGGGTTCTAAGTAGTTTTCTAGCAAAAAAAGTTATGTAATTTTACATGTAGGGAGGAATGTCAGAATTGGTCCAGACCTGAGTGGTTAAAGAAAAACTTAATTTGTATTACAAAAATGATATATAATTACTACATGAGCCACTTTGCAATTAAATGTTACAAAAATGAATTTTGCATTTCAACCTGTAGCCAGTATACTTTTTAAAAGCCTTCAAAGCAGAAAGTTTGTTTTTTTAGGTGATACGCTTTATTGGCCAACTCAAGTTATTAAAGACACAAGCTTTCCAGATGTTTTCCTCGGGCTTTATACAATCTACTAAAAGCCTTCAAAAAATGTAAGTGTCACTTTCTTGCAATATGGCACCCTTGAGGTGTTGTGTATATTGCGTGCTTACAGAACACCTCCAAAAATCTCATCCTTTAATTCAAGTTGACGAGATTTCCAGATATATTTTGTCTTTAAAATCATGACGGGATTAAATGCCTTTAATTAAATGAGTTTTATAAAAATGCGGTGAAGCCTGGAGGTGGCAATGACTCCTGAACCAAAACAAATCTGTGTTCTGTATGCCAGAATTGACAATGGCCTGACATCCTCCGGCAAAGACCTAACAAAGACCATTGTTCAATGTGCCAATGTGACTGCTGAATCACGACCTTCGCCTGGAGCAATAAAGCACTTTTAAAGGGCTCTTTTACTTTACCTATTCCTCTAGCCAGTCCTTGGAAATGAAATGCTAATGGTGCCATTTAATGTTGGATTTAGGTGTTCCCGCTATCACTCACTCTTGGTTCATATGGCTTTTAAAGCTGAATTACAAGCATATATTAATGACACAAATAAAAACATTTACAAATCAATCATTAAATTTTTTTTTAAGTGCAGCTAATATAGGTACCTAAATTTGACCTGGTATTAGCCTCTGTCAGGAGCACTCTGACTGGGACAGGGGCAGCAGGAATAGACATGTGCAGAACAAAAAACTTTGTTTCATTTTGATTCGTTATTTACATAAATAAATTTAGTTAATTTAGTTAAATTAATTTAATTTATTTTCGGAAATTTTGATTTTGTTTATTCAAATTCAAATCCAGTTTTACAAATTCAGACAATTTGAATTTGATTCTCAAATTCTCAATATGTTTTCTTTTCTATTCTATTCAAATTCTAATTTATTCTATTCGAAAATTCTAATTTCGGAATATGGTTATGTTTTTTTTTCTCTATTCTATTCTATTGTTTTTTCTCTTCTATTCCATTCCATTCTATTATATACAATTTTTTTCTATTCTATTCAAATTCAAATTTGTTCTATCAAAATTTGGGGAATGGGTTATATTCTATTCTATTCCATGTTTTTTCTATTCCATTCTTTTATTTTCTATTCTATTCTTTTATTTTCTATTCTATTCTTTTCCTTTCTATTCAAATTTAGTCTATTCAAATCTGAATTTATTCTATTCGAAATTAGAATTTTGAAAGATGGTTATATTTTTTCTATTTAATTCTATTTTGTTGTTTTTTCTATTCTATTGTATTCTTTTTTTTTATCCTATTCCAATTAAAAAAATTCTATTTAAAATTAGAATTTCTGAAGTTGGTTATATTCTTTCTATTTTATTCTATTCTATTTTATTCTTTTATTTTATATTCCATTCTTTTATTTTATATTCCATTCTTTTATTTTATATTATATTCCTTTATTTTATATTCGTAAAATCGAATTCAAAACATTTTGAATTTGATTCAAATTCGATTTGAATTTCATCCAAAATTCATCCAAAATTTTGTTTCGTTACAGAGGAAGACAGCAGACAGAATTGACACTTAGTGCTCTGGATTTACACAATCACACTGTCATGCTTGCCCCTAATGCAGGTGGTAGGACATTTTAGCTAGCTTCTGTGTTCTTCTCCTTTAGCAGCCACCTTTCCCATAAGGCAAGCAGGCCTACCGGTACTCGGTTGTCCCCAGGACTTATACACAAGGCTATAGTGCCTGGCTACTACACCGGAGCAGGCGCAAACTAAGCAAAGCAAATAGGTATTTGCGGTTGTCAGACAGGCAGAGTGGTTCAATGTCCAGGTAAAAGGTAAGCAATTTTCTGAATAATTAGGGACAAAGCCGTAGTCAAAAGGCAGGCAGCGTTCAGAGAGTAGTTAATATGGGATCCGAGGTCTTCAACGAGGGAATCCAATTTAGCAGAGCAGGACAGACAAACAGGGAGCTTGGAACATGTGTAACAAATGCAATATCGCAAGCATGAGACTGCAGGCTTGGCTGGCTTAAATCAGGTTTGGTCTCCATCCAGAGACTGGCTACATCAGTCACCTTGCAGGTGGACAGACAGGCAAGGTGAATGTCACAGACAAAACCAGGATGCTGGAATGAGGAGCAGAGTCATTAGATGCTCCTGACATACACACTATAGAGGGATATGCTTTATATATAATTTATGTCTAAGGTTACAACCACATTAACACAAAAGATAGTTAAGCTGATTTCTTTCACGTTTTTATTTTCTGAAAAAACATATTGCCTTTACAATGATGTGTAATATTTTGAAGCTCTGTGAATTTGGTTATTGTATAACAAATTTGATAGACAGCATTTTTGTTTTCACGTTGAAAAAAAAAAAGAAGTCCCTGTCTGCTAGCTGAGGATGTAGTAGGATTCCTTGTCTAACGAGGCTGTGATTGAAGCAGGTATAAATTCAGAGAATTGATTTGTGCAGCGCTCTGCAGCATTCGCAGCAATAGATCGAACGAAGTGTACAGCACAAATATAGTAACAAGTGAACCTGTTAGGACAATATGATCTAACAGCTCGGCGAGGTAATGGGGTGATTACTGTTCTCTGTCCTGCCAGGGTCAGGGGTCAGGCGGAGGGGAGAGAAATGGAAACTGCAACTAAATTCATCAAATGTCATTCAAATGTAGAAAGAGTACAGGAAGACATCTGATCGTGACGGAGCTTCTGCTTTTCATCCTAACATGATATGCTGCACTGGGATACGCTAACTGCATAACAACAGGGGACAGAGAAAACTGGAAATGCTCCTAAATGAACGATGTTCTAAATGATTAAAATCATGGAAACATAGAAGAGTGATGGCAGAAAAAAAACCAAGTGGTCCATCGAGCCCACCCTATTTTATAGATACCCCAATCAGCTATAACTTTGACCATTGACAGGTTAAGTGAGTAACATTGATTATCTCATTACAATGGCATCTGAAAGTCAGTGGAATATATTAGGCACAAGTAAATATGTTGTCCCCGAAGTTGATGTATTGAAACCAGAAAAGATGGACATTGCAGTTTGTTGTTTATGGGGCTGGGTTGCCGTGTAATGGTCAGGGTATGAGAAGTGGACCACGGAGCAATGGAAAAAGGTGACCTGGTCTGATGAGTCATGGTTTCTTTTACATCACGTGGATGGCTGGGTGTGTGTGTGTCACTTACCTGGGGTAACGATGGCACCGGGATGCAGTATGGGAAGAAGAGAAGCCGGTGGAGGCAGCGTGATGCTTTGGGCAATGTTCTGCTAAGAAACCTTGGGTGCTGCCATTCATGTGGATGTTACTTTGACATGTACCACCTACCTAAACAGTGCTGCTGACTATGTACATACCTACATGAAAATGGTATTCCCCGATAGCAGTGGTCCCTTTCGGCAGCATAATGCACCCTGCTACCCTGCAAAAAATGGTTTAAAGGACAAGTACAGCAAAAGCTTGTTTGGCTGTACTTCTCATTGTGCACTCCTGTGACCTGTTTTCAGCAGACAGCAGGGAAGATTGCGACAATGAAGTCGGGATCCGCCCAAATCCCTGGACCGGCACCCGGCTCAGCCTCTCAGTGAGCCACTGAGAGCCTGAGCCAGCTGTTCCCGCCCCCTCCACAGCCCAGCACTCCAGTGCAGAACAATGGAATAAAAAGAATGTCCAAAAAAGTCCTTGAAATAAAAATAGGTGCTCAATATGTGAATCAATTTTTCTTTAGATACCACTCCAGTCCTTCCACCACCATAGAAAGGCACTTACAGTGCCTTGCAAAAGTATTCACCCCCCTTGGCTTTTTACCTATTTTGTTACATTACAGCCTTTAGTTCAATGTTTTTTTTTAATCTGAATTATATGTGATGGATCAGAACACAATAGTCTAAGTTGGTGAAGTAAAATTTGAAAAATATATACATCAAACAATTTTTCAGAAATAAAAAACTGCTAATTGGCATGTGCGTATGTATTCACCCTCTTTGTTATGAAGCCCATAAAAAGCTCTGAGGCAACCAATTACATTCAGAAGTCACATAATTAGTAAAATGATGTCCACCTGTGTGCAATCTAAGTGTCACATGATCTGTCATTACATATACACACCTTTTTGAAAGGCCCCAGAGGCTGCAACACCTAAGCAGTACAAGTCAGGGTTAGGTTATAAAAAATATTCAAATCTTTGGTGATCCCTAGGAGCACCATCAAATCTATCATAACCAAATGGAAAGATAATGGCACAACAGCAAACCTGCCAAGAGACGGCCGCACACCAAAACTCACGGACCGGGCAAGGAGGGCATTAATCAGAGAGGCAGCACAGAGACCTAAGGTAACCCTGGAGGAGCTGCAAGTTCCACAGCAGAGAATGGAGTATCTGTACATAGGACGACAATAAGCCGTACGCTCCATAGAGTTGGGCTTTATGGCAGAGTGGCCAGAATAAAGCCATTACTTTCAGCAAAAAACAAAATGGCACGTTTTGAATTTGCCAAAAGGCGTGGGAGACTCCCAAAATGTATGGAGGAAGGTGCTCTGGTCTGATGAGACTAAAATTTTACTTTTTGGCCATCAAATAAAATGCTATGTCTGGCGCAAACCCAACACATCACATCACCCAAAGAACACCATCCCTGTGGGGATGTTTTTCAGCAGTCAGGACTGGGAAACTGGTCAGAAATGAGGGAAAGATGGATGGTGCTAAATACAGGGATATTCTTGAGCAAAACCTGTACCACTGTGTGTGATTTGAGGCTAGGACAGAGGTTCACCTTCCAGCAGGACAACGACCCCAAACACACTGCTAAAGTAACACTTGAGTGGTTTAAGGGGAAACATGTAAATGTGTTGGAATGGCCTAGTCAAAGCCCAGACCTCAATCAAATAGAAAAATCTGTGGTCAGACTTAAAGATTGTTGTTCACAATCGCAAACCATCCAACTTGAAGGAACTGGAGCAGTTTTGCAAGGAGGAATGGGCAAAAATCCCAGTGGTAAGATGTGGCAAGACTCATAGAGACTTATCCAAAGTGACTTGGAGCTGTGATAGCCGCAAAAGGTGGCTCTACAAAGTATTGACTTTAGGGGGGTGAATAGTTATGCACATTGACTTTTTCTGTTAATTTGTCCTATTTGTTGTTTGGTTCACAATAAAAAAAAATAAAAAAAAAACATCTTCAAAGTTGTGGGCATGTTCTGTAAATTAAATGATGCAAATCATCAAACAATCTATGTTAATTCTAGGTTGTGAGGCAACAAAACACGAAAAATGGCAAGGGGGGTGAATACTTTTGCAAGGCACTGTAAATATACTTACCACACACATATGACCCTCTGAATAAAGAAGTCATATAAAGCATTGCAAATAGTTGCACATCATCCAGCCAGATCTCCAGATATCTCTCTCCTTCACCTGAGTCCACTACCATAAGGGAGTACAGTCAGTAAACAATTTCTCCAGCCATTACTCTATGCATGCAGGTATGTACGAATAACAGAACAACAAAAGGTTCCACATAGTGTGAGAACTGTATATCTATTTATAAAATGTACTAAAAGGGCACTTACAAACAAACGTGACAAACTTGCCCTAGAAGGCGTCATCTATGAGAAAAAGCATCGGGAGGAGCCTGTTGTGACGTCACCACGTATACCGGAAGTAACCCAGAAGTAAGGTGTTTTTACACATCCCAGGATTTTATACAGTACTGACTGTCGTGCCCCATTTGTTTGTAAGTGCATTTAACCTGCATGCATGGGGTAATGACTAGAGAAATAGTTGTCTGACGGTATCCACTTGTGGTAGTTGATTCAGGTGGAGGAAGATATCTGGAGATCTGGCTAGATGACGCACAATTATTTGCAATGCTTTACATGACTTCTCTATTCAGAGGATCACATGTGTCTTCTAAGTATATTTTAGTTCTCTTTACAGTAAAGCTGTGAAAATGTGGCATAGACTTCTTCAGGATTTAGTTCTAGACTGCTCAGAATATTGTTGATTCAGAGAATATCCAATTTCTTTAGAGGATCGGAAAGAAATGTTTGCCCTACTGCAGTGATTTGGACCAATGTAATACTACAGCTTATAAAGACACTTTAGACAATTGTTCATTTCCAACCTTGTGGTTTGGGGAAGGCCCTTTAGTATGCCAGTATAACTGTGCCCCTTTGCACAAAGCCAGCTCCATTATGACATGGTTAGATGAGTTTGGTGTGGAGGTACTTAAATAGCCTGCACCAAGTCTTGACCTCAGCCCCACTGATCTTCCCTGGGACAAGTTGGATAAGTGGTCCAAGCCAAGGCTTACCATCCATCATCAGCATCTGACCTCACAAATGATCTTCTAGCTAAATGGGCACAAATTCCCACAGACACATTGCATAATCTTGTGGAAAGCCTTCCCAGAAGATTGGAGGTTGTTGTGGTGTGGTAAATAGCGAAACGTCAACATTACAGAACAAATTCAGTTAAATAGGACTGATTATTACTACTAGATCTACATGGATCCATCAATCCATCACAAAGTATAGGCTCTGTGGGGCACTTACAACCTAAAGTCCATTGCGTGTTGCAGACTCAACTCACAAGGTTAAAAAAAATATCTGACCAACGACTGTTGCTCCTACAATTTGCACACTTTTAGTAAAAGTGTAAAGAGAAAATGGTTGGTGGTTGGATTTTTTTTAATCCTTGGAATCAGCATCTTAAGCCTTAGTTTCCCACTTACTTTGTAATGATAGAATGTGTTATGGGAGGCAGCATGCTTTAGATTCAGAGATATTTTATAGCTGTAGATCAACAGGCACGAGAAAGGAGAGATGATTTAATGTTTCTTGAACATTCTGACTCATCTGACACCCCTACATTTCTTTTGCTGAATTTAGCTGCATCTGAACAAGTGGTGCACTGAAATTAAAGTTCTGGACCGAAACCGAAATTGACAGTTTAAAAATTAAATATATATACTGTAATACCTTGGATTGCAAGCATAATACATTCCGAAAACATGCTTGTAATCCAAAGCACTCCTATATCAAAGCAAATTTTCCCATAAGAAATAATGGAAACTCAGATAATTCGACCATAACCATTTATTCATACGTCCTTCAGTTTATAGTCCATATAAATAGATTCTAGCAATGTGATGGGTTGTGCAACCATAAAATGTCCATCCACAAATGGAAGCCTCCACAAGGGGATTAGAAGAAAAATCCAGCAGGAGCTCCAGAGTATAAAAGAGAATAGAGGCGCCTCTAAGTGTAGCAAAATGGTTACATTTAACCACTTCAACACCGGGCGATTTTACCCCCTTCCTTACCAGAGCAATTTTTGCGATTAGGCACTGCGTTGCTTTAACTAAAAATTGCGCGGTCGTGCGACGTTGCACCCAAACAAAATTGACGTCCTTTTTTTCCCACAAATAGAGCTTTCTTTTGCTGGTATTTGATCACCTCTGCGGTTTTTATTTTTTGCGCTATAAACAAAAGAATAGTGACAATTTAAAAAAAAAAAAACACAATATTTTTTACTTTTTGCTATAATAAATACCCAATTAAAAAAAAAAAAAATATTTTTTTACTCAGTTTAGGCCGATACGTATTCTTCTACATATTTTTGGTAAAAAAAATCGCAATAAGCGTATATAGATCGGTTTGCACAAAAGTTATAGCGTCTACAAAATAGGGGATAGATTTATTGCATTTTTTTTTTCACAAGTAATGGCGGCGATCTGCGATTTTTTTTTTCGTGACTGCGACATTGCGGGGGACACTTCGGACACTTTTGACACATTTTTGGGACCATTCACATTTACACAGCGATCGTTGCTATAAAATTGCAGTGATTACTGTGTAAATGTGACTGGCAGGGAAGGCGTTAACACTAGGGGGCGCTGCAGGGGTTAATGTGTTCCCTAAGGTAGTGATTCTAACTGTGGGGGGAGGGGACTCACAAGGGGAGGAGACCGATCAGTGTTCCTCCGTACTGGGATCACATGATCGGTCTCCTCTCCACTGACAGGACGTAGAGATGTGTGTTTACACACACAGCTCCACGGTCCCACTGTTTTCACGGGCAATCGCGGGTGCCCGGCGGACATCGCGGCCGCCGGGCACACGCACCGGGTTCCGAGCGGCGCCACCGGCGGTGCGCGCGTGCCCCCTAGGCGTCCGGGAATGGGAGGACGTCATATGACGCCCACCCAGGATGGAAGATCCACCTTGTGGGCGTCATATGACTATGGGCGGGATGCGAAGTGGTTAATGAAGGTACAACATTTAGCAACTCACATGGTTGATGATTAAAAGAGGCACATCTAAGTATGCAGGCATCCGGGGTAAAGCTGTCCACGTACACCATCCTCCACACCGCCGGATCTCACCGCTGTCAGTCTGCAATCGTGACCGGGAAGACTACTCCGCAGTAGAGCGACCTAAAAGCGAGGCTTGAACCGCTCGTGGAGTGCAGCGTGGAAGAGATAACGTCGATGGTGGTGTGGAGGACGGTCTATGTGGACAGCTTTTCCCCCGGATGCCTTCATACGTATATGGGACTCTTTTATTTATCAACCATGTGAGTTGTTAAATTGTTGTAACTTCATTAAATGTAACCATATTGCTACACTTAGAGGCATCTCTCTTCTATTTTATACACTGTAGCTCCTGCTGGATTTTGCTGCTAGTAACATGACGCTACTCTTATATCAAGACATCACATATCAAGACAACATTTATAAAAAAAATGTGCTTGTGTTGCAAAACGCTCTCAAACCAAGGTTTTACTGTATATATGTTTTATATATAATTGTATTATATTCAACTTTTTAATTAATATAATGAATTTAAATGACTATGATATATTTTCGGACATTAGCGACACCTTTTCTCTATCAGCAAAATGCTGATAACCTTTTTTTCACCGATAGTTTTCGGCAGCCACTATTGGCCCCTTTTTTTCCATCGGCAAAATGGCGATAACCCTATTTTCGGACGATAATTTTTCAGCAACCGATATATTGGTGCTATACATGTGCCGAAAAAATTTGTTTGTTTTCTTTTCATTCATTTTTTTTTCTATTTTGCCTGTCATTCGTTATTTTTGCAATTTGTAAATGCGTACATTCTAAAATTCTGAAATTCAGAAATTTGTAAATTAAAAAATTAGAAAGAAAATCTGAAAATTCAAAAGAATAACTAACTAACTAACTAATTAACTAACTAACTAATAATAACTAACTATTAAATTATAGGTATTGGAATTTCCTTCCAAATTTGTCTGTTAGTGAACGTAACAAATACGATTTATCCGAAGTTACGAATTTTCCGAAATAACGAATGCCACATCCAAACAAATGGAACAGAACAAATTAATAATAAATAATAATAATAAAACGTTTTTTTTTATTATTATTTATTATTCTTAATTCGTTACCTTCCATTAGTTTAGATAATTTGTAACTTCGGATAAATTCATATTCGTTACGTTCACTAACAGCCACATTTTAAAGGAAATTCCAATACCTATAATTTAATAGTTAGTAATAGTTAAGTTAATATTAGTTAGTTATTATTTCAGATTTTCAAATTTTCGGGTTTTCGGACTTTTAAATTTTGAATTTCCGAATTTTAGATTTTACGAATTTTCAAATTTACGAATATTCGGAAAAATTTGTTAAATGGGTTTTCGTTAATTCTGATATTTCCGAATTAACATATTTGTCGAAATTCGTTAAAAAATGAATTTGGAAAGAAACAAATTGCACGTGTCTAATTGGTGCAACCCTAATCTGAATCCAGTACCTCTGCTGTGTCTGATAATGTCTCTTCTTCCTAAAATACCGGGGATACTGGACAGCACCATGTCTGATCCATTGGACCATCCTGCCTTGTGCCTTATTTCTGTTGAACTTTGAACTTCTTGCTCCTCCCATGAACTTCCTATTTAAGTCATGCCTTTGCACTTCCTGTTTCCTACGCTACCACTTGTTACAGACCCTTGGTTTGTTCCTCGACTATGCTTCTGCTTGATCTCAACCTGCAACCACTTGTTACAGACCATTGGTTTGTCCCTCGACTATGCTTCTGCTTGATCCCAACCTGCAACCACTCGTTACTGACCTTTGGTTTGTTCCTCGACTATGCTTCTGCTTGATCCCAACCTGCAACCACTCGTTACTGACCCTTGAATAGTTCCTCGACTATGCTTCTGCTTGATCCCAACCTGTAACCACTCGTTACTGACCCTTGGTTTGTCCCTCGACTATGCTTCTGCTTGATCCCAACCTGTAACCATTCGTTACCAACCTTTGGCTTGTTCCTCGACTATGCTACTGTTTGATTCCAACCTGAAACCACTTGTTACTGATCTTTGGCTTGTTCCCTAGCTATGCTTTTGCTTGATCCCAACCTGCAACCACTCATTACTGACCTTTGGCTTGTTTACTGACTATGCTTCTGCTTGATTCCTACCTGCTATATCTGCTATATCAACCTCCTGGTGGGGCGATCCTGAGGACTCCGACCTGGTACTAACAAGCAGCTAAATCCATCTCCACCATCAGAAGCTCTGGTGACTTAGTACTTAGACTCTGGACCTCGGGAGAGCTTTTGTCATCCGCCAGGGTGACCTGTTTCTGTACCTATCCAGCTGGTTGGTGGGTGCCTTGCTAATGCTATAATTATTGGCCTAAGAACCTTACTCCAGAACGTGACATTAACAACTATTGACCAGAGGTGGCCTGAAGAGGGAAAAAAAAGAATGGAAGCATTTTCCTACTTTGGAAATGTTGAGGCTTGGTGCTATGCCATGCTCTAGGCACAAACCCCCAAGGGCTATTATAGTAAACATATACCTGGGATTAGTCTTCACATACAATTTGCTATTTTTTTTTAGTAAAAGCAGTAAAAACTAAATGTTGTCTAGCACCCACCTATAATTGAGTCGGCTTGACGTCTTTAAATTGATTTAATAATTTCATTTGATGGCAAAGGCAAGTACAAGAAATCATGCTGGCTTGATAGAATTTCACATTTTTGCTGATAAAAACAAGTTGATTATTGAAAATGTTAGATGCATTAGCCTCTGGAGTGGGAGGTCTCTTCAGATCCTAAGTGTGAAAGACAGCTTACAGATGAGTTCAGTAGCCTTGTTTTTGGACCCCTGATTTAGGATGGCAGTGCATTGCATTAAAGGGCTCCTTGACTGGTCTGGATTGATGCTGAAATTGCAACCTTTCATAACCAACCATCATCATTTTCTGCTGCAATTACCATCACACAATAAGCCAGCCTATTATTAGTATTTTAGAAAGCTTAAATGGAAACTTTATGTGTATGTAAAGCCAAAACTTTTTGATGGTTGTTTTAGATATGGTGAAAGTGGTGGAGTGGTGAAAAAAACTTTATTTGTTTAAACATTTTCATAATTCCCATCTTAGAGAGTTGTTAGAGGAACAATTTTCTCCACAGGAGGATATTCCCACACTTCTTGTTTTGGGGACAACTCAACATTTTTGGATGTCCCTTGAGTTTCTATTTCAGTGACAATGGTCATTGCAAAAAACAGAGAGATTACTCTCCCCCAGCGGGAACACAGACAGCAATAAAAACATGGAAAAGGGTTTAACTCTGCACTTCTCAAAACAGTACAAACTGGAAGTGAACAGACTAAAACAACCAAAAGTCCCAACACCAACAACACTATGGGGTTGATTTACTAAAGGCAAATAAACTGTGCACTTTGCAAAGTGCAGTTGCTCCAGAGCTTAGTAAATGAGGTAAGGCTTCACTTTGCAAAAAGTACCCAATAACGTGCAAGGAAAATTATAAAAATGTTTACAAATAAATATCTAAAAAATGTGATGTGCATTTGTATTCAGCCCCTCTGAGTCAATACTTTGTAGAACCACCTTTCGCTGCAATTACAGCTGCAAGTCATTTTGGGGATGTCTCTATCAGCTTTGCACATCTAGAGAGTGACATTTTTGCCCATTCTTCTTTGCAAAATAGCTCAAGCTCTGTCAGATTGGATGGAGAGCGTCTGTGAACAGCAATTTTCAAGTCTTGCCACAGATTCTCAATTGGATTTAGGTCTGGACTTTGACTTAGCCATTCTAACACATAAATATATAAATATAAATATATTTTGATCTAAACCATTCTATTTTAGGTCTGGTTGTATGTGTAGAGTCGTTGTCCTGCTGGAAGGCGAACCTCCGCCCCAGTCTCAAGTCTTTTGCAGACTCCAACAGGTTTTCTTCTAAGATCGCCCTGTATTTGGCTCCATCTATCTTCCCATCAACTCTGACCAGCTTCCCTGTCCCTGCTGGAGAAAAGCATCCCCACAACATGATGCTGCCACCACCATGTTTCACGTTGGGGATGGTATGTTCAGGGTGATATGCAGTGTTTTCTGCCACACATAGCATTTTGCTTTTAGGCCAAAAAGTTCAATTTTGGTCTCATCTGACCAGATCACCTTCTTCCACATGTTTGCTGTGTCCCCCACATGGCTTCTCGCAAACTGCAAACTGGACTTCTTATGGCTTTCTTTCAACAATGGCTTTCTTCTTGCCACTCTTCCATAAAGGCCAGATTTGTGGAGTGCACGACTAATAGTTGTCCTGTGGACAGATTCTCCCACCTTAGCTGTGGATCTCTGCAGCTCCTCTAGAGTTACCATGGGTCACATGGCTGCTTCTCTAAATAATGCTCACCTTGCCCGGCCTGTCAGTTTAATTGGACCGCAATGTCTTGGTAGGTTTGCAGTTGTGCAATACTCCCTGACCTGTCTGGTGTATTCCTTGGCCTTCATGCTGCTGTTTGCTCACTAAGTTTCTCTAACAAACCTCTGAGGGGCTTCACAAAACAGCTGTGCTAATACTGAAATTAAATTACACGCAGGTGGACTCTATTCACTAATTAAGTGACTTATGAAGACAATTGGTTCCACTAGATTTTAATTAGGGGTATCAAAGTAAAGGGGGCTGAATACAAATGCATTCCACACTTTGCAGATATTTCTTCGTAAAAAAAAAAATTAAAACCATTTATCATTTACCTTCCACTTCACAATTATTTTCCACTTTGTGTTGGTCTATCACATAAAATCCCAATAAAATACATTTACGTTTTTGGCTGTAACATGAAAAAATTTGGAAAATTTCAAGGGGTATGAATACTTTTTCAAAGCACTGTACAAAGTTAGTTGAAAAAAGGACATAATTCCATCTAGTTAAACCAAAAAAAATTAAAAATACAATCCCATATACACAATTCTTCACCCAGAGTTGATCCAAAGGAAGGCGAAAAACCCCAGCAAAGCATGCTCCTATTTGCTCCAGCAGGTGAACAAATTCCTTCCTGATCCCCCGAGAGGTAATGGGATTTTCCCTGGATCAACTTTATCTATAAATGTTAGTATCCGCTGTACTAACGGTCCGGTATTAGTACAGCGATCTCCCCCCACTGAGCTGTTGTGTTCTGACAGGGGCAGGCCCCCCCTGCAGGACACTCCGGTCAGCTGAGAGTGCTGAACGTGGGCCAATGGTTTTCCAGCATACATAACCGACAGAAGCCTGCCGAATGGCCATGTTCTGTTGGTCCGGCCACCAAACACACAGGCCCGAATGTCGGCTGTTTTTTATTGTAAGTTGCCCAACTTTTGGCCCCCGTGTACTAGGCTTTAGACAGCAGGCTTGTCTGGAGAGGATGGTGTTAAACAAATTAGTAGATTTACATGGACTTTATATAAGTGACTAATAACAAAGTCTAACTCCAAGAAGAGAAGAAAAGATTGATCACATACTTGAATTCAAAAGATGCTGTCGAGATTTCTTTATTGTCATGACAAAATTGCAATGATGATCAGTTGACGCGTTTCACACGAAAAGAACCGTGCTTGTTCACAACAATTGAAATGCTCACAATACAAGCTATTCAAAGGCGTATATCAAAGCAAACACCTAACACAAAACACCTGAAGACAGTTGCAGTAGATGCCTGGCAGAGCATCACCAGGGATGAAACCCAGCGTCTGGTGATGTCTATGCGTTCCTGACTTCAGGGTGTAAATGACTGCAAAGGATTTGCAACCAAGTATTAAAAAGTGAAAGTTTGATGGATGATTGTTAATCTGTCCCATTACTTTTGGTCCCTTAAAAAGTGGGAGGCACATATACAAACTGTTGTAATTCCTACACCGTTCACCTGATTTGGATGTAAATACCCTCAAATTAAAGCTGAAAGTCTGCAGTTAAAGCACATCTTGTTCGTTTCATTTCAAATCCATTGTGGTGGTAACTTTCAGCTTTAATTTGAGGGTATTTACATCCAAATCAGGTGAACGGTGTAGGAATTACAACAGTTTGTATATGTGCCTCCCCACTTTTTAAGGGACCAAAAGTAATGGACAGATTAACAATCATCCATCAAACTTTCACTTTTTAATACTTGGTTGCAAATCCTTTGCAGTCAATTACAGCCTGAAGTCAGGAACGCATAGACATCACCAGACGCTGGGTTTCATCCTGGTGATGCTCTGCCAGGCCTCTACTGCAACTGTCTTCAGTTTCTGGTTGTTCTTGGGGCATTTTCCCTTCAGTTTTGTCTTCAGCAAGTGAAATGCTCAATCGGATTCAGGTAAAGTGATTGACTTTGCCATTGCATAACATTCCACTTCTTTCCCTTAAAAAAACTCTTTGGTTGCTTTCGCAGTATGCTTCGGGTCATTGTCCATCTGCACTGTGAAGCACCGTCCAATTAGTTCTGAAGCATTTTGCTGAATATGAGCAGATAATATTCCCCGACACACTTCAGAATTCATCCTGTTGCTTTTGTCAGCAGTCACATCATCAATAAATACAAGAGAACCAGTTCCATTGGCAGCCCTACATGCCCACGCCATGACACTACCACCACCATGCTTCACTGGTGAGGTGGTATGCTTTGTATTATGAGCAGTTCCTTTCCTTCTCCATACTCTTCTCTTCCCATCACTATGGTACAAGTTGATCTTGGTCTCATCTGTCCATAGGATGTTGTTCCAGAAATGTGAAGGCTTTTTTAGATGTTTGGCAAACTCTAATCTGGCCTTCCTGTTTTTGAGGCTCACCAATGGTTTACATCTTGTGGTGAACCCTCTGTATTCACTCTGGTGAAGTCTTCTCTTGATTGTTGACTTTTACACACATACACCTACCTCCTGGAGAGTGTTCTTGATCTGGCCAACTGATGTGAAGGGTGTTTTCTTCACCAGGGAAAGAATTCTTCGGTCATCCACCAGTTGTTTTCCGTGGTCTTCTGAGTCTTTTGGTGTTGCTGAGCTCACCGGTGCGTTCTTTCTCTTTAAGGATGTTCCAAACAGGTGTATAGAGCCAAAAAGATTCGAATTGTGTTGATGTCCCAATATTTATGGACCTGACTGTATATCATTGTATAACAAATTGAGTCTGTGTGATATAATGCTTATTATAAAAGACTTTTTAAAAACTGTTCAAGAATAGGAGGAAACAATGAGATGCTAAACCATATACATGATGGAAAAAATGCACATACACATAGCATCTCATTGTTTCCTCTTATCCTTGAACAGTTTTTGAGACATCATTAGCACCTTCTGATGGTTGCCCCCCCCCCCCCCCCCCCCCCCCCCCCCTACCAAACTCCAAGTACCGCCCCTTTTAGAAAAAAAAAGAACCAAGTATCATTTTGTAGTGCTAAGTAATTTGTATGGCATTTGTTAATGATAACAGGAAAAGCAGTAAAATATATTCCATACAGCCAGCAACAATAGATCCCCCCAATTAGCAATAGACTCCCCCCCCCCAACAACAAAATACCCACCAGCAACAATAGAATAACCCCAGCAACAACAAATCCTCCAGCAACAACAAATCCTCCAGCAACAATAAATCCTCCAGCAACAATAGACACCCTTAATTAGCAATAGACCCCCCAAAACAAAATACTCCCCCAGCAACAATAGATCCCCATATTAGCAATAGACCCCCGCAACAAAACACTCCCAGCAACAATAGATCCACCACAGGAACAACAGACCCCTATCTGCAACAACAGATCTCCCAGCAGCCAGCAGAAATAGATCCCTCCCTCACCAGTAGATCACTCCCAGCAACAATTGAACCCCCCCAGCAACAATAGATCCCACCAGCAACAATAGCCGTCCTCAGCAACAATACACCCCCCAGCAGCCAGCATTAATAGACCCTCTAGCACACCCCAGCACCCCTTGTCATCGCATACATTCTGTGCTGGATTCGTGGACATTAGATGGAAGACAGATTCAAATTTCTAGAGATCATTTTTATTGTATGCTTTTTTTAATTTTTATTATTATTCATCCAGTTCAGTGTTAAGGTCGTGTGTCAGTCAGCCAGGAGATGATTTCCACATGTTTCACACATAAGTAACGTGTTCTAACCGTAGTAGAGTTTGAAATGTTGTTAATTTGCCAACACTGCATACATAATGTCTCATCAAAAACTTTTTCTTTTTTTTAAATGTCACCAACAGTAAACTGACTATCACAAGATACAGGACAAAATTGTGGGTTCTTATATTACAGCCAAACAGGAGCAAACTAATATGCAGAATTATAGGCCAGCCATGTCATTCCAACATGGTGGTACTAGGATAAACCAGACTTTTAAAGAATATGTAAATCCAACATTTCATATTCCTGATATGTGGCTGCTGTAGCATATACTTGTATGGGGAAGTCTCCTGTTCTCTTTGTATTGCTTGCTTTATGTGAAATCCCTGGTGAACCTGCCAGTCCCTCTGCATTCCTATTAAAAACTGACCACACTAGGCATGAAAGCACAGCATGGTCAGTTTTCTTGCTGTTCTCTGAGCAAATCCAATGATAAGACTGATGCTGACAGGCCCTCCTGCACAGCCATTTACTGGGAAGTTCAGTGTAATGATTTTTCTCCTCCCCCAGCTCTCTGAGCTCCTCGTGCAGCTGAGAACAGAGGATATGTGATCACTTATAAAAAAGGACAGAAAAAGGTATTTATAATGTTTTTGTATACACACATATATTTTACCTTTCATTTAAAACGGAATGTGTTTTTTCACAAGGTCAGAGTTTATATATACTTTAAGAATGTATTTTTTGGAGTGGACTGACCATTTAAAGCGGAACTTCAACCAAAAGGGGAAGTTCTGCTCTTCCTTCTCCTTTACATTTGGCATTTTATTTTTTTTTGACTGCAGGGCCACAAAGCACAGTTGGTAGCCGGCTGTCAGGCTGCATTCACACTACAGCGTTTTGAATCGTGGGCGGATGTGCCTCAGATCTGTTCGCGATTTGACAGCGCTGATATGTGAATGACAAAACGCGGGATTCGCATTCGAGATTCCGTTCATTTGAATGACACCTCAAATCGCGGTATCGTTGCACGATAAAAGATGCTGCAATCACAGCCACCCGCATCGCGGGACACATGTCGGGCAAAAATAGTTTGGAAGCTACTTTTGGGCGATTTATTGTGCGACAATTGTGGCAGACCCACACCGCGATTTGAGGTGTCATTCAAATGAATGGCATCTCGAATGCGAGTCCTGTGTTTCGTCATTCACACCTCGGCGCTGTCAAATCGCAGGCAGATCCGTGGCAAATCTGCCCGCGATTCAAAATGCTGTAGTGTGAATGCAGCCTTCTGCCCCGTACACACGATCGGACAGTCCGACAACAAAATCCTGGGATTTTTTTCCGACGGAAGTTGGCTCAAACTTGTCTTGCCTACACACGGTCACACAAATGTCAGAAATTCCGAACTTCAAGAACACGGTGACGTACAACACGTACGATGAGCCGATAAAAATTAAGTTCAATAGCCAGTGCGGCTCTTCTACTTGATTACGGGCATGCGTGGCACTTTGTGCGTCGGAACTGTTTACACACGATCGGAATTTGGACCACTTTATGCCCATGACGTCCTCCGGTTTCAGTGGTTATACCAATGGCGGATGGTGGTTTTCTTTTTTTGAGGGGGGTGGCACCCCTCTCCCCCGAGGGAGGACAGTCGGACATCAAAGCCCCGCAGTTACACCATCTAGGTAGCGGGCGGGCAGCGTGTCCGACGGGCGTCAGTTTTAGCCTTCCTCCTCCTGTGGATCATGGCGGGTTCCGCTGTGCGTCTCCTTCCTCCTCCTCCTAGGCATCCTATAGTATCGCCTGAACTTACAGGCAATCGGGTGATGGGTCTCAGGACCTGCTTCCTGATTGGCCGGGAGGAGGATCAGTGTGAAAATAGGGAATATTCATTCGCTATTGTCACACAACTAGGTGGGCTCAGAGCGCAGTGCTTTGCGCCCGAGCCCACCTTCTTTTGAAGCCTATTACAGCCTCTGGGTCTAATCACCTGCTTTAAAAAAAACACCCCCCTCCAGCGCCCTGTATGTAGATCAGGGGGGCGGACGCATGGATAGGGGGGGACGCCCATAGTGGACGGGCCGCCACTGGGTTATATATTCTCTTTCATGCAGAAGTGATCTGAGTGGCTAATTAGCCACCCAATCACTTCTGCAGGTCACACCCCCACTCCCGCAGTCACCGCTGCCTCTCCCAGGCCTCTGGCTCTAATCAGTGCTTCAAAAAAACAGGCCCACCCCACATTAGAAGCCATGCGCCGGTGTTCTGAAAGGGGCCGGACACATGGATAGTGGAGGCAGCGATGGACGGGGGACTTTTTTTGTGAATTATTAGATGGTTGATGTTAACACAGCCTCAGTTTATTTACAAAGCTCAGTGACCATCCTCTACACTAGGGGTATGCAACCTTGTCGCTCCAGGTGTTGTAGAACTACAAGTCCCATGAGGCGTTACAAGACTCTGACAGCCACAGACATGACTCCCCAAGGCAGAGGCATGGAGTGCCAAGGTTGCCTACCTCGGCTCCACACCTTTGGTAAATCAACCAAGTGCTGGGACAAGGTCACCTAGAGCCCTGGGCGAACATGACAAACTGCGCCCCCCCCCACTCCCCCCTTAGATGTATGAGCCTTATGTGTCAGCAAAAATACCCCCCCCCCCCAAAAAAAAATGAGCACTAATCTGAATGCTTATTCCTTAAGCATAAATTCCCACAGTACAAATCTGCCTCCCCTGCTGAAATCACCCCTCCCAGCACAAATCTTTACCCCAACACTCCATCCCCCATATCCCCCCAACACAAATACCCCTCCACAAAAATATCACCCTCCCTAGCACAAAACCTCTACCACACAAATTTCCCCTCTGACTACACCCCCCAATCCAAATCCCCCTCCTAGCACAAATCCACCCCGAAATCCCCCTTCCTAGCACAAATCCTAGTCCTAGTAGATGATAGGCTCAGCAATGGCATGCAGTGCCAGGCTGCTGCTAACAAAGCCAACAGAATATTGACATGCATTAAAAAAGGGATTAACTCCAGAGATATAATGATAATTCTCCCACTCTACAAGACTCTGGTCTGGTTGAACCTGGAGTACTCAAGAAGGATGTACTGGAAATGGAGCGAGTACAAAGAAGGGCAACAAAGCTAATAAAGGGTCTGGAGGATATTAGTTATGAGGAAAGGTTGTGAGCACTGAACTTATTCCCTCTGGAGAAGAGACGCTTGAGGGGGGATATGATTTCAATATACAAATACCGTACTGGTGACCCCACAATATGGATAAAACTTTTCTGCGGAAGGGAGTTTAACAAGACTCGTGGTCACTCATTAAAATTAGAAGAAATTAGATTTAACCTTAAACTACATAGAGGGTTCTTTACTGTAAGAGCGGCAAGGATGTGGAATTCCCTTCCACAGTCGGTGGTCCCAGTGGGGGGCATTGATAGTTTAAAAACGCTATTAGATAAGCACCCGAACGACCACAACATACAGGGATATACAATGTAATACTGACATATAATCACACACATAGGTTGGACTTGTGTCTTTTTTCGACCTCACCTACTATGTAACTTTGTAACTTATTCTCTCTGGAGAAGAGACGCTTGAGAGGGGATATGATTACAATTTACAAATACCGTACTGGTGACCCAACAATAGGGATAAAACTTTTCCACGGAAGGGAGGTTAACAAGACACGTGGCCACTCAATAAAATTAGAAGAAATTAGATTTAACCTTAAGCTACATAGAGGGTTCTTTACTGTAAGAGCGGCAAGGATGTGAAATTCCCTTCCACAGTCGGTGGTCTCAGCGGGGGGCATTGATAGTTTAAAAACGCTATTAGATAAGCACCTGAACGACCACAACATACAGGGATATACAATGTAATACTGACATATAATCACACACATAGATTGGACTTGATGGACTTGTCTTTTTTCAACCTCACCTACTATGTAACTATTTAAATCTACCCTTAAAATTCCCCTCCTAGCACAAATCCCCTAAAATAACAATTTCCCCTGGCACAATTCTCTTCCCCCTTCACCATATCACCTCTTCTAGCACAAATCCCCCCTCCCAACACAAATCCCCCTAAATTACCACTCCCAGCAATTCTTACCCCCTGCCGCCCCCCAAATTGCCCCTCCCAACACTAATCCTCTCCCCCTCAATCTCAATGCAGCACCCCCCACCTCACATGAAACCAGAGTGCCCAGGGCAGCCGCCCCTCCTGCCCCCCCCCCCCCTGTCCCGGCCCTGAATCAACCTCACTGTAACAATTTGGTAAACCGGGAAATATTCATGATAATGATGTGCGCCCTCCTCAGTATAATCCCATTACATATGAACCAGTTCTATAAAATCATCATAGACAAGGTGACTTCTGCATTACAATTTAGGCTCGGAATGGAAGGAAACGTATTCCCGGCTCTTGAATAAACTAGCCGTCTGCTTCCAGTATATTCAATTAACCTACAACGAAATCACAGCCATAGGTCATGTCGCTTTGATCTTATAAATAGAATTCTAAAACGTTTCTGCAATAGATTCCTTCTAAGGAACTGTCCCATCAGGTGTGAATATAGTTTACATAAACACATTACGGACAAGGTGATCGTCGTATTAATTCGCCGACGCTCTGAATCCTATCCGCGTACTTAGATTTTTATTTTATCTTAAGGCTTTGCTGTGCAAGCAAAATTAAATTCGAAGAAGGCCAAATGCATTTAGCGGAGGGAAGGGGAAGAATTTATTTGGATGCGCAGACACTGCGGTCGCTGCAGATGTTGCGGGAGAATATAAAATGATTGTATATCAATGTGTGAGACAGCCAGCGTTATGGTCCCCCGTGGATTTCCATCTCTCAGATGTTGCTCTGTTCCCTGGGCACCAATAAATACAAAATAATAGACAATAACTGGCCCTCTCCTGTCGGTGAGGCTGGAGCTATTCAGCATTCAGATAAAGATTTTTAAAAACAGCACAGAAACTTTATCTCATAGCGCTCTGCATGGATCGAGGAAAATATGTTTTGTAATATTAGATAACGTAAAAAAAATAACCTTTTTATCTAAACTTTGTTGTAATATAGTCATAAATATTAAAGGGCGATAATGCAAACCAGAGTACATCTATAAAAAAGCTGATTTCAGAAAAATACATTGTCAATAATCAAAAAATAAATGAAATATATGAAATATAAGTATTCAAATTAAAATCAATTATACATATATATATATATATATATATATATATATATATATATATATATATATATATATATATATATATATATATATATATATTATATTATATTCATATTATATTTATATTTCATTTATTTGTATTAATTAACCACAATGACAGGCTCCATGTAAAGTCCACTTTTCAATTTTTTTTTACAATATATTTAGGGATAGGAACCTGCCGTTGTTCTTTAAAGTTGCGAAGGGTCACATTCCATTTTTGTCTTACAATAATCAAAGTGGTTCTAAAGGCTGGACATTTTGTATCTAAACGCATTCCCTGCATTAGGATAAAAAATGTCTCAGTATTTGTATTGCCCCCTCACCTCCCTGTATACTTACCTGAGGCCAATCTCCATCCAGCGCTGTGCCCGTCTGCAGTGGCTCTCTCTCCTTACAGAGGCAGCAGTGGGAGCCATTGGCTCCTGTTCCTGTCAATCAAATCCTGTGGGGGGTGGTTGAGCTGTGCTGTGTGTGTTAGTAGACACTCACAGCCTGGCTCAGGAGCAAGCCTGAAGGTGCATCCCCCATAGGAAGCATTTTTTTGGTGGCGCACAAGAAGAGGAGGAGTCCAGAGCGCTGGCGGGGGGACCTGAGAAGAGGAGGAGTCCAGATCGCTGGCGAGGAGACCTGAGAAGAGGAGGAGTCCAGAGCGCTTGCGGGGGGACCTGAGAAGAGGAGGAGTCCAGATCGCTGGTGAGGAGACCTGAGAAGAGGAGGAGTCCAGAGCGCTGGCGGGGGGCCTGAGAAGAGGAGGAGTCCAGATCGCTGGCGAGGAGTCCAGAGCGCTAGCGGGGGGACCTGAGAAGAGGTAGAGTCCAGAGCGCTGGCGGGGGGACCTGAGAAGAGGAGGAGTCCTGAGCGCTGGCAGGCAAACACTGAGAAGAGGAGGAGTCCAGAGCGCTGGTGGGGGGACCTGAGAAGAGGAGATTTGAGGTTGCAATTTGCATGTTTATTATGTTAACCACTTAAGGACCGGAAGGATTTGCCCCCTTAATGACCAGGCCATTTTTTGCCATATGGCAGAGCGTCGCTTTAACTGACAATTGCGCGGTCTTGTGACGTTGTACCCAAACAAAATTTATGTCTTTTTTTCCCACAAATAGAGCTTTCTTTTAGTTGTATTTTTTGCACTATAAATAAAAAAAGAGCAACAATTTTGAAAATTAACCAACATTTTTTACTTTTTGCTATAATAAATATCCAAAAAAACAAAACAAACAAAGAAAAAAAAATGTTTTCATCAGTTTAGGCCAATATGTATTTTTCTACATATTTTTGGTAAAAAAAAACAAAAAACGCAATAAGCGTATATTGATTGGTTTACGCAAAAGTTATCGTGTCTACAAAATAGGGGATAGATTTATGGCATTTTTATTATTTAGTTATTTTTTACTAGTAATGGCGGCGATCTGCAATTTTTAGCGGGACTGCAAACTGATCGGACACTTTTGACACTTTTTTGGGACCGGTGACATTTACACAGCGATCAGAGCTAAAAATAGCCACTGATTACTGTTTAAATGTCACTGCCAGGGAAGGGGTTAAAGCTAGGGGTTAAGTGTTCCCTAGGGAGGTGTTTCTAACTGTGGGGGGAGTGGACTGACTAGAGGAGGAGAGAGATCGCTGTTCCTGATCACTAGGAACAGCAGATCTCTCTCTACTCCCCTGTCAGAATGGGGATCTGTCTGTTTACATTGAAAGATCCCTGTTCTGGCTCTCTGAGGAGCGATCGTGGGTGGCCAGCGGACATCGCAGCTGCTGGCCATGCACACTCCCCCTAATGCTCTTAAAGCGGCCGACGTACACCTACGGCAATCCGGGTAAATTTTAAAAAAGTGTCATTGGTACAGTGACAGTGCATATTTTTAGCGTTGATCACTGTATTAGTGTCAGTGGTCCAGAAAAAGTGCCAGTTCGTGTCAGACTGACCGCCGCAATATCGCAGTTCCGCTATATATCACTGATCGCCATCATTACTAGAAAAAAAAAATATCCAATAGTTTGTAGACGCTATAACTTTTGCGCAAACCAATCAATATACACTTATTGGGATTTTTTTTACCAAATATATGTAGCAGAATACATATTGGCCTAAATTTCTGAAGAAATTAGATCTTTTTCACTTTTTTTATTGGATGTGTTTTATAGCAGAAAGTATAAAATTATTAAATTTTTTTTCAAAATTGTCTGTCTTTTTTTGTTCATAGCGCAAAAAAATAAAAACCATAGAGGTGATCAAATACCACTAAAAGAAAGCTCTATTTGTGGGATAAAAATGACATCAATTTTATTTGGGTACAGCGTCGTACAACTGCGCAATTGTTAAAGTAATAAAGTGCCGTATCGCAAGAAAATGGCCTGGTCATGAAGGGGGGTAAATCTTTCAGAGGGCAAGTGGTTAAAAAATGCATTGGATGATGTATGAATAATTACAGAGCTGTATTAATTTTTTTTCTTTTTTTTTTAATCTAAACTCGCTTTCCTTTATTTTTATCTGGTGATCCTCCCAGCAACACACTTCCTGTTTTACGATGACAACGGTCACTGCACTGTTTTCTATGGAGAAGCAGCGTTGTCACCCTAGAACAGGAAGTGTGTTAGGACCATAGAACACCTTTCCCCTATGTTAGGAGGTTTAGTATAGGGAGTGGGACACTATTTAGATATCAGAATTTTAGTGAAACTGAAATGATTTTAATTTGTTAGACCCCAACGCCTGACCACGGACCTCCCCGTCGCTCCAGCCTACCACCGGGCACCATACACACCTTCCCCCGGTCGCCAGCTCTCTTACCCTGTGCTGCTAACTCCGGATGGACTAGCAGGAGATAATAGGGGGCTCTGTGCAGGCTCCGGTCTCGCAGGGTGATGAAGGCAACAGGAGATTGCCAAGCAGGCTGACACAGGTGACCATGCCCAGGGATGCCAGCTTGATGAGGTTAGTAGGGAGAAAGGATGCGTTGCTTTTCTCCAACTCCTGGCCAGCCATGGAGACAACAGCTGCTGCTGAAGCAGGATTCCCCTCCGAGTCATGTCGGTCGGTTGGTCCTCGGCATCACGGCGGCCGTGCGTCTCCTCCCTCCTCTTCCCAGGCCAATAGGATTGCGTCTCCTTTTGGACAATTGGGAAACAGGTCTCAGGACCCGCATGCTGGTTGGTTGGGAGGAGAATCAGTGTCACAATAGCGAATATTCATTTGCTATTTTCACACAACTGGGTGGGCCTGAGGCCACCATTTTTCAGAGCCTATTGGCTCTATTCACATGCTTAAAAAAAAAAACCCCACTGGAATCCATGTGTCCGGCGCCCTGCATGTAGATTAGGGGGCCGGACGCATGGATGGGGGGAGGCGCCCCTGAGCCCTGCATTATGAGCCGCCACTGATTGCAACCCATGTTAAAATGTGAAAACCATGCCATCTGTGTCTCAGTTAGAGATATATCCCCTCACTTTTGACCTTAGTGGCACCTGGACAGTAAGTTAGTTAAAATTCTAACATTTCCTCCCTCTACCCATAAGTTAAAAGAATTTTGAATTCAAAAAAAGTTTGTTTGGAATTCTTCTTGCTTTCAGGAGGCTAGGGGATGGTTATCCCTATAAGTATACAAAGAAAATCTATTGAAACCACAATAAGAAATCTGAGCAGACCAAAGGATCAGAAACTTTTGTGAGGCTCCAAAGGTTCTGATGAAGTGGTTTGTTCCTCGAAATGTGTAGACCACAATATAGACCTCAATATACTGGTGATCTGGCTATTTGATTTGTATTGTTTTTTTTTATGGTGTTTTGATATGCCCCTTTGGCAATTTTTTTATTGACCATTTTATTGTAAGTCAATGTGAGTTATATATTCACTATCGAAGGTATAAGAAAAACCCCCTTTCTCTTGTTTTATTACAATTTTGGATCCCTATAAGTAAACTAAAGAAATCTACTGAAACCATGATAGAAAATCTGAGCAAACCAGAGGACCCGCAACTACATGCAGGAAGAGACCTCTTTTCATTAGTTGCCCTCTAAGTTTTAAAATATAAAAGTTGACCTTTTAGCATTCGCAAGGAATACGTGATTGAAAAGTAATTTTGTTTGGTGCTTTAATGGAAACAAGTTGTATTAGGGCTATAATTTAACTTTAAAGCATCTGACAGTTTGAGAAATTATACCTTTTTTAGCTTGTCATAAAATTTTCTGCACACATACTGTGAAATGAAAGGTTCAAGGTTTACATAATGTCTAAAAGACACAATATTGCCTCAACTTCAGTCGCGGAATATGCAGTAATTGTACAGGGAGCATTTTTTTTCTAAATTGGCATTGGAGCCGTCTGTTAATCCTGATATAGCCCTCAAGGGGGTTGGATACAGCAGAGAAAGGTCTCATTCACACTGAGTGTTCATAACTGTTCCCCGGTGGAGGACTGTGCTTACCCCCATGGGGATGCACAGGTTGTTATATAGCTCTATTACTGCATGCAGGACTTATTCACTGTTCTTTTGTGTGCCAACGGTGCCTTTGAGCCCCAACAATAGCCGGATAAACATTCAGGACTAAAGACTGCCAGGTTACAGTTGTCACACATAGACCGTTGGCCATTACTTGGTTTAGAGGTGCCTCTCAAGGGGACATTGCACCACACTTAGCTACCCTGGATATATTTGGATGCCGTACACCCACACCAATGTCACAAGGGGAGCAGTGGCAGTGTCTGTGCAGCTGCTGCATCCCGATTTTTTTGTAGTTTGATAAGCTTGCAAAAATATCTGTTGATCTTTCCAGAGATCTTCTGAGCTGATACTTTTCTGTGCTCTCTGCTTGTGCTGACTGCTACTGCTTATAGTGTTCTTGGCCATCTCTGAGGACTACAGAACTACACCTTTCTATGTTATGGAGATGAGAGGAGGGGTGGAATCCTTAAAGTGTTACTAAACCCAGCACCCTGCATTCACTATATCTGCTCTCCCACAGTACACAGAACATGGGAATGCAATTATTTTAGTAAATATAAACTGCTAAATACCTTTTTTCATCAGCAGTATATAGCAATCTTGTTACTTCTATCAGTGTCTGGTAAAAGCTTGTAGGAGGAGTTTTAATTCTGCTCTGATTGTCCTATGAGGCTGCATGATTCCTGACCCTCTGTCTGGACAGTGCTAATTGGCCCTGTACTAAGCACATGCACCCTCCAAGAAAAAAAAAAAAACCTCTCTAGCAATACACACCAAACTGAGCATGTGCAGAGTGCTCCCGATGCTCTGCGCTATCAGGAGATGGATTGGGGACTGTGGAGGAAGGGGAGAATCAGAGAAGACAGGATCAAACAGCCTTTTACACAATGCAGAGGATTAACCCCTTAGGTTCCACAGTGAGTATAATGAGCATGATTTACTATACAGACTGATTTTACTGTTGTGGGTTTAGTAACACTTTAACTCCTATCCTGTTTCTGTTGTTCATTGTACAATGTGTGAGTGACCCTAGGACAGGAAGTATGTTACTGGCAAGATCACCGGGTGACAATAAAGGACAAAAAGCCTGAAAAAAAAAAAACCAATGCAGCCACCAAATCTAAGGACTGGTAGGATACAATATATTACATTATTGTTTAGTTTCGATACACTTTAATATATTTACCCGACAATGAACATAGATATATAATATTTTACTGCACTTCTCGTCCCCAGAGATACAACAAAAAGTTAGTGTAACCTCTGACCATGGACACCAGAACAGGCGTCCCAGTTGTAAGATGTTTCAGATCCCCCCTTCCTTCCCAGCAACAATGGTCCCCAGCATAAATAGTGACCTTAGATCTTCCCAAAGAGGACCTAGACAGGACTGCAAGAAACCTCTAACACAAGTTCTTACCCTTCCACACTTTGTCCAAAAATAAAAGTAATTAAAAAAAGGTTATGCCAAACAAATAACAGATTTCCACCTCGTATTGAAGGTTTGAATGGTGACAGGAATCATTAAAAACCAACTAACACAGAATATTTTAGCAGGTAAGTCTACCAACTGCTATTCATTCCCTGTCTCTTGAATGGGAACTATATTTTAAATAAATGACACCCTACCTTTCTCCTGCATTTTATTTTAGTAAAAATAATATACACTGATCAGCCATAACAACCAGCAACCATAACACGTTGAGGCATGGACTCCACTAGACCTTTGAAAGTATGGTGTTGTATCTGACACCAAGCCATCAGTAGCAGATCCCTTAAGTCCTGTAAGTTGTGAGATGGGGCCTCCATGGATCGGACTTGTTTTTCCAGCACATCCCACAGATACTCGATTGGATTGAGATCTGAAGTATTTGGAGGTCAAGTCAATACCTCAAACTCATTGTTGTGTTTCTCAGACCAGACCACCTTCTACCATTGCTCCATGGTACAGTTTTGATGCTTATGTGCCCATTGTAGGAGCTTTTGGCTGTAGACATGGGTCCACATGAGCACCCTGACCAGTCTGCGGCTACACAGCCCCACACACAACAAACTTTGTTTCTGACACCTTTCTTTCAGAACCAGTATTAACTTTTTCAACAATTTGAGCTACAGTAGCTCTTATATTGGGTAAAAATACATGGGCCAGCCATATTTCCCTGCATGTATCACTGAGCATGGGCTCACTTTTGGCCTCTTGATGGGGTTTTTTTTTACCCTGGGTCTCGCACTCCTCTGAGACTTACATATTCCCTTGATCCCCTTGACTCTAGTTTTTCGGGTCTCTCTCGGTCTCCCTGACATCAAGTCCCTCCAACATGGAGTGCAATCTTTCGAGTGGAGCACCTCTGTCTCCAGACAGGACCACACACCTATCTACAAACAGGAGCACACCTCCCTCCTGGCTGGCTCACTGAGCTATTCCCAAGCCTTAATTTTAGGGGCTGTGTGCACCTGAACACACACACTGCTGGTCTTCAACAAAACCTGGACACAGGGTTGGAGATTTCTTCCCTCCCAAAAGCACCCTGACATCTTGCTTTGCTTTGCTTCTTTTAAGGTTCTTTGCGATAAACCAAGGAAGCATTAAACATGTCTGTAGTGTATTATTGTGCTTTACTAAAAAAAAATGCTGTACATAGGATTGTAGGAAAAAGAATACAAGACATACAAAGTATCACAAAATATGTATACACCATACAGATGGACAAGCTATCTATCCTTCCTAGCAGATGAGAATAGACAATGTAGCGAGAACACTAAACAGCTACTTACCTTGTTTTTTTTGCCTGGTGATGGAGTCTTCTTCCAGACTGCTCCTTGCTTCTCAGAGTCCCCCAGAACTACCAGTTCCTTTGTGTCCTCAGCACATGGCGGAGCCATAGTTCTTTATTCCCTCCTCCTACTTCCTGTAGCATCACTTCCTGTCCTGAACTCATGAACCATTCCAACAAGTTCATTAGCCTATGAATAGGGGAAGCCTAACCTCTAATAGCAATAAATGTAACTAAAATGCATAATTGTTATATTATTGCTATAAAAATCACTAAAATAGCCATAGCATCACACATCTACAAATTCTAGCGCCCATTCCGTGAATACCACAATCTTGAGAAAGCAATAAAAACACTTTATCCGCTTGCAATCAATACTCCGGAGTTCCGCACTCGGCATTCATTCGAACCCTGTATCCAGCCATTTACACAGTGACAGGGCCTCCACACACACACACACACACACACACAAACACACACCTTTTTGGTAAAGGTTCTTCAATCTGCTGATGTAACAGGACATCTTCGCCTCTAGTAGTGGCAGCAGATGGTCCTCTGAGGACTACAGATGGTTTAGCTCATACATGAGCTTGGATCTCTATTATGAATGTTATAGAATAAGTTTATAAAGGTATATAGCTTTTTAACAATAAAACTAAGAGAAAAGCATGTTATTTTTCATAAACACTAATGTCACATTGGCTCACCCCACTCCTTAGGGAAACAACAGTGACACTTTTGTAATACAGCTCATTGATAAATGTCCCTCATTATGTTCTCTGATATCGGCTCAGAATATTTTCTGTGTTCCGTCAGATATGAGTACACTGGCTCAGCAATAAATCAAGCGTGTACGCCTTATCAGAAATGGCCAGGTCGGAATCTACAAAAAAACAGCTTTGAATATAGTATGAAGCCGCTAGTGATTTGGCGATTCAGAAAGGTTAATGGTTTTCAGATCTTTTTAAAGTGGATCTCCGGGCAAACGGCTAAATACACAGCTAAGATACATATACCGGGGCTGTTTTACCTACCAAAGGATTTGTAGTTCAATTCTGAGATTGACACAGCTCTGCTGTAGTTAAAGATGATGTTTCATGTAACTTTAAATAGTTTGTTTGGACAAAGCTGGTCCAAACAAATGGTTTGCTTCACCGGACTGTATGTACTGCATGTAACTTCAGCTACATACAGTACACAGTGCTGGGTTTTCTGGCTGTGACACAGAGATTTCCCGTCTTACACCCAGAACAAAACCGAGTCTGGCTGAGCATCACTCAGCAATTCATAGGCAGTTTTGTATTCGGTGAATGAATACAAAGCTTCTCTGATTGGCCGAGTCTGACATCATCAGCCCACCTGGCAGGGCCTGGAATCTCTGCTGTGTTTGGCAATGACTCGTCTCACTGAACTACCTGAGGTGCTGAACAGTTCCTTGGAGAGTTCCTTGGACAATTCCTTGAATGATCCTGCCTTGAACCTTTTTTGTCTTGAACCTTAAACTCTTTGCTCCTCCCATGAACTTCCTGATTTAAGCCATGTCCCTCCACTTCCTATTTGCCAGATTATTGTGCTATCTCCAGCCAGTATCTCACTTTTGTCTTTCTTGCTGCCATCCATATCTTAACTACCACTCGTTACCGACCCTTGGCTTGTTCCTCGATTACGCTTCAGCTTGATCCCAACCTCAACTACTTGTTACTGACTTTTGGCTTGTTTACTGACTACGCTTCTGTTTAATCCTTACCTGCTATATCCGCTACTGGATCCCAGCTTGCTCACCTCCTGGTAGGGTGATCCTGAGGACCGCGACCTGGTACTAACATGCTCATCTCAACCACAGGAGCTCTGGTGAACTCGGGTTAGTATTAAGAGTAATTCAGAGAAAGTCTCTGATCAGTGGGTCCTCGAGAGACCCAGACACCAACCGCTGCTACCTTCGGGGTGTCTGTTCACCATGCACTTCTTGTTCATCAGATCTCCTTTGGAATAGCCTCTGTATGATTTACCTGTCTTTGTACCCTGTTGGTTTACTTACCCGCGCTAAACTTTTGAAGTGTTTAAGCACTCTTTTTTCTCACTCGGATACTACCCTCCTGTTTGTTAGTTCATCTGGTCTGGCTCCCCCTTGGTACATTTTGGCAATTGGCTGAAGTGTGATTGCTGTCTCTCCTTAGTTCGAACACATTTGATGCAAGTTCCTGAGAGATATTCTCTGAACCAGACATGGATTTTGAAGCCCTGAAGAATCGGTGTATGCCGCAAAACATGTAGGCGAATCCTGTGTGATACATGTTCTAACATGTTCTATGGTTCTCAACACATATGTATCTCTTTTTTTATGTATGTGGGCTTATGTTTTGCCCCTATTGTCCTGTTATACTTTTTATATATCAATACAAATAAACTGTTTTATATTTAAGATATGCATTCTATGCTAGATACTTTTATCCACTCAGGGAATTACCGTTTAACTGCCCTTCCCAATTTTTGGGGTATTTCCTTCCCCCTTCTTGTTGGTTTCACTCTAGCGGGCTGGTCATGTCCCTGATTGGAGGCTGGTTTAGCATCTTATTGACAGGTTCCTACCCTATACCATAACTACTATGTCCAATAGTATTTAGACTAGACACCTCAGGTGAGCCTATTTTATTTGCCAGGGGGACCTGCTTGCATACCTATCCTGCTGGTCAGTAGGAGTCCCCCTACTGCTATAGCTACTTGTCTCCGAGCCTGACCCCAAACCTTGACACCACCCCTCCCATTCAGTTAATCAGAAGAAGCTTTGAATTCATTCACAGAATACAAAACTGCCTATGAATGGCTGATCGTCGCTCAGCCAGACTCTATTTTGTTACGGGTGTGAGACAGAAGTCTCTATCTCACAGTCAGAACCCAGCTATGTGCACTGTATTTAGCTGAAGTTACATGCAGTACATACAGTACTTAGAGCCAGTGCTGCAATTGGTGAAGCACACAGTTAGTTTGGATCAGCTTGGTCCAAACAAACAATCTGAAACATGAAACATTGACATCAGCTTTAAGTAACACTTGCGGCGTACACACGCTCGGACTTTCCGGTGGGATTGTCCACCGGACCTAGTCCAGCGGACAAACCACCGGACTTTCCATCGGTGGTCCGCCGGACTTTCCAAATGTGTGGACTTGCCCACACATGCCCGGACTTGTCCGCCGGAGTTTTGGCTAAAGTCCGCAAGACTTTTGAAATGAACGGACTTGTCCACACACGGAGGAAAGTCCGTTCATTTAGAACGTAACTCCAGGTAGATGGGACTAGCAAAGACAGTCAAGGCCCCGCACGCTCGGACTTTCCGGCGGGATTGTCCACCGGACCTAGTCCAGCGGACAAACCACCGGACTTTCCAGCGGAGGTCCGTCGAACTTTCCGAATGTGTGGACTTGCCCACACATGCCCGGACTTGTCCGCCGGAGTTTTGGCTAAAGTCCGCAAGACTTTTTAAATGAACGGACTTGTCCACACACGGAGGTAAGTCCGTTCATTTAGAACGTAACTCCAGGTAGATGGGACTAGCAAAGACAGTCAAGGCCCCGCACGCTCGGACTTTCCGGCGGGATTGTCTACCGGACCTAGTCCAGCGGACAAACCACCGGACTTTCCGAATGTGTGGACTTGCCCACACACGCCCGGACTTGTCCGCCGGAGTTTTGGCTAAAGTCCGCAAGACTTTTGAAATGAACGGACTTGTCCACACACGGAGGAAAGTCCGTTCATTTAGAACGTAACTCCAGGTAGATGGGACTAGCAAAGGCAGTCAAGGCCCCGCACTGCTAGCCCCGTCACCTGGTATGGATTTAAAGGGGAATCCCTCTGCCAAAAAAACGGCGTGGGGGTCCCCCCCAAATCCATATCAGACCCTTATCCGAGCACGCAGCCCGGCCGGTCAGGAAAGGGGGTGGGGACGAGCGAGCGCCCCCCCCTCCTGAGCCGTACCAGGCCGCGTGCCCTCAACAAGGGGGGACCGGGACTGTGACATCATATGGGGGCGGGGTCACCATGTGACATGAACAGGTGACCTGCCCCTTGTCCCTATATAACTGGAAGCGCAACACGTCAACATCGGAAGAAGAAAGAAGAACAAGAAGCAGAAGAAGAAGAAGAAGCAGAGAGCGGCGGGGACAGCAGGGACAGCGGCGACAGCGACGGCAACACTAGCCCGGGCCACCGCTCGTAAAAGAGCTGGAAGAAGAAAGCGGAGGCCCAGCAAGAAGAACAGAAGAGACCCCCGAAGACCCCCAAAGTCGGAACAAGACCCCCAGACGGCGGCGGCGATGAAGAAGAAAGCCGGGCTCCTCCGCTAGTGAAAGAGCTAGGTAAAAGAGCAGAAGATAGCGGAGGAGTCTGGCGAGAAGACCCCCCAAGATGGAAGAAGACCCCCGGAGCTGTGCAATAAAGTATTTAAAAAAATAGTGTCTTTTTTTTATTTACACTTTTTTCCTTAGGTCAATGGGTAGGGGTACATCGTACCCCATACTCATTCACATAGGGTAGGGGGCCGGTATCTGGGGGCCCCCCTTATTAAAGGGGGCTCCCGGATTCCGATAAGCCCCCCGCCCGCAGACCCCGACAACCAACAGCCAGGGTTGTCGGGAAAAGGCCCCTGTCCTCATCAACATAGGGACAAGGTGCTTTGGGGTGGGGGGGCCGCAGGGCCTGCAGCACAACTGATTGGCTTGCTTTGCAGCTCCCCCCCCCCCTCTCAGCCTTAGCTCTGTTGTAATGAGAGGGCAAGGAACTGTTACCAAAAGGAATTCAGGTAATTTCACTGCTTGCCTTTGAAAAAATTATACACTATATTACCAAAAGTATTGGCCTGCAATTTCATGCTCCCAACTTTGTGGGAACCGTTTGGGGATGGCCCCTTCCTGTTCCAACATGACTGCGAACCAGTGCACAAAGCAAGGTCCATAAAGACATGGATGAGTGAGTCCTGACCTCAACCCCTCAAGAACATCTTTGGGATGAATTTGAGCAGAGACAGAGAACCAGGCTTTTTCGTCCAATATCAGTGCCCGACCTCACAAATGCGCTTCTGGAAGAATGGTCAAACATTCGGATAGACACACTTCTAAACCTTGTGGACAGCCTTCCTAGACGAGTTGAAGCTCTTATAGCTGCAAAGGGTGGGCCAACTCAATATTTAACCCTACGGACTAAGACTGGGATGCCATTAAATTTCATGTGCGTGTAAAGGCAGGTGTCCCAATACTTTTGGCAATATAGTGTATTTTATGTTGTATTAATGAATAAAGAGCTGCATTCATTAGTGCAATATATCTGCCTGGAGTTCAGCTTTAAACCAGATTCTGTGGCCCCCAGTATTCACTTCTTACAATGTACAAATCATTACTAAAAAAAGGAAGTGACTACATTCTCTCTGTTCACGCCTCTCAGTGACTTGACAGTGTTTTGCCACCTTCTTGTGGTGCCACGTTTTTTACTTTTGCTCTATGTAATTAAACTTTATGTGCTTTTTTTTTTTTTTTTTTGCAGTACTGATTTTATGTGTTACACTGTTTTCGCTTTTTCCACCCATTAACTTTCTATAATGCATCAGCACATTCTTGCTAAAGCTAAACAACAAACAGATATAAAAAGAAAAAACACAATTTCCTCTAAATGTGTTAATTACATAAAACCATTAAAAGTGTATTTGCGTTTTGCCTTCTCTTAATTTGTTTGCATATTTGTTAGCATTTTCCTCCATTGCATATCAGTGCTACTGCAGACACTTCCTGCTGTACAAGAAAGTGGCAACCACCCCAACCTATAACTGGCCTTTGCCACAAGGTTCACATGGAAGGTCAATGCACATCACAAACAAACAAAAGATTTCCCAGCACACTTACCAGCCAGCCTGCAAAACAAACAAATTGACCCTGTCTAACAGAGGGTTTTGTTGCACACATTTGCAAATATATGCGTAAGCCGCAGTGTCTACGCTAAGAGAGCTCTGTACAGTATATACTGCAGTCCTAGCTCCAAATTTTCTGTAGTAGGAGCAAATATAAGAATGGATAGATTAAGGGCAGGTATGCCTGGAGGGAGCCCACCTAGGGTTTCCACCTGTCTGGGATTCACCCGGACAGTCCAGGTTTTGAGTCACATGTCCCGGTTTCAGTCCACCTGAAACCCGGACACATTATTCAGACAGGAATGTGGCTCGGAACAGGGCCTGACAGGAGGGTGAGGGGCACTATGTGTGCCACATTACTATTCTCTTTGGAGTGCCCAAAGGTGTCCCAGGTCTGTTATAATCCCATAGGGTATACAAAAAAAATAAAAATAAATGATTGTGCGTTGCTAAAGTGTTCGGGGTTGGCTTGAAGAAAAAAGTGGCAACCCTAAGCCCACCCCTCCTTAAAGGCACACGAGCGCATGTGACGCCCAGCATCCAGTGCATCCGTCCCTGCAACCAATTCATCCAACTGTACAAATTTAAATACATTTAAGGAGGCCTGCCCCCTGCCAATCCAAGTTGGGGATTGGTCAAGACTCCTTAAGATACACCAGGCAGCCCTACCTCTCTTCCCCTCTTCTCCTTCTAGCACTTTCTAGAAGGAAGAGGGAGGTGACAGTGAAGTGATGCGGCCTGTGAGTCACCAACTGCTACCCTGAGCCACTCCCAACCAAGAATAAAAACAAACAGGCCTAGCTAGGCCTGCCTAAATGTACCTACTCTGCCAACAAAAATCCTCACTCTAGCACCTACCTAACTAGAGGGTGCTACACACACACCGTATATACTCCAGTATAAGCCGAGTTTTTCAGCACATTATTTGTGTGCTGAAAATGCCCCCCTCGGCTTATACTGGAGTCAAGCATTTTTCTGCTGCCGAAAATGAAATTTCCCCAACCACCTTTGGGGCCCCGTATCTCGGTGCCACTTGGTGCTAGGAAACCCACATTAATAGCACTACAACATATCCAAAGCTGGGGTTCTTAGCACTAAGTGGCCCGAGATACGGGGCCCCAAAGTCGGTCAACTGTGTCCATCTGCAGCAATGTCATTTCCCGAACCCTTTGGGTCCAGAAATCCCAAATTTTGGCTGCAGCTAGGGGGCATCTAGCAACCCTTAACTACCGAGTTTGAAGTTCGGGGGACCTATGGCTGCAAATGGACACAGTAAGGCTGCAAATGGGCATTGTTGACCGTCTTTTCCACTTACAGCAGCTGCGCATTTCTCACCCTAGGCTCATACTCGAGTCAATAAGTTTTCCCAGTTTTTTGTGGTAAAATTAGGTGCCTCGGCTTATATTCGGGTCGGCTTATACTCGAGTATATACGGTAAATAGAGCTTTCTTTTAGTGGTATTTAACCACTTCAGCCCCGGACCAATTGGCAGCCAAAGGACCAGGCCCCTTTTTGCGATTCGGCACTGCGTCGTTTTAACTGACATTTGCGCGGTCGTGCGACGTGGCTCCCAAACAAAATTGGCGTCCTTTTTTTCCCACAAAAAGAGATTTCTTTTGGTGTTATTTGATCGCCCCTGCAGTTTTTATTTTTTGCGCTATAAACAAAAATAGAGCGACAATTTTGAAAAAAATGCAATATTTTTTAATTTTTGCTATAATAAATATCCCCAAAAATTATATAAAAAAACATTTTTTTTCCTCAGTTTTGGCCGATACGTATTCTTCTACATATTTTTGGTAAAAAAAATCGCAATTAGCGATTATTGATTGGTTTGTGCAAAAGTTATAGCGTTTACAAAATAGGGGATAGTTTTATAGCATTTTTATTAATATTTTTTTTTTTACTAGTAATGGCGGCGATCAGCGATTTTTATTGTGACTGCGACATTATGGCGGACACATCGGACATTTTTGACACATTTTTGGGACATTTGTCATTTATATAGAAATCAGTGCTATTTAAATAGCACTGATTCCTACGTAAATGACAGTTGTAGTGAAGGGGTTAACCACTAGGGGGCGGGGAGGAGTCAGTGTGACGTGTTGTGTTTATTTTACTGTAGGGGGCGTGGCTGTACGTGTGACGTCATTGATCGGCGTTCCCGATGACAGAGAACCTCCGATCACTGACAGTCAGTGTAGGAAGCGCGGGGAGAGGTTTGTTTACACAAACCTCTCCCCGTTCTTCAGCTCCGTAACCCGATCGCGGGACACCAGCGGCGATCGGGTCCGCTGGTCCCGCGGCCGGGGTCACGGAGCTCCCGACCGGGTCGCGAGCGCGCCGCTAGCGGCGCGCGCGCGACCCACAGGCAGGCACATGCACGATCACGTACAGGTACGTGATTTTGCCTGCCCGTGCCATTTTGCCGACGTATATCGTCGTTAGGCGGTCGGGAAGCGGTTAATCACCACAGTGTATTTAGATTTTTTGCCAAACAAACGAAAAGACTGACATTTTATAAAAATAAATAAACTTTTTTTATTTTCTGTTATAAAATGTTGCAAATAAGTCTAGCAAGATCCCAGGCCTCCTTTAGTCTAATGAGAACCTCCAGAGCCAAGAGCTGCTCCTTCCGTATAGAGTGGGTAATGCAAGGTAGACTCATGGGCGCCATGGAACTTTGGGAGAGAGGGTTAGGGCCAGGAAACCCTTAGGTAGTTGCAATGTTAATTGGCAAATTCTGAGACTTCTACAGGTAGACGGCCATGCAGGGAAAGGTATCCAGCAAGAGACCACATCTGCATGTGAAGGAATGCTGTCTCCTATGGCAACAGTCTAAGAACAGTTCCTAACACACGTTGTAATGAACTTCTTTACTTTCTCTACACTCACTTCTTGTAGGTTCTCAATCCACTGAGCTCCCAGTCTCTCTCACAAGACTTGCTGATTCACTGCCCCCGAATCCCTTGATCTCTTCCAATCTTTACGTAAGTATCTTCCTCAAGCGTCACCCCCGCTTCTCTGCTGGGTCCCTAGCTTGGCATTTCAGATACTTCTCAAGCTTCACCCCACTGGCCTGCTCAGTCCCTGGCTTGACCCACAAGGTTGCTACAAGCGTCACCTCCGCTGGCTGGGTCCCTGACTTGACACCTGCTAAAGTTTCCCAACTCTTCATCGTCCCCGGTTGGTGAGAATACTGCTCCCGTACTTGCTTCAGCTAATCACGGTGGTCCCTTGTAATAAGGTGGTTGGCCCCTTAGTGGCGACAGCTTCCCCTCTACCTCCGACCATGACAGGTTCTCCCGCCGGCAGAACCGTCACTTCTGGTTGGACTGGATAGGCCCTCAGACAGCCTATCAGCCAGATGTGCCCGGGATAGGCCCTAACTCCGGTCTAGCAGCCCGGGCAGTACAACACACGTCCACCCAGACAGTCGTCCAGGTGGCACAGAACCCCGATCACCTGACTCTACCCGAATATATAGGTTCTCCCAGCAGGCCAAGGGATTTAAGAAAACCCCTGCCCATTGGCTGAGATACCCCATACACTCCTAATCTGTCCTTGTTTTGCCCTTGTCGTATCTAATGTCACCAGGTACCCAGCCACCTAGCGGCAGAAGAGAGAAGTGCAGCAATTCTAGACTTAGGGTGAACTCAATTGATCCCTAGGTAATTACACCTGGCAGGTAAATTTAGGAGCAAACCTGTCTAAACCTCAGGGTGCTACATCGGTAATTGTCCTCCTTCACTAGTGTGCAGTGATGAGGCTAAACTGATCGGCACTGATGAGGAGGCACTAATGGGCACTGACGAGGCTGCACTGATAGACACTGATAGGTGGCACTAATGGGCACCGATAGGCAACACTGATGAGGAGGCACTGATAGGAGGCACTGATAGGAGGCATTGATAAGAGGCTATGATAGGCAGCACTGATGAGGAGGCACTGATGGGCACTGTTAGGCAGCACTGATGGACACTGATGGGGAAGCAAAAAAACTCAATGGGAAAGCCCTAACAGAAATGTTCACTGATCCCTTTAACTGCATCATTACAATAATTCATGTAGAAACTGGTGGTTCTCTTAATCATTTTGGCTTGTACTGCGGTAAAATTTTTTATGGAACGTTAAAAAAAGCACCGCACTACCGCTACCCATGTACATCAGTCCGGCGCGGCCAGAAAGGATTAGGCTGGGTGCCAGATCACTTATGCACTACAGCCTCTGCTATATTTGTAAGCCATGGGGTCCCTGTGCCAAGTTCTGGAACACAATGTGATCCAGCCAGCCTGCCACTGTGAATGAAAGGCAAAAACAATGGCGCCTAAATGGGCCTCACGATTGTCACTATTGAACCGCAGATATAAAGTACTGTAAATTGATACAATTTCCATATAGAGATACAATAAACCTTTCACAAAGCTGCTCACATACCATAAAGAAATTGTAGACAGCCCCACTTATGTATATCCTAACTGCCATTATATGCTGGGACTTGAAGTGTGTTGGCAGCTGGCGTTCTGCAGGTTGCCAAGGCCTGCCGTATATATTCTTACCCTTCCTGTATTTTATTTCCCGTTACATTCTCTCCGTTCCGGTTTGTATTCCTCCATTGCCATCTTTCTCTGTCTTGCTTTCATTTACCCTTTACCTCCCTCCTGTCCACACTCACTTCCCCCAGTCCTCCTCTCTATATGTTTCCATCTCTCTCCCTCTTCTCTTCCTTCCCCTTAAGCCTCCAAGAATTCTCAGCTTGCTCCAGATGTTTCATTTTGAGATAGTGTTAGACACGGTGTAAATGCGGGGATTAAGGCTATGTTATTCAAACGAATGTATGTGCCACCTGTCTCCAGGCTGATGATCGTTCATTTGCAAAGCAATGCATGGGGGTGTTTGCCTCCTCTCTGTGGGGACAGTCTAATAGCGTTGAGGCAGATGCGCTGTGCTGCTCATCTATTTGCACCATTGTGCGGTCCAGCGGTGCTGAATGTTCAATATTCCGCTATAACACCAGACACTCATATCAATCACATAAAAATATTAAATTGTGCTAAAAACAAACAATATTTAAAAAAACAAGAAATGTAATTAAATTAACAGTCCACATGTGATGTGATAGTAGATATTATAAACTCCTGGTGTCGATCTCCACCATCTTGACGTGATCTTGTGCATCAGTGTCTCCACCAAAAGCTGAAAAAACATATTTACCAGCACCTGTGGACACCTCATTACAAGGGATCATTACGCATGTGGCTTGAAACCCAGCCAAGGCCTTTCACTGAATCAGGTACCTTTCCTGCACTGGAATGCCACTCGTCACCCTTTGGTAAGTATAAAGTTCTCCAAAGAAACAAAGATGCTCCCCATAGTGTAAAAAAAAAAAGCTTTAAAAGTTTATTATATTGTAAAATATTGCACTTACAGCATCAGCTGAACAAATGCGCCTAAAGTTTGATGTATCCACGGGCACACAAACAAACTAGCCCGTCTTAGTCCGTAGGGTTCAATATTGAGTTGGCCCACCCTTTGCAACTATAACAGATTCAACTCTTCGGGAAGGCTGTCTATGGGAATGTTTGACCATTCTTCCAGAAGCACGTTTGTGAGTTCAGCCACTGATATTGGATGAGAATGCCTGGCTCACAGTCTCCGCTCTAATTCATCCCAAAGGTGTTCTGTCGGGTTGAGGTCAGGACTCTGTGGTAGGCCAGTCAAGTTCCTCCACCCCAAACTCGCTCATCCATGACTTTATGGACCCTGTATGTGCACAGTCCTGACCTCAACCAACCTCATAGAACTGTGTTGGTCCACTCCTCCAAATCATTTGGTGGAGGGGGAATTATGGAAAATTGATCAATCCTGATGTACTGAGGGCACACTTTGGGCCCCTTAGTACCTATTGAACATTGTTTAAATGCCATTGCCTACCTGAGAATTGTTGTTGACCATGTCCATCCCTTTATACCTACAGTGTACCCATCTTCTGATCGCTACTTCCAGCAGGATAATGCACCATGTCACAAAACTCAAATCATCTCACCACTGGTTTCTTAAACATGACAAGGAGGTCACTGTACTCCAATGGCCTCCACAGTCACCACATCTCAATCCAATAGAGCAACTTTGGGATGTGGTGGAATGGGATGTGCAGCCGACAAATCTGCAACAACTGTGTGATGCTATCATGTCACTATGGACCAAAATGTCTGAAGAATGTCCATCACCTTGTTGAATCTATATATAAGAGAAAAATATCCAGCACCCCGATGTCTCAACAATAAAACATATATGATTTTATTACATCCATCCATGAACTCTTGTCCTCTCTGCCACCAGGCAAGACCCACCTTAACCCACCGCTTTTGGACATGTAAATACATTTGCATTGTCTGGGAACAATTCACATCCTTTATTCAGGAAATTATACTGCTTCATCTTCCAAAAGACGCTCTCCTTCTAATCTTTGGATATTGGGACAAGCAACTCCTGACATGGTCTTCCAATGCTAAAACTCCACTTAAAAATTGGATCCTAATCTGCCTTTTCGCGGCTCAGAGAGCAATTCTCCAAAACGTGACCTCTTCTTTCTGTCCAAAAAATTCACAGATTAAACAAGAATTATTACTGCAGCTTCACAAAAAAAATCAACACAGACTTTAACCATCCGGCCGCCAAAAAACGCTTCTTCTCACGTTGGGGAGGCTTTTATAAATTCAATACCGCCAGACGTACTCAATACTTTTTTGCTTACTACAAGGATCTCCAATTGCACTATGATAAGGATGACACCTCTTGAGATCTCCCCCATCCCTTTTCTCACTAATACCTCCAGGGAATTGACCAAGAAAAATTACTTTTCACAACTTATTACTTTTGTTAGAACCACAGGTTTAAATGCTGCATCTAAGGGAAGCAGTTGCAGGCTCCCCCCACACACACCTCCCTCCCTAGATTTCCCCTCATAGTTTGGTAATCTTGCATAGGAGATCCATCCAGTTCTATATTGTTCACGGTTATTTTTCTACTTGATCTACTGCTGTATGTCTACAACTCTCTTTCATTGTGCCCCCCCTGGACACGGGTGATCATGGTACAATGATTATATATTCATTTGTCTCCACCTTTTTACAGTGCTATGTACCCTGCACACAGCACTGTAATAGCATGTAATTTAAACCACTTCAATACAGGGCACTTATACACCTTCCTGCCCAGACCAATTTTCATCTTCCAGCGCTGTCGCACTTTGAATGACAATTGCGCAGTCATGCTACACTGTACCCAAACTACATTTTTATCATTTTGTTCCCACAAATAGAGCTTTCTTTTGGTGGTATTTGATCACCTCTGGGATCTTTATTTCATACTAAACAAATAAAAAAAACGAAAATTTTGAAAAAAAAAACGGAAATTTTGAAAAAAAAAAGTAAGTTTTCTCCTTCACTGATGGGGCTGCACTGACGGGCACTTATAAGGTGGCACTGATGGGCACCGATGAGGTGGCACTGATGGGCACTGATGATGGGCACTAATATGCGGCACTGATGGGGCATTGATAGGTGGCACTGATATGCAGCACTGATGGGTACACATAGGTGACATTGATGGGTACTGAAAGGCAGCACTGATGGGCACTGATAGGCGGAATGGATGGGCACTGATAAGTGGCATGGATGGGCACTGATAGGTGGCACTGATGTACACTAATGGATGGTACTGATGGATGTCAATCAGTGCCAAACAATAATGCCTGCCAATCAATGATGCCCATTGTGGGCACTGATTGACATCCATTGTGGGCACTGATTGGCATCCCTGGTGGCCATGGGTGGCATACCTGGTGGTTACTAGTGGTGGGCATCCCTGGTGGTCCTGGTGGCATCCCTGGTGGTCCAGTGTGGGCATCCTCGGGGGGGGGGGGGGCTGCGCTGATAATCAATCAGCACAGACCCCCCCTTTCAAAAGAGCAGCCAATTGTCTCTCCTCTACTAGCGTCTGACACGCGAGTGAGGAAAAGCCGATCAACGACTCTTCCAGTTTACAACGTGATCAGCCGTGATTGGACAGGGCTGATCACATTTTAAAGAGTCTCTGTCAGAGACTTTTTACCTAAATCCGTCTGACACACCGCAACAACGATCACCACAATGCGCTCCCCCCCGGGGGCTTGATATCCTGGCGACATCATATGACGTCCAGTCAGGATATCGCAACCACTTCGCCAACGTCATACTGCAAATCATTCATTCATATGGCGGGGGGCAAGTGGTTAAGGAATGTTTCTTCACACCCTCCCTACCGGTACATATCTTGTTAATATTTAACTTTTTGTAAACAACACTCTGTTTAAATGTCAAAATGTCTCACAGAGTTCCTCCTGTCGCTCTCACCATATATCTGTATAATACATTTTTCAATCAATTATTTTGAAAAAAAAATTAAATAATAATCAATACCTGTAATTATTGACACATTTCAGCCTCTTACATAGGCCTTAGTCATAATGACTAAGGCCTATGTAAGAGGCTGAAACACGTAAAATCGTATATGTTTTATTGTTGAGACATTGTGGTGCCGTATGTTTTTCTCTTATATTGGACATTTGAATGCCTGAGTACTAAGACTATCCGAGCACATGAGTCTCCGTCTCATCCTGTTCATTATTAAGGGCTATTTTTCTGTAGAAGCCTGATTCAGCTGCAACTGTGTGATGCTATCATATCAATATGGACCAAAATCTCTGAGGAATGTTTCCAACACCTTATTGAATTGCCACAAAGGCAAAAGGAGATCAAACCTAATACTAGCAAGGTGCACCTAATAAAGTGGCTGATGAGTTTATATGTAAAGCACTG
>CM053031.1:34943260-35011211 GCA_028564925.1 Lithobates sylvaticus
TGCAAAATCTGGTGCAGCTCTGCATAGAAACCAATCAGCTTCCAGGTTTTATTATGAAAGCTTAATCAAAGAAGCTGAAGTTAGAAGCTGATTGGCTACCATGCACAGCTACACCAGATTTTGCACTCTCTAGTTTTAGTAAATCAACCTCCATGTACTATAGCTGTTTTCAAAAAGTGGAGCTAAGACCATTGAAAATAAGGCTGTTAGTACAAAATCTAACTGTAAATTGATGTCTTTACCTTCATTTAAGCCTTAATGCACCATAATGAAGGTCAATCAATTAATCTATTAGGAAAGGGATCTCTGACTGCTGGAAGCATGGTGAGGTAGTGGGTGGTCTACATAATCACCCGTCTTGCCTCCTTATCCTTCAGTAGTGAATTATGATGTAATAAGGAGTCACCATTCCTTGAGCAGACCTCCCTTAATGTATTTTAGACATTGCATATGTACAGTTGACATGATGTTACATGCAAACATTGGACTGAAAAACACGACGTGACATATCCTGTTGTTTTTTCAAAGTGTGTAGCTGTTTTGTTTAAAATAGCACTTTATGCAATGGCACACTTTCTTAGATCTTAGCCTGTCTGGACAGTATGGCCACTTGCTGACTTGCCACAACCCACATACAGTTGAACTCTTTATCCACCTGATTACTTTTCACTTAAACCCCCCTCGTGACCAGACCATTTTTCAGCTTTCGGCGCTGACGCACTTGGAATGACAATTGCGCGGTCATACAATACTGTACCCAAATGAAATTTTTACCATTTTTTCCCCAAAAAATAGAGCTTTCTTTTGGTGGTATTTAATCACAGCTGGGGTTTTTATTTTTTGCTAAACAAATAAAAAAAAGATGGAAAATTAAAAAATAAAATAAAATCATGTTTAATAGTTTGTTATAAAATTTAGCAAACAGGTAATTTTTCTGCTTCATTGATATGCCCTGATGAGGCGGCACTGGTGGGCACTGATAGGCGGCACTGGTGGGCACTGATAGGCGGCACTGGTGGGCACTGATAGGCTGCACTGGTGGGGACAGATAAGTCGGTACTGATGGGCACAGCAAAGATGGCACTGATGGGCACGGATGGGTGGCACGGATGGGTGGCACGGATGGGCACTGATGGATGGCACTGATAGATGGCACTGATGGGCACTGATAGATGGCACTGATAGGTGGCACTGATAGATGGCACTAATGGGCACTGATAGGTGGCACTGATGGGCACTGATAGGTGGCACTGGGCACTGGTAGAGGACACTGATGAGCACTGGTAGGTGACACTGATGTGCAGCACTGGCACTGTGGGCACTGACTGATGGCACTGTGGGCACTGACTGATGGCACTGTGGGCACTGGCTGATGGCACTGGGGGCACTGACAGATGGCACTGGGGGCACTTTTATTTGCAAATGTGGGCACCCTGGGCATATTGCAGTGAGAGGAACTGATGTCCCTCTCACTGCCGCCGGTGATCGGCTTTTTTTTTTCTCCTCGCGCTGTTAGCGCGAGCAGGAAAAAAAGCCGATTACCGGCTCGGTTAATATCACATGATCAGCTGTCATTGGCTGACAGCTGATCACGTGGTAAGGGGTCGGGATCGACCCCTTACTCGGATCTGTGATCCAGCGAGTCTCACAGACTCGCGGATCACAGAGCGCGCCGCGCGCGCCCTTCAGGGGGCGTGCAGGCAGCTCGTTGCCGGGACGACGTCAATAGACGTCGTCCCGGCACATTAGATCCGCGCTGTAGCCGTCATTTGGCTATAGCGCGGGTCTATAGTGGTTAACATGACACAAGTTAAAGTGTTACTAAACCCAGGACCCTGCATTCACTATATCTGATCTCCCACAGTACACAGAACATGGAAATGCAATTCTTTTAGTAAATAAAACTGCTAAATATCTTTTCTCATCAGCAGTATATAGCAGTATTGTGACTGCTACCAACATACCTCCCAACATTTTGAGATGGGAACGAGGGACACCTACTAGCAAATGTATGCAGGCATAGGACACGCCCCCCCCCGCCACACTCCCTTAAAGGAGAATTAACCAAAACATAACATTAATTAAATCCACAAGAGCTTTTTTTTTTACCACTACTATTCCTTTATATTGGCTTTTAAAATTTACAAATGCAGCAATTTAGAATTTGGATGGAAGGATTACACTGGGAAGATAAAAAGTGCATTTTATATACAACAATATAGATCAGACCAAAATGAGGGACGAATGAGGAGGGAAAAGGGACAGAGGGACATTGTTCCAAATTAGGGACAGTCCCTCGAAATCAGGGACAGTTGGGAGCTATGGCTACCAGTGTCTGGTTGAAGCTTGTAGGAGCAATCTTCATTCTACTCTGACTGTCTTATGAGGCTGCAGGACCCCTGACCCTTCATCTGGACAGTGCTGATTGGCCCTGTGCTGATAACATGCACCCTCCCCCCAAAAAACAAAAAAAACTCTCTAGCAATACACACCATGTATGAGCATGTGCAGAGCGACTCCAAGGGCTCTGTCTTATCAGGAGATGGATTGGGGACATTGGAAGAAGGGGAGCATAAGAGAAGACAGGATCAAACAGCCTTTTTACACAATGCAGAGGATTAACCCCTTAGGTTCCACAGTGAGTATAACAGCCATGCTTTACTACATATACAGACTGATTTTACTGCTGTGAGTTTAGTAACACTTTAAATCTAATGTAGTAGTAAAGAAGAAAAGCAACAAGGGAAACCAGGCCAAGACCTGTCCATAGGGAGTAATTGGGACTTTAAAAGATGCGTGAATCTGTTAGGAGGTAAGCATATCAACACCAGTTGATTTGAAAAAAATGATTTTAATACAATAAGATTGCATAGGTTTAAGAACAACATTTGTCATTAAATAAATGACCAAAATTAATACTTAAGTTAAAATCATTAGATTTGTGCTAGGGTATACTAAACAGCCGACGCGTTTCACAGTAGTAGTCACTGCTTCCTCAGGGCTGTATCCCATGCATCCAATGTAGTGGTAAATATATTGCTTTGGGTCCTGCGTAGACATGTGCAATTTCCTTCTATCCGAATTAGTTTTTTAACGAATTTCAACAAATTAGTTAATTCGGAAATATCCGAATTAACGAAAACCCATTTTTATATTCATAAATTCAGGAGTTCGTAAATTCTAAATCCGAAAAAATCCGAAAACCCGAAAATGAGAATATCTGAAATAATAACTAACGAATAATAACTTAAATATTACTAACTATTAAATTATAGGTATTGGAATTTCCTTTCAAATTTGGCTGTTAGTGAACGTAACGAATACGAATTTATCCGAAGTTACGAATTATCCAAAATAACGAATGCTGCATCTAAACGAATGGAACAAATTAATAATACTAAATAACAATAATAATAATAAAAACTGTTTATTATTATTATTTATTATTAATTCTTTCCATTCCATTTGTTTCAATGCAGCATTTGTTATTTCGGATAATTCGTAACTTCAGATAAATTCGTATTCGTTATGTTCACTAACAGCCAAATTTGAAAGGAAATTCCAATACCTATAATTTAATAGTTAGTTTTTATTAGTTAGTTAGTTATTCTTTAGACTTTTTGAATTCACAAATTTTCGAATTTACGAATTTTAGAATTTTTTTCGAATTGCAATCATAATGAATGACCCAAAAAACTAAAAAAAACTAAAAAAACAAATGAAACTAACACATTTTTCGGCGGTGCACATGTCTAGTCCTGTGTAGTATCCCACCTGGTACATTGCATGGATGTTCTTCTTATATTGTAATGGCTGTACCTGGTACATTAACACATGATGAATGTGATAAGCATAAGCCTGTTGTGTGGATGGGGAATGTGTTTGATGCAGTAATAACATTTAGATGGATCAGTTCTATGTGTGTGTGGGATCCATATTATTGCAATGATTGGCAGATTAGTGTGGTCTGGTTTGCAGCCACAAACCGAACACAAACCGAAAACCGAACACATGCTAGTAATAATCCTCTTTTGAGTAATTACTCTTTTGTGGATATGCGTGATAGAGACGGGAGCTCCGTGGGGTGAAGGGGGTGGAGGGGTGATGTGAATGGATCTTTGTGCTATGTAAAGTGCTGTACTATGTATCAGTGATGCAGAAATACTGTAAATCAAAATAAATGTATTCCTTACTGTACATTAGAGCTGCACGATTAATAGTTAAGAATCGTTATGGAAATTTTTTTCCCCGTTGCGATCTTGACAAAGTATTTCCCGATTTTTTTCTATGCAGAGAATTCTCTCTGCTCTGCTAAAGCCGACCATCAAAAGAAAGGAAAAAAAAAAACTAAATCGGACAGTCTGCCAAGAAACACAACATTCTTATTAGCAGTGGAACTTAAGTATAAACATTGTAACGATTTGTCCTTTAGATCAAATGAATACACTTTGGTGTGTAAATGAGGGAAGTTTAACCACTAAACACTAAACCTTTTTCTGACATTTGTTGGTTTCAAGTTAAAATAATTTTTTTTAGCTAGAAAATTACTTAGAAACCCCAAACATTATATATATATATATATATATATATATATATATATATATATATATATATATATATTTTTTAGTAGAGACCCTAGAGAATAAAGTAGTGGTTGTTGCAATATTTTATGTCACACTGCATTTGCGCAGCAGTCATTCAAATGCAATTTTTTGGGGAAAAAAATGACACTTTAATGAATAAAAATAAAAATAAAAAACAGTAAAGTTAGCCCAATTTTTTTTGTATAATGTGAAAGATTTTATGCCACGGGAATTGTGATCTTTTTATTCTAAGCCAAAAAATTGTGATTTTAGACATGGGAGCGTTTGTTAAGTTTCGTTTCGTTCCGTTTCGTATTTTAAAAAAAATCGTAATTCGTATTCGAAATTTCGTTCGTATTTCGTACAAATTTTTTTTTTTTTTTTTATTTAAACGTTTCTGTTAATTTGGATCGGAAATTCGTAAACGGAATTTCATATTTCGTACAGAATTCTTATGCATATTAACACCAGTCACGTTTCTGATACTTTCTGGTAATTTGGAACGGAAATTCGTTTACGAAATTTCGTATTTCGTAAACGAAATTTCGTATTTCGTACAGAATTCTTATGCATAAACACCAGTCACGTTTCTGTTAATTTGGATCCGAAATTCGTAACGAAATTTCATATTTCGTACGGAATTCATATGCATAAAAATTCATATTTCGGATTCGTACGAATGTACGAATTTCGAAAAATTCGTACAAATTTTCGATTCGTACGAAACTAATCGCACATGTCTAATTCTCATTCTCATTCTCATCGTGCATCTCTACTGTACATGGAAGATATTGAATATTATTGGGGTCTTCCTAATACAACTTACATCACTTTTATATTCACATTGAATGCAGCTTTGAAATTCTGCAACTTCATCTGAAATCGCACAATTTCAAAGCTGCATGTCAGTGCGAATTCAGGAGCGACTTGGAAGACATCTGTGTGGCTTCACGTACAGATGTCTATGCAAGTTGCACCCAAGTTCGCCAAAAGTAGAACTTTTTCAAACCAATGCGGCACTGCAAACTAAGCACCGCACCCATTTTAACAGTGGCATTGCTGATAGGGTGCGACTCGTCATGTGGTTTGACCTGTCAAACCGCATGATAAGTTGCTCTGGTGTGAATGGAGGCTAAGGCCCCTTTCACACAGACAGTCTGATCAGGTCCACCTGTCAGTTTTTCAGGCAGACTGGATCGGGTGATCAGGTCCATTGGCAGGTTGAAATGCCCAGAGTTCTGTACGGCACCCTGCCAGTCCCCCCCATTGGCCACAATTTGCCTGCATTGTATAAAGTAGCACAAAGATCCAGTGATAATATCACTGAATCTGAATTAAAGTGATTCTAAACCTTATTTTGTTTTTTAAACAATAAACAAGTTATACTGCCCTGTTCTGTGCAATGGTTTTGCATGGAGCAGCCATGATCATCCTCTTCTTGGGTCCCGTGCCAGAACTCCTGGCTCCTCCTCTTCAGCGAGTTCCCCAATAGGAAGCCACTTCCTATGGGGGGCACATGTGCAGGCTTGATCCCAAGTCGCGCTGCTTGCATCCATAGACACAGACAGTGGAGCTTGGCCCCGCCCCCTGCTTCTTTGTCAAAGAGTTTGATTGACAACAGTAGGAGCCCATGATGGCTCCCGCTTCGATCAATCTGTCTTGTGAGCTGACCATTATACTATACTGTGTTCTTTTGATCTAATCACAGATAACCTCCAAGATGAAGCGGCTAATGCCCGCGAAACTAGTCGGGGACAACTATATCTGTGATCAACTGTACTATTATGCATACACTTTGGTAACATACTGTGTATAGTAATGATGTTGTATATGTTTTTAAACAAACTATCAACTTTCTTTCGGCATCAATAAAATCTTTTGTAATTTTTATACACTTATTTGTTATATCATTTTATTGTACCGCGATAGTCCAATTTGCCCCCCCATTTCTTTGGCAGCCTAGTTGGGGATTAGGCTTCCAATCTTTTTATTATTTATTTATTGTGAAAAGAGAGAGAGCTGAGAAAGCCGCTGCTGTTGGGCACAAAGCTGGATCAAGATCAGGCTCAGGTAAGTATAATGGGAGGCGGGGGGACCCTGGACACAGAAGTTTTTTTTTTACCTTGATGCAGAAAATGGGTAAAACACCGTAAGGCTTTAGAACCACTCTAAAGTATGTAATAAAACATTTTTTTTATTAAAATAAGCATTTTGATGAGGGAAGAAGGTGGGAATTAGGGAAAGTAAATATAAACAGAGTAAACTTTAGCTTTAAGTATCTTTATAATGGTGATTGTAGTTGGTTACCACAGAGTAATATGTTTTGCATGGCTACATTGGTTAGAAAAGTAGCATTTAAGCATCAATCCAATCATTGAAGTGCACCATTATACTCATGCCACTACTTTGACTGTCAAAGGTCAATGCCATCATCTATGCATCAATTAATAAGCTTGATTAGAAAAATACTCTTAATGTCACTGCTTTAAAGTGGTTGTTAACCCACCAATGTGTCTTTACATAATCCTCTCTGTTTTTTAATGTAATGTCCCCCTGTGACTGTGCTTTATAAAAAATAATGCTGTATATACCTTGTTTATAGAGCGCTGATCTGCGCTCATTGACCCACCACCTATCTCCTCTCTCGGCCGGACAGATGCAGTGGGCGGGGCTGGGGATTCCCCACTGACATCAGTCAGGAGAGGAGGAGGAGCGAGGCGGCCCCGCCCGCTTCATCTGTCAGGCCAAGAGAGGAGAGAGAGGCGGGTCAATGAGCTCAGATCAGCGCTCTGTAAACAAGGTATATACAGCATTATTTTTAAAAAGCACAGTCACAGGGGGACATTACATTAAAAAACAGAGGATTATATTAAAAAGAAACAGTAATTTGAGCAGCAGGATGGGGGGGGGGGGGGGGGGGGGGCAGCACGGACACGGAGCTGACAGGCAGAGAGGGGAGGGGGGAGAGGATGGAGGAGAGGACAACGGAGACACAGAGGAGGGCTGCGGATGACTGACAACGGGGTCAGCATACAGGGGTGAAGGCAGAAGCTAGCAGAATCAGCCAGGTATTACAGGTGATACAGGGGGCAAAATGACACAGCACTGTGCTGGATTACATGCTTTAAAAGAGGAGGATCTTTATTTATTTTTTGGGTTAACAAATGTTTTAAGCAAAGACACAGCAAACTGACCACACTGTAGTAATACCAATGTTGGAAACATTCCAGAAGTTGGACATCACACTGTGACCGAAGGAGCTGGACATCACACTATTGCTTACTGAAGGAGTATTTGTGTCCAGCTAAGGTACCAGGCTAGATTGGTCATCAGTGTGCTAGCTACTTCTTTTGCTAGGAACAAAATGTAAGCTTTTAAATAGAAACATGACCTAAGACACTCACAGCCTTTCAATCACAGTGATTGAAAGTGATTAAAGTGGTTTCTAAACCCTTACAACACACTTTTTGCTACAAGTAAGCCTATAAAAAAAGGCTTACCTGTAGCTTCCCTGGATATCATCGTCATCTTGGCTCTGGCCGCGAAAGGCCGTGAGTGTCTTAGGTGGCTCCGGCCAATCACAGCGCCAGAGCCAACGATACCCGGAAGTAACTCCAGGAGCGATGTCGGCCGCCGGAGCGGTGTATGAGGATGCAGCAAATACAAAATGTTAAAGCACTTAAAAAAACTCAATGACCAGTTTGTGTGGTTGCTTACCCCTATGATTAAAGTGGTTTTTAACCCTTACAACGCACTTTTTGATACAAATAAGCCTATAATAAGGCTTACCTATAGCTACCCTGGATATCTCCTAAACCAGAAGGGTTTAAGAGATATCCCCTGTATTTGCTTGTGCCGACGTCATCGGCGCATCGGCACATGCTCACTGAAGCAAACTGAAGCAACGGTACGTACCTGCCATTGCTTCAGTGAGTGTGCCATTACCGGCGGCTCCCGCACACATGCGTGGGAGTGACGTCATCGCGGCTCCGGCAAATCACAGTGCCGGAGCCCATGATACCCAGAAGTAACTCTGGAGCGGTGTACGAGGACGGCTGCAGGGGCTTCAATCTCAGGTAAGTAATTCATAATGAGCTAGTATTCTATGCATACTAGCTCATTATGCCTTTGTCTTGCAGGTTTTTTTTTTGTCCTAGGGTTTACAACCACTTTAAGCCCCAATGGGTGAAACATGTCAAGAGGCATGGCCCGAGGAGTGGCATTGACTGAGGCTTTCACATGTATACAGCACAACCATATTTGATTCGGCTATGGCGAGTGGCGGTTTCAAGCTAAAATGTTCACTGCTCAGTGGATGAGTTTTTCTTATGATGGCATCCCTACTATCCTCAGCCTGGAGCAGCAGCACCTAGTACTAATGGCCTTATTAAAAGTTCCCCACATTCTGTCTTTGAACTTTGTACTGAAGGATTAAATATAAGCCTTGCACTACAGGAAGGGAGGTTGCATAGTACCCAGTCACCTAGCAGGAGGCTGCAGTCCAGGTCTATGAAAGGTCTTCCTTGATCTGCTTGCAGTTATGCCCTCTGGACCACTGCATTGGTTGTCAAAGCTATACATAGAATAATGGGAAAATCAGCTATGCCAAGCCGATATACGAAGGGCCAGGCCCATTTTCCTCTACAGCATCTAGTGGGCAAAGCAGGAGAGCTCCTGATGCTGAAGCACAAAGTAATACATTTGCAGGGCAGTAGAAGTAGTTGACATGCCACTGGAAGAACCTTTTTCATTGGATGGCATCAGCAAATAGTTTTTCTGCAGACACTAGAAAATGACCTCTTCAGATGTGGTGGAAGGGTTCAGTGTGCAATATTCAGGTTGCCACACTGTATATCACTGTCCTTTTCTCAGTTACAGTTGCAATGATACAAAATTTGTAACCATCAATCTTCTCTTCTTGGACCTTGTCCTTGACTGCAAGCCTCAGTAATGATTATTATACGAGTGCAAGCTTTTGTGCCTTTGTTTCTCCACTATATTATAGCCGAAATGCAGCTGAAATGTGAACAGTTTATTTTTGAATAGTTAGGTGTGTTATAATTGGATTTCTAAGAGCGTGTGGTAGAGAGTAGAGTAGAGAATCCCAGGCCTGCAGAATCACAAGTTTGGGATTAGACATTTCCTGAAAGGGGGCTTATACACATTGGGTAATCTGCTGTTCTCAACCGTTGGCAGGATAAAAACAAAAAATAAAAGCCTTCATTAGGTAGGTTGCTATCACTTTTATTTGTATTCCCATGATACAGTTGAGTACTGTCCATGATACTTTTTTTTTTTTTACAGTTACATATTCAGGACAAACTTTTGGAGTCTGCCACCTTCTTCTAAGGTCCAAGCAGTAATGACATACAAAGGTTTTAGAAAAATGTTAAAGAGGAGCTACAGTCTTCCAGAAGAATTTTAAATAAACACATTAGTTCTTAAATATCGCCCTTTCTACATTGGGTATTGTTATTAATACTAATGGTATTTCAAATATTTCAATCCCTACCCAAACTGGTACTCTCGAACGGCTGGCGACGGCCATGTCAGCTCCTGGCATCTGTATTATGTGCAGCTGGCTACACAGCATGCACATCCCGATCTTATGCATGCATGGTAACAACACTGTGCGGGGCAGCGGAGGATGCCTGTTGAATCCAATATCCCAGGAGTTAACGGGAAACCAGAGATGGCATACAGTATGTAGGGTTGAAGCTCCGCTTTAAGAATATATTTTTTTTATCTGTGAGAAGTGGTGGATGGGGTTTGTGCTGACTATCTGTATTGTTGCATACTTATGCCCCGTACACACGGTCGGAAAATCCGACCACAAAATCCATCGTATTTTTTCCGACGGATTTTGTCCGACACTGGTGTTGCATACACACGGTCGGACAAAGTTGTCGGAAAATCTGATCATTCTGAACGTGGTGACGTTTGTTGCCTACGACGGGACTACGTAGAGGCTAGTAGCCAATAGCTTTGGTCTTGTAATGTGATCTGAGCATGCGTGGCACTTTGTCCTTCGGAATTCGCTACACACGATCGGAAAAAGTCAGATAGGACTTTGTTGTCGGAAAATTTGAGAGCAGGAGATAAAACTTTGTCCGTCGGAAAATCCGACAGAAAAAGTCTGATGGAGCCCACACACGGTCGGAATTTCCGACAACATTGTCCGATAGGACATTTTCCATCGGAAAATCCGACCGTGTGTACGGGGCATTAGAGTACCTTAGGAACAATTGCCAGGAATGTAAAAAGTACAAACTTTTACCGCAAAATATCCAACTTTTTGTGTGTCTATATGATTCCCAGCTCAGACGACAGCAGTACATTGCAGGTGATTAACAGAGAGAATTATCTTCTCTTTCCCCCTCTGAGAATATTACTAATGAATCAGTAACAGCTGCTGGAGGTATTGTGTTATCAATTCACTACAATAAGCAACGACAGACATTCAAATTACAAAAATTAGAAGTAAGTTATGGCGAAAAAAGCCCCTAGTGATATGCTGTAATCATGAGCAATGGAGCCTTTCCGGATGACTTTGCTTGCATTAGTCATGTGGTTGTCAATAAAAAAGTAATCATCGAGTGGTGGTAAAGGGAATTTATGGGGGGAACTTAGATTTTTTTATTTTTTTTTACTTCAATTGTTAAAGGCTCAAGTGCTGGATTTCTAATTTCTGGAAATCGTTGTGTCAATTTGAGAGGGACAATGTATGATGAGAGTAAAGCTGTCTACAAAGGGCAGGTCGTTTTTCTTATTATAGATCTTTCTACAGGAGCACGTTAGGCCTTTGGAGGAAGGAGGAGGATGAACTGAGGGCTCAAGGAACACAATACTGATAAGGCAGGAAAATCCATCTCTGCCAATCAACTGTCCTCCAGTCAGACTTGGCCAGTGTTGTGGATGAGTTTACACTTGAAAAGTCCACTAGAGTATGTAAGAAGCTTTAGTGATGCTCAACAGTGACAATCAGTATTATCAAAGGGGCCCTGTGCAAGGACAATTTTTAGATTTTTAGGCTCCCTATTCAACAAATTAATCTCTTGTGTCCCAGTCGACCCACACCCATTTAACCCACATCTAGTATAAATGGGCCCCTAATGCGGCGTACACACGGTCCGAATTTCCGATGGAAACAGTCCGATGGGAGCTGTTCATCGGATTTTCCAACCGTTTGTATGCCCAACGGTCTTTTTCTGTCGGTATTTCCGACGGACTTTGGATTGAGAACCTGTTCTCAATTTTTCCGACGGAAAACCTTTCTATCGAATTTTCAGATCGTGTTTATTCAATTCCGACACGCAAAATTCCGACGCATGCTCGGAAACAATTCGATGCATGCTCGGAAGCATTAAACTTCCCTTTTATAGTGCTGTCGAATGTGTTTTATGCCGCTGTGTTATTGAACGTCGGAATTTGGTGTGATCGTGTGTAGGCAACACAGTTGGAGCGGAATTCCGTCGGAAAAAAACGTCAGAGTTTTTTCCGACGAGAATTCCGATCGTGTGTACACGGCATTAGTCTTCTAGGGACACGTATATTTGTAAGGCCATGTCGGTGCACCGGTTGTACCCCCGTTGGGGTTACCTTTTGCTCCACTTCCTCAGCTCCCGTGCTGGATGTTGTTGCTGTCGCCACCGATGGAATCAGCAACTGATGGCCTGGTCCAGCTCATTGGTGAGTATGGGGTCCCTAGCCTGACCCCAATAATTACTCATCTTCCTGCCTATTTGATGCAACATACACTCATTCATTTGATTTACTACTTGTATTACAGATTTAGCAAAGCATTTACCCCTGAAGAGCGAGCCGGTCTCGCGAAACGTCGTTGGGTACTACTCATGCTTGTAAATTTCTCTGATGTTTGTATTTTGGTATATATTGTTTTACCATGTATTTGGATTGTCTCATGTTCACATTATATGCATATTTTATCGGCCTGTTGTTATTGCTGTTGTGTTTTAGATGCGCAACAATTGTAATAAATCTACATTATTTTACTTCCATGACATGTTTCTTGACTAACCATATTTACCTCACTCAAAGTCTCAGGTCCAAACCCCTTGTATATATGTATTGAATTAGGGATGAAGGTGATGTTGGGGTAACACCAGACCTTGGATCATTTATGTTCCTAAGTCCCAGAGGACCCTCCATTGTCTGAACCATGCTGCTTCATAGTCTGCACACATGGTATATCTGTCCCTGTAGATACCCAAGTACTGTATGATGAAACAGATATAACAACATGGGCTCTCAGCATCTGAGCATAGAATGAAGCTTGAGACTTTGCAGTGTGGTGTCAACCCAGCTAGAGCTAATGCACAGAATAGTTAGGAGAAGATAAATGTTCATAGGGCGCATCTGCATGAAGCAGACCTCATGTAGCCTGCTGCTCTTGGTCACTAGCCAAGGAGAGGAAAGGAAGGACTCAAGAAGACACTTCGAGTGGTGCTTCCAGGAGGTTGAAGCAGACTCTAGCAGAAATTGAAGGACAGAGAAGGCGCTTTTAAGTGCAGTATAGCAGCAGTTTATTATGACACATTGCTACTATTGCTTGTAAGGAGAACTTACAAGCAATAGTAGAGAACAGGCTCATAAGATCATAGCTTCTAGATTGGCTGCTGGTGACAGTTTCTCTGTGTAGCACAGCTGACCAGCAGCCGTGGAAATGGTGCAGCACACAGGCAAGATGGCCGCTGCAATTCCGTGTCCGTGTGGAACGCGTGGCCGGATGTGACGTCATGAGGGGGCGGTAACACGTTTCAGAGCATGCTCAGAAGTTCCTTTGTCAGACTCTGACAAAGGAGCTTCTGAGCATGCTCCAATACGTAGACCCGGAGGTGCGGCAGCCATCTTACCCGTACATTCCACCATCTCCACCGCTGTTGATCGGCTGTGCTACACGGAGAAACTGTCACAAGAAGCCTATCTGGAAGCTATGATTTTACGAGCCTATTTTCTACTATTGCTTGTAAGTAATTTTTTGTCATAATAAACAGTTGCTATACTGCAAACTGCTATACTGCACTTAGAAGCGCCTTCTCTGTCCTTCACAGAACAGTTAGAGGTTAATATTTGGAATGTGATATTTCACGTTTGCCCAGAGCTCCACCTGATTAGCACCTAATTAGTGAGGTAAGACCCTCACTACTATGCTTTTGTTTTATAATGTCTGGGATGGGGGCCGAGTCACTGCACCATGGGCCTGTGGATTGTACTTGGCCCCTGGGCCAAAAGTTGCCAGTCAGCCTTGCTCAGACTCCATCCTCAAATATCCCAATCAAATATCAGAAATATGATTTTGATAGATCCCAGTTAAAGTAAAACTGACATATGGTGCTTAGCATAAATGAGTACACCCCAACAGATTTGTCAAAAAAACTTTCCTTTCAGAATCAACATTTTCTATGAGACATTATACTACAAAATACTCCCACAAATGTGGGCCATTGATTGCAACCAAGATTTGTTAATTTGCACATACAAAGTATTTTTACTAACAAATTAATTCAAAACCATGTTGCAAAAATGAATACACCCCAATGAAAGTCTTAGGCGCAAAGCTGAATTTTAGACAACAAAACCACGTAAGTAACAAGAATTCAACTACAGGTGAGTCTAATTATTAATTAACCATCTCAATACAGTGCATTTTCACCCCCTTCCTGCCCAAGCCATTTTTCAGCTTTTAGCGCTGTTGCACTTTGAATGACAATTGCGCAGTCATACAACACTGTACCCAGATGAAATTGTTATCATTTTGTCCCCACAAATAGAGATTTCTTTTTGGTGGTATTTGATCACCTCTGCAGTTTTTATTTTTTGCGCTATAAACAAAAGAAGAGCAACAAGTTTGGAAAAAAAAACAATATTTTTTTACTTTTTGCTATAATAAATATCAATTTTTTTTTTAAACAAATTTTTTCCTCAGTTTAGGCCGATACGTATTTTTCTACATATTTTTTGTAAAAAAAATTGCAATAAGCGTATATTGATTTTATCGTGACTGAGATATTGCGGCGGACATATTGGACACTTTTGACACTTTTTTGGGACCATTCACATTTATACAGCGATCTGTGCAATGAAAAAGCATTAATTACTGTATAAATGTGACTGGCAGGAAAGGGGTTAACCACTAGGGGGCGCTGAAGGGGGTTAACATGCTCCCTGGGAGTGATTCTAACTGTAGGGGGAGGGGATTGACAAGGGGAGGAGACCGATCAGTGTTTCTCTGTATTGAGAACACACCATCGGTCTCCTCCCCTCTGACAGGACTGTGGATCTGTGTGTTTACATACACAGATCCACGGTCCTGCTGTGTTACTGGGCAATCGCGGGTGCGACGCCCTCCCGCCACGAGAGCTGCGCTGCCTTGCCGTCAATTGTCAGCAAGCAGTTAAACAGGTGTCCAGCAGGCCATTGATTATAAAAGAAAACCCCATCCAATTACATGCTGTCAACAATGGCACCACATGGAAGAGAAATGGCCTGAGAAAGAAAATTATTTCTTCACACAAGAAAGGTGAAGGCTACAAGAAGATCAGCAAAGCTTTACTTATCAGTCAGAATACTGTAGCAAAAGTGATACAAAAATTTAACAAAGATGGAACTGCAACCATCTCACAGAGATGTCCAGGCCATCGATGTAAGTTAACACCTTGACAGGAGTGTCTTCTGATGAGAAGGGTTGAAGAAAATCGCCATGCAATTTCACTGCCGTTAGCTAAAGAAGTAGAAACCCAAACTGGGGTGATTGTTTCCAGTGACACAATACGGCGTACACTGCAGGGGAATGACATGCATGGGTGTCATCCATGAAGGAAGCCTCTCCTAAAGCCCATGCACAAAAAAGCCCGCCTAGAATTTTCCAGTACCCTTGCTTAAAAAGTAGACTACTGAGACTCTGTACTCTGGAGTGATGAGACCAAGATAAATGTTTTTGGAATGGATGGCTTTAAAACTGTATGGTGTTGCAAAGGTGAGGAGTACAAAGAAAAATGCATGGTGCCTACAGTGAAACATGGTGGTGGCAGTGTCCTTCTGTCCAGCTGCATGAATGCTGCTGGTGTCGGAGAGCTGCATTTCATTGATAGTATCATGAATTCCCAGATGTACTACTGTATATTGAAAGAGAAGGTGCTACCATCACTCCGTGCCCTTGGTCGTCATGCACTTTTCCAACATGACAATGATCCAAAACATACATCTAAGGCCACTGTTGCATTTCCGAAGAAGAGCAGGGTGAAAGTGATTCAGTGGCCAAGTATGTCTCTTGATCTGAACCCAATCGAACACCTATGGGCAATTCTGAAGAGACAAGTTGAGCATCACTCTCCATCCAGCATCCAGGATCTAAAAGAGGTCATTCGTGAAGAATGAAAAAAGATAGATGTTGCAATATTTCGCCAACTTGTTCATTTCATGCCTAGAAGACTTGGTGCTGTCCTTACAAATCATGGAGGTCATACAAAATACGAGGTGTAGTCATTTTTGTTGTGTATTCATTTTTTCGTCAACTAATTTGAGTAAAACTGAAGATTTTGTAATCTAAGTTATATTTATAAACTTACTTTCATGTAATGAGCTAAACAAATGTTCTATAAAACTCAGTTTTGTCAGAATTTTGGAAACTGTTTTTGAGTTCATTATTGATTAAAATCTTACTTTTCAAAAGGGGTGTACTAATTTATACTGAACACTGTATGTATAGTGTTTGTTGGAAAAGGAAGGAAATGGACATTTCATTCATTCTATATTCATGACTATCTTCAACAGGAATTTTTTTTTCTCTTAAAAAATTTTTTTACAATTTAAGTGCAACTTTATGGGAGGTGTTATGTTCCGACTTCAGTTAACATTTTCCTTGCAGGGCCCTGAACAGGGGCGATACATTCTTTATGTAGATAACAGAAGTAATGCTTTATGAAAGCTCTTGGGGAAATAACACAAGTTGGTTCTTTTTAATAAAACTAAAACAATAGGTTACTTTTTAAACCAGTTTGATAATGTGCCAAGATTAATTAGTGGGCAGCGTGCTTGTGTTGCAACACACCACAAAGCACATGCTGTGCATTCTGGTGTGCTTTGTTAAAAAAAAAAAGGGCTAGCGCAAGATTCCCACAACTTTCATCCAGAATTTATACATTTTCCAATTGAATCCAATTACAATAAAATGAATCTTGAATCTTGGAATAAAGTTGTGTGAATTGTGGGTGAAACGTTTTATAAATACCCGTAGTGTGACTGTGCCCTAAGGATTTGGGAAATACGTAGGTGCGAAGATTTTCATAGAAAAGATGCTGTTTATTATCACTTGTGGTTTTGTAGAAATTTCCACACTGTAGCATTTATATTTTTATTTGCAGTGTCCTATTTTGTGCAATTTTCTTATATTGTTCTATTAACTGGTTATAGATTTTAATCTTTTTGGTGAAAAGGATATTTAGTATACTCAGTATGGGAAGTATTTGTGTTAAATATGATACAAATTATATTTGAAAATAATATATATATACACTATATTACCATACGTATTGGGACGCCTGCCTTCCATGCACATGAACTTTAATGGTATCCCAGTCTTAGTCCATAGGGTTCAATATTGAGTTGGCCCACCCTTTGCAGCTATAACAGCTTTAGCTCTTCTGGGAAGGCTGTCCACAAGGTCAGGATTAAAAAAAAAAAAAACAGCTTCTATTGTGAAACGCGTGTAAATTGTGTTACTCGCAATCCGAAGTTTTACTGTATTTACTTATGTTAGTAGCATGATGTTTTACAATGGTATTGAAGTCTATTTTATAGAGTGGTGACAGTGCAGTGCTGCAGGGTTGCATTTGACAGGTAAGTCAGCCATAATGTGCTAAATGCAACATATACTACCAGATTATGGTATAACACTACTGGGGGGGCCATTTAAAAAAAAAATATTGGGGGCGTTTACTACCACTTTAAAATAAAGTTTGAGTATGAGCATCTACAATGTTTAGACCTCCACTAATAAATATATTATGACAGTCCATAAATAGGTCTTGAAAATCAGACTTCTATTCACTAGCTAAATTTGACGATTATATAATACAAGTACAAGAACGTTATCCTGTATCCATACACAGTGAATCATTTCCTTCTAATTAAGCCTTATTCATGACAAATTGTAGGGTTATGGAACCAGAAAATTACGGCATGTTTTGGCCTAAAAATACCAGACATGGTTCCTTTAAAATAATTATTGGCCAATAAACAATGTCAAATAATGAGTTAAATGGAGTATCTCCGTTTAAGATGCCAATGAAAGAGTGAATACGATACTATTTTCTAGACACAAGTTACAAAGAAAAAATGTCCCCTAAGATTTCATCCCAATTCATGCCTTCTAATGCCACATGCCTTCTAATGTGTACATACGTACACACGAAGGGACTTTGTCCGCCGGACCTAGTCCAGCGGACAATCCGCCGGACTTTCCAGCTGGCTTCGGCGGACTTGAAAGCGAACGGACTTGACCACACACGATCACGCTAAAAGTCAGACGGTTCACGCGATGACGTACAGCACGTACGACGGGACTAGAAAAAGAAAAATACTAGAAAAATACTTGCTACTGAGCATGCGTCCTTTTTGGTCCGCCGGACCATACTACAGGCGGCCGTATTGTCCGCCGGACTGCCAAGTCCAGCGGATAATTTTAAACCAAAACTTAAAACCTAGTCCGCCAGACTTTTTGGAAAAAAGTCAGTCGAAGGCCCACACACAAGGGGATTGTCCGGTGGACTCAGTCCAGCAGATAATCCCGCGGGATAGTCCCTTTGTGTGTACGCGGCATAACAAGGTTCGTAGTTTAGGGGAGTTGACTCTTTTGAAATTCAGTGTCTTTGTATTCGCCTCATGTTTCCTATTTGTGTGATTTATACTGAAGCCAATTGACCTGTGATCGCTGTTTCCTAAATTGCCCCGTATTTGCACATCCGTGATCAGGTCTGTATTGTTGGTAATCAGTAGATCCAGTAACGCTTTATTTCTAGTTGGTGCGTCTACCATCTGACCCATGAAATTGTCCTGCAAGACATTTAGGAACTGGCGAGCCTTAGACGAATGTGTGGTTCCCTCCGCCTGATCTATGTTTGGATAATTAAAATTCCCCATTATGATAACACTTCCCATCCTTGCTGCTAATCCAGCTTGTGATATCTGACTCCCCCTCCTCCCTCAGGTTAGGGGGCCTATATCATACTCCCAGTAATATTTTCCTCTTAGCTTCATCCCTTTGGAGCTCTACCCATAAGGATTTCACCTCCTCCCTAGCTCCCTTAGCGATCTCTCACATTCACTTGTACATTATTCTTGATAAATAGGCATACCCCTCCCCCTTTTTTACCCTCTCTATCCCTGCGATAAATGGTATACCGTTGAATGGTTGCCAGACAATCATGAGAGCTGTTGAACCAGGTCTCTGAAATTCCCACAAAATCCAAATCTTCCTCGTACAACAGTATCTCTAGTTCACCCATCTTGTCTGCCAGGCTCCTGGCATTGGTGAACATGCCACAGACCGGTTGCATACTATCCTCTTATTGGGTGTTCCAAGATTGCAACTAGGACTTGTTACTATACTTACTAGGTTTATGTGCTTTAGTCAACCTACCACTAATGCCCCCAATACCACAATGATCACATTGTCTTTCATGAAAAAGAACCGGCCATTCGCCAATATTTTACCGAAAAACAAGTCACATATACTTCCCCAAGTATTAAGTTGTCAGCGCACAATGCCACAATCCGCGGCATCTAGGACCAAACGTATACACATACAAACAATACAACAACAAGAAAACGATCTACGAGCAAATTTCACATGAAAAAAAGAACAATCCCCAGTTAGACCTGAGGCACAAAATCGATGTAGCATGTACAGCGCTAAATCTTAGCCTTACTACTAAAGCAGAAAAGTACCTTTGCTGGTCCAGGCATAGATTTTATACGATGGGAGACAAACCGACCACCCTGCTAGCTAAGAAACTTACCCCTTGTCCTCACAATCCTTCCCTTCCAAAGCTACACTTATGAGATGGCAAAGTGACTCAAAATCCACATGGTTCAAGAATTTTGTGATTTTTACTCTAAATTATATGCTTCACCAACTGCCTTCCCTGCAGCTTTAGCTGATAAATTTTTTAGAGACATTCCTCTACCCAAGGTGGCAAAAGATCACATAGAGCTGATGGAGGGAGATTTCACAGAGGGGGAAATCAAAGCAGCTATCAAGGGCCTGCATCCCTCAAAGGCACCTGGCCCGATGGATTTTCGGGTCACTATTATAGGAAATTTTCCGAATTGCTGTCACCTCATCTCTGCTCTTTTTTTAATGATTTGAAGAAAGGCTCTGCTTTGACCACATATGAAAATGCAGCCTTTATCCATGCCATTCCTGAACCGGGAAAGGATCATGGGGACTGTGCTAACTACCGTCCAATCTCACTTATTAATGTAGATCTCAAACTGATGACTAAAGTCTTAGCAAATTTAATTAATTGTTACCTGGCTAGGTATGTCCATCCAGACCAGGTGGGGTTTGTGCCTAAGCGCCAGGCTCCCGATCAGACCCGAAGACGAATAGATCTCATATCAGCGGTACAATCTAACTAGGACAATTATGGACCCAGGAAGGGTATGATGTTGTCCTTAGACCTTTGTAAGGCTTTTGACTCCTTGGATCTGTTTTATGTATTTAAAGGTTACGGATTTGGCCCAACGTTTTTGACGGTTTTGCGGGCCCTTTATAGCGCACCTACTGCTAGGATACTGGTGAAGGAATATAGCTCACATCAAATAGATATTAACAGGGGAGCCCGACAAGGGTTCCCTCTATCTCCCATCTTATTTATACTGGCCCTGGAACCCTTGGCTATCAAACTTAGGTGCCATACCGACATAAAAGAGATATGTTGTGGGGATTTTGAGCACACGTGTGCTCTTTTTGCTGACAATATCCTCTTGCTTCTTTCCTCCCCGGTCACGTCACTCCCAAATCTATACCAATTAATGCGCCACTTTTCCACTATCTCCGGTCTCTTTTTCAATCATATGAAATGGTTTGCCTTTACTCTCTCCTTGGATGCAGACATGGTTATACAATTACAAAACGAATTTCCGTTTAAATGGCAGACAAAGACCCTTCCATATTTAGAAATTTTTCTGACTCCTACTATAGATACGTTATATTAGGCAAACTATCCCCCATTATATAGAAAGATGATAGCAGATTTTCAACGATGGGGACACAACCCCCCATCGGGGTTCGGTAGACTGTACGTGATTAAGATGAATCTTTTGCCAAGGTTGTTATACATATTCAGAACATTGCCTATCTCAATATGTATTCCGGATTTACACAAGTTTCAAAATAAGGTTTTTAAATGTATATGGTGGAATTAGAGACCTCGATTTATTAAACACACCTTATACACGCCCAAGCTAAGAGGTGGCCTGTGAGTCCCGGACTTAGCTAAATACTTCCATGCAGCACAACTGGCACAACTAATCCACTTCCATTCTTTATCACCTCAAACCACTTGGATGAAATTGGAATCCTCATTACAGCCCAAAAAAACAATTAGCCATTTAATGTACCATATTCAAATGTATTTCATTTAATTTATCTTTATTTTATCCGTGTCCCCTTCTTTTTTACAACCAATACTTGTGTATTCAGGCTAACAGAATAATTATTATAAAAATAATGTTATTACATGTATACAATAGTTTATCTGAACAATTCTTTTTTTATATGTAATATACTCTTGTACCACCAATTTTTCCTTCTAAATAAAAAAAAGTTTGTAAACAAGAAAAAAAAGAATAAAGATTTTCTCACTCTCACAAATAAAAAAAAACAAAAAAAATAAAGTTGCACAAATATCGTGTGACATAAAAATACGCAACACCCACCAATTTATTCTCTAGGACCTCTGCTTAAAAATCTATATAATGTTTGAGGGTTCTAAGTAGTTTTCTAGCAAAAAAAGTTATGTAATTTTACATGTAGGGAGGAATGTCAGAATTGGTCCAGACCTGAGTGGTTAAAGAAAAACTTAATTTGTATTACAAAAATGATATATAATTACTACATGAGCCACTTTGCAATTAAATGTTACAAAAATGAATTTTGCATTTCAATCTGTAGCCAGTATACTTTTTAAAAGCCTTCAAAGCAGAAAGTTTGTTTTTTTAGGTGATACGCTTTATTGGCCAACTCAAGTTATTAAAGACACAAGCTTTCCAGATGTTTTCCTCGGGCTTTATACAATCTACTAAAAGCCTTCAAAAAATGTAAGTGTCACTTTCTTGCAATATGGCACCCTTGAGGTGTTGTGTATATTGCGTGCTTACAGAACACCTCCAAAAATCTCATCCTTTAATTCAAGTTGACGAGATTTCCAGATATATTTTGTCTTTAAAATCATGACGGGATTAAATGCCTTTAATTAAATGAGTTTTATAAAAATGCGGTGAAGCCTGGAGGTGGCAATGACTCCTGAACCAAAACAAATCTGTGTTCTGTATGCCAGAATTGACAATGGCCTGACATCCTCCGGCAAAGACCTAACAAAGACCATTGTTCAATGTGCCAATGTGACTGCTGAATCACGACCTTCGCCTGGAGCAATAAAGCACTTTTAAAGGGCTCTTTTACTTTACCTATTCCTCTAGCCAGTCCTTGGAAATGAAATGCTAATGGTGCCATTTAATGTTGGATTTAGGTGTTCCCGCTATCACTCACTCTTGGTTCATATGGCTTTTAAAGCTGAATTACAAGCATATATTAATGACACAAATAAAAACATTTACAAATCAATCATTAAATTTTTTTTTAAGTGCAGCTAATATAGGTACCTAAATTTGACCTGGTATTAGCCTCTGTCAGGAGCACTCTGACTGGGACAGGGGCAGCAGGAATAGACATGTGCAGAACAAAAAACTTTGTTTCATTTTGATTCGTTATTTACATAAATAAATTTAGTTAATTTAGTTAAATTAATTTAATTTATTTTCGGAAATTTTGATTTTGTTTATTCAAATTCAAATCCAGTTTTACAAATTCAGACAATTTGAATTTGATTCTCAATATGTTTTCTTTTCTATTCTATTCAAATTCTAATTTATTCTATTCGAAAATTCTAATTTCGGAATATGGTTATGTTTTTTTTTCTCTATTCTATTCTATTGTTTTTTCTCTTCTATTCCATTCCATTCTATTATATACAATTTTTTTCTATTCTATTCAAATTCAAATTTGTTCTATCAAAATTTGGGGAATGGGTTATATTCTATTCTATTCCATGTTTTTTCTATTCCATTCTTTTATTTTCTATTCTATTCTTTTATTTTCTATTCTATTCTTTTCCTTTCTATTCAAATTTAGTCTATTCAAATCTGAATTTATTCTATTCGAAATTAGAATTTTGAAAGATGGTTATATTTTTTCTATTTAATTCTATTTTGTTGTTTTTTCTATTCTATTGTATTCTTTTTTTTTATCCTATTCCAATTAAAAAAATTCTATTTAAAATTAGAATTTCTGAAGTTGGTTATATTCTTTCTATTTTATTCTATTCTATTTTATTCTTTTATTTTATATTCCATTCTTTTATTTTATATTCCATTCTTTTATTTTATATTATATTCCTTTATTTTATATCTTCGTAAAATCGAATTCAAAACATTTTGAATTTGATTCAAATTCGATTTGAATTTCATCCAAAATTCATCCAAAATTTTGTTTCGTTACAGAGGAAGACAGCAGACAGAATTGACACTTAGTGCTCTGGATTTACACAATCACACTGTCATGCTTGCCCCTAATGCAGGTGGTAGGACATTTTAGCTAGCTTCTGTGTTCTTCTCCTTTAGCAGCCACCTTTCCCATAAGGCAAGCAGGCCTACCGGTACTCGGTTGTCCCCAGGACTTATACACAAGGCTATAGTGCCTGGCTACTACACCGGAGCAGGCGCAAACTAAGCAAAGCAAATAGGTATTTGCGGTTGTCAGACAGGCAGAGTGGTTCAATGTCCAGGTAAAAGGTAAGCAATTTTCTGAATAATTAGGGACAAAGCCGTAGTCAAAAGGCAGGCAGCGTTCAGAGAGTAGTCAATATGGGATCCGAGGTCTTCAACGAGGGAATCCAATTTAGCAGAGCAGGACAGACAAACAGGGAGCTTGGAACATGTGTAACAAATGCAATATCGCAAGCATGAGACTGCAGGCTTGGCTGGCTTAAATCAGGTTTGGTCTCCATCCAGAGACTGGCTACATCAGTCACCTTGCAGGTGGACAGACAGGCAAGGTGAATGTCACAGACAAAACCAGGATGCTGGAATGAGGAGCAGAGTCATTAGATGCTCCTGACATACACACTATAGAGGGATATGCTTTATATATAATTTATGTCTAAGGTTACAACCACATTAACACAAAAGATAGTTAAGCTGATTTCTTTCACGTTTTTATTTTCTGAAAAAACATATTGCCTTTACAATGATGTGTAATATTTTGAAGCTCTGTGAATTTGGTTATTGTATAACAAATTTGATAGACAGCATTTTTGTTTTCACGTTGAAAAAAAAAAAGAAGTCCCTGTCTGCTAGCTGAGGATGTAGTAGGATTCCTTGTCTAACGAGGCTGTGATTGAAGCAGGTATAAATTCAGAGAATTGATTTGTGCAGCGCTCTGCAGCATTCGCAGCAATAGATCGAACGAAGTGTACAGCACAAATATAGTAACAAGTGAACCTGTTAGGACAATATGATCTAACAGCTCGGCGAGGTAATGGGGTGATTACTGTTCTCTGTCCTGCCAGGGTCAGGGGTCAGGCGGAGGGGAGAGAAATGGAAACTGCAACTAAATTCATCAAATGTCATTCAAATGTAGAAAGAGTACAGGAAGACATCTGATCGTGACGGAGCTTCTGCTTTTCATCCTAACATGATATGCTGCACTGGGATACGCTAACTGCATAACAACAGGGGACAGAGAAAACTGGAAATGCTCCTAAATGAACGATGTTCTAAATGATTAAAATCATGGAAACATAGAAGAGTGATGGCAGAAAAAAAACCAAGTGGTCCATCGAGCCCACCCTATTTTATAGATACCCCAATCAGCTATAACTTTGACCATTGACAGGTTAAGTGAGTAACATTGATTATCTCATTACAATGGCATCTGAAAGTCAGTGGAATATATTAGGCACAAGTAAATATGTTGTCCCCGAAGTTGATGTATTGAAACCAGAAAAGATGGACATTGCAGTTTGTTGTTTATGGGGCTGGGTTGCCGTGTAATGGTCAGGGTATGAGAAGTGGACCACGGAGCAATGGAAAAAGGTGACCTGGTCTGATGAGTCATGGTTTCTTTTACATCACGTGGATGGCTGGGTGTGTGTGTGTCACTTACCTGGGGTAACGATGGCACCGGGATGCAGTATGGGAAGAAGAGAAGCCAGTGGAGGCAGCGTGATGCTTTGGGCAATGTTCTGCTAAGAAACCTTGGGTGCTGCCATTCATGTGGATGTTACTTTGACATGTACCACCTACCTAAACAGTGCTGCTGACTATGTACATACCTACATGAAAATGGTATTCCCCGATAGCAGTGGTCCCTTTCGGCAGCATAATGCACCCTGCTACCCTGCAAAAAATGGTTTAAAGGACAAGTACAGCAAAAGCTTGTTTGGCTGTACTTCTCATTGTGCACTCCTGTGACCTGTTTTCAGCAGACAGCAGGGAAGATTGCGACAATGAAGTCGGGATCCGCCCAAATCCCTGGACCGGCACCCGGCTCAGCCTCTCAGTGAGCCACTGAGAGCCTGAGCCAGCTGTTCCCGCCCCCTCCACAGCCCAGCACTCCAGTGCAGAACAATGGAATAAAAAGAATGTCCAAAAAAGTCCTTGAAATAAAAATAGGTGCTCAATATGTGAATCAATTTTTCTTTAGATACCACTCCAGTCCTTCCACCACCATAGAAAGGCACTTACAGTGCCTTGCAAAAGTATTCACCCCCCTTGGCTTTTTACCTATTTTGTTACATTACAGCCTTTAGTTCAATGTTTTTTTTTAATCTGAATTATATGTGATGGATCAGAACACAATAGTCTAAGTTGGTGAAGTAAAATTTGAAAAATATATACATCAAACAATTTTTCAGAAATAAAAAACTGCTAATTGGCATGTGCGTATGTATTCACCCTCTTTGTTATGAAGCCCATAAAAAGCTCTGAGGCAACCAATTACATTCAGAAGTCACATAATTAGTAAAATGATGTCCACCTGTGTGCAATCTAAGTGTCACATGATCTGTCATTACATATACACACCTTTTTTGAAAGGCCCCAGAGGCTGCAACACCTAAGCAGTACAAGTCAGGGTTAGGTTATAAAAAAATATTCAAATCTTTGGTGATCCCTAGGAGCACCATCAAATCTATCATAACCAAATGGAAAGATAATGGCACAACAGCAAACCTGCCAAGAGACGGCCGCACACCAAAACTCACGGACCGGGCAAGGAGGGCATTAATCAGAGAGGCAGCACAGAGACCTAAGGTAACCCTGGAGGAGCTGCAAGTTCCACAGCAGAGAATGGAGTATCTGTACATAGGACGACAATAAGCCGTACGCTCCATAGAGTTGGGCTTTATGGCAGAGTGGCCAGAATAAAGCCATTACTTTCAGCAAAAAACAAAATGGCACGTTTTGAATTTGCCAAAAGGCGTGGGAGACTCCCAAAATGTATGGAGGAAGGTGCTCTGGTCTGATGAGACTAAAATTTTACTTTTTGGCCATCAAATAAAATGCTATGTCTGGCGCAAACCCAACACATCACATCACCCAAAGAACACCATCCCTGTGGGGATGTTTTTCAGCAGTCAGGACTGGGAAACTGGTCAGAAATGAGGGAAAGATGGATGGTGCTAAATACAGGGATATTCTTGAGCAAAACCTGTACCACTGTGTGTGATTTGAGGCTAGGACAGAGGTTCACCTTCCAGCAGGACAACGACCCCAAACACACTGCTAAAGTAACACTTGAGTGGTTTAAGGGGAAACATGTAAATGTGTTGGAATGGCCTAGTCAAAGCCCAGACCTCAATCAAATAGAAAATCTGTGGTCAGACTTAAAGGTTGTTGTTCACAATCGCAAACCATCCAACTTGAAGGAACTGGAGCAGTTTTGCAAGGAGGAATGGGCAAAAATCCCAGTGGTAAGATGTGGCAAGACTCATAGAGACTTATCCAAAGTGACTTGGAGCTGTGATAGCCGCAAAAGGTGGCTCTACAAAGTATTGACTTTAGGGGGGTGAATAGTTATGCACATTGACTTTTTCTGTTAATTTGTCCTATTTGTTGTTTGGTTCACAATAAAAAAAAATAAAAAAAAAACATCTTCAAAGTTGTGGGCATGTTCTGTAAATTAAATGATGCAAATCATCAAACAATCTATGTTAATTCTAGGTTGTGAGGCAACAAAACACGAAAAATGGCAAGGGGGGTGAATACTTTTGCAAGGCACTGTAAATATACTTACCACACACATATGACCCTCTGAATAAAGAAGTCATATAAAGCATTGCAAATAGTTGCACATCATCCAGCCAGATCTCCAGATATCTCTCTCCTTCACCTGAGTCCACTACCATAAGGGAGTACAGTCAGTAAACAATTTCTCCAGCCATTACTCTATGCATGCAGGTATGTACGAATAACAGAACAACAAAAGGTTCCACATAGTGTGAGAACTGTATATCTATTTATAAAATGTACTAAAAGGGCACTTACAAACAAACGTGACAAACTTGCCCTAGAAGGCGTCATCTATGAGAAAAAGCATCGGGAGGAGCCTGTTGTGACGTCACCACGTATACCGGAAGTAACCCAGAAGTAAGGTGTTTTTACACATCCCAGGATTTTATACAGTACTGACTGTCGTGCCCCATTTGTTTGTAAGTGCATTTAACCTGCATGCATGGGGTAATGACTAGAGAAATAGTTGTCTGACGGTATCCACTTGTGGTAGTTGATTCAGGTGGAGGAAGATATCTGGAGATCTGGCTAGATGACGCACAATTATTTGCAATGCTTTACATGACTTCTCTATTCAGAGGATCACATGTGTCTTCTAAGTATATTTTAGTTCTCTTTACAGTAAAGCTGTGAAAATGTGGCATAGACTTCTTCAGGATTTAGTTCTAGACTGCTCAGAATATTGTTGATTCAGAGAATATCCAATTTCTTTAGAGGATCGGAAAGAAATGTTTGCCCTACTGCAGTGATTTGGACCAATGTAATACTACAGCTTATAAAGACACTTTAGACAATTGTTCATTTCCAACCTTGTGGTTTGGGGAAGGCCCTTTAGTATGCCAGTATAACTGTGCCCCTTTGCACAAAGCCAGCTCCATTATGACATGGTTAGATGAGTTTGGTGTGGAGGTACTTAAATAGCCTGCACCAAGTCTTGACCTCAGCCCCACTGATCTTCCCTGGGACAAGTTGGATAAGTGGTCCAAGCCAAGGCTTACCATCCATCATCAGCATCTGACCTCACAAATGATCTTCTAGCTAAATGGGCACAAATTCCCACAGACACATTGCATAATCTTGTGGAAAGCCTTCCCAGAAGATTGGAGGTTGTTGTGGTGTGGTAAATAGCGAAACGTCAACATTACAGAACAAATTCAGTTAAATAGGACTGATTATTACTACTAGATCTACATGGATCCATCAATCCATCACAAAGTATAGGCTCTGTGGGGCACTTACAACCTAAAGTCCATTGCGTGTTGCAGACTCAACTCACAAGGTTAAAAAAAATATCTGACCAACGACTGTTGCTTCTACAATTTGCACACTTTTAGTAAAAGTGTAAAGAGAAAATGGTTGGTGGTTGGATTTTTTTTAATCCTTGGAATCAGCATCTTAAGCCTTAGTTTCCCACTTACTTTGTAATGATAGAATGTGTTATGGGAGGCAGCATGCTTTAGATTCAGAGATATTTTATAGCTGTAGATCAACAGGCACGAGAAAGGAGAGATGATTTAATGTTTCTTGAACATTCTGACTCATCTGACACCCCTACATTTCTTTTGCTGAATTTAGCTGCATCTGAACAAGTGGTGCACTGAAATTAAAGTTCTGGACCGAAACCGAAATTGACAGTTTAAAAATTAAATATATATACTGTAATACCTTGGATTGCAAGCATAATACATTCCGAAAACATGCTTGTAATCCAAAGCACTCCTATATCAAAGCAAATTTTCCCATAAGAAATAATGGAAACTCAGATAATTCGACCATAACCATTTATTCATACGTCCTTCAGTTTATAGTCCATATAAATAGATTCTAGCAATGTGATGGGTTGTGCAACCATAAAATGTCCATCCACAAATGGAAGCCTCCACAAGGGGATTAGAAGAAAAATCCAGCAGGAGCTCCAGAGTATAAAAGAGAATAGAGGCGCCTCTAAGTGTAGCAAAATGGTTACATTTAACCACTTCAACACCGGGCGATTTTACCCCCTTCCTTACCAGAGCAATTTTTGCGATTAGGCACTGCGTTGCTTTAACTAAAAATTGCGCGGTCGTGCAACGTTGCACCCAAACAAAATTGACGTCCTTTTTTTCCCACAAATAGAGCTTTCTTTTGCTGGTATTTGATCACCTCTGCGGTTTTTATTTTTTGCGCTATAAACAAAAGAATAGTGACAATTTAAAAAAAAAAAACACAATATTTTTTACTTTTTGCTATAATAAATACCCAATTAAAAAAAAAAAAAAAATTTTTTTTACTCAGTTTAGGCCGATACGTATTCTTCTACATATTTTTGGTAAAAAAAATCGCAATAAGCGTATATAGATCGGTTTGCACAAAAGTTATAGCGTCTACAAAATAGGGGATAGATTTATTGCATTTTTTTTTTCACAAGTAATGGCGGCGATCTGCGATTTTTTTTTTCGTGACTGCGACATTGCGGGGGACACTTCGGACACTTTTGACACATTTTTGGGACCATTCACATTTACACAGCGATCGTTGCTATAAAATTGCAGTGATTACTGTGTAAATGTGACTGGCAGGGAAGGCGTTAACACTAGGGGGCGCTGCAGGGGTTAATGTGTTCCCTAAGGTAGTGATTCTAACTGTGGGGGGAGGGGACTCACAAGGGGAGGAGACCGATCAGTGTTCCTCCGTACTGGGATCACATGATCGGTCTCCTCTCCACTGACAGGACGTAGAGATGTGTGTTTACACACACAGCTCCACGGTCCCACTGTTTTCACGGGCAATCGCGGGTGCCCGGCGGACATCGCGGCCGCCGGGCACACGCACCGGGTTCCGAGCGGCGCCACCGGCGGTGCGCGCGTGCCCCCTAGGCGTCCGGGAATGGGAGGACGTCATATGACGCCCACCCAGGATGGAAGATCCACCTTGTGGGCGTCATATGACTATGGGCGGGATGCGAAGTGGTTAATGAAGGTACAACATTTAGCAACTCACATGGTTGATGATTAAAAGAGGCACATCTAAGTATGCAGGCATCCGGGGTAAAGCTGTCCACGTACACCATCCTCCACACCGCCGGATCTCACCGCTGTCAGTCTGCAATCGTGACCGGGAAGACTACTCCGCAGTAGAGCGACCTAAAAGCGAGGCTTGAACCGCTCGTGGAGTGCAGCGTGGAAGAGATAACGTCGATGGTGGTGTGGAGGACGGTCTATGTGGACAGCTTTTCCCCCGGATGCCTTCATACGTATATGGGACTCTTTTATTTATCAACCATGTGAGTTGTTAAATTGTTGTAACTTCATTAAATGTAACCATATTGCTACACTTAGAGGCATCTCTCTTCTATTTTATACACTGTAGCTCCTGCTGGATTTTGCTGCTAGTAACATGACGCTACTCTTATATCAAGACATCACATATCAAGACAACATTTATAAAAAAAATGTGCTTGTGTTGCAAAACGCTCTCAAACCAAGGTTTTACTGTATATATGTTTTATATATAATTGTATTATATTCAACTTTTTAATTAATATAATGAATTTAAATGACTATGATATATTTTCGGACATTAGCGACACCTTTTCTCTATCAGCAAAATGCTGATAACCTTTTTTTCACCGATAGTTTTCGGCAGCCACTATTGGCCCCTTTTTTTCCATCGGCAAAATGGCGATAACCCTATTTTCGGACGATAATTTTTCAGCAACCGATATATTGGTGCTATACATGTGCCGAAAAAATTTGTTTGTTTTCTTTTCATTCATTTTTTTTTTTCTATTTTGCCTGTCATTCGTTATTTTTGCAATTTGTAAATGCGTACATTCTAAAATTCTGAAATTCAGAAATTTGTAAATTAAAAAATTAGAAAGAAAATCTGAAAATTCAAAAGAATAACTAACTAACTAACTAATTAACTAACTAACTAATAATAACTAACTATTAAATTATAGGTATTGGAATTTCCTTCCAAATTTGTCTGTTAGTGAACGTAACAAATACGATTTATCCGAAGTTACGAATTTTCCGAAATAACGAATGCCACATCCAAACAAATGGAACAGAACAAATTAATAATAAAAATAATAATAATAAAACGTTTTTTTTTATTATTATTTATTATTCTTAATTCGTTACCTTCCATTAGTTTAGATAATTTGTAACTTCGGATAAATTCATATTCGTTACGTTCACTAACAGCCACATTTTAAAGGAAATTCCAATACCTATAATTTAATAGTTAGTAATAGTTAAGTTAATATTAGTTAGTTATTATTTCAGATTTTCAAATTTTCGGGTTTTCGGACTTTTAAATTTTGAATTTCCGAATTTTAGATTTTACGAATTTTCAAATTTACGAATATTCGGAAAAATTTGTTAAATGGGTTTTCGTTAATTCTGATATTTCCGAATTAACATATTTGTCGAAATTCGTTAAAAAATGAATTTGGAAAGAAACAAATTGCACGTGTCTAATTGGTGCAACCCTAATCTGAATCCAGTACCTCTGCTGTGTCTGATAATGTCTCTTCTTCCTAAAATACCGGGGATACTGGACAGCACCATGTCTGATCCATTGGACCATCCTGCCTTGTGCCTTATTTCTGTTGAACTTTGAACTTCTTGCTCCTCCCATGAACTTCCTATTTAAGTCATGCCTTTGCACTTCCTGTTTCCTACGCTACCACTTGTTACAGACCCTTGGTTTGTTCCTCGACTATGCTTCTGCTTGATCTCAACCTGCAACCACTTGTTACAGACCATTGGTTTGTCCCTCGACTATGCTTCTGCTTGATCCCAACCTGCAACCACTCGTTACTGACCTTTGGTTTGTTCCTCGACTATGCTTCTGCTTGATCCCAACCTGCAACCACTCGTTACTGACCCTTGAATAGTTCCTCGACTATGCTTCTGCTTGATCCCAACCTGTAACCACTCGTTACTGACCCTTGGTTTGTCCCTCGACTATGCTTCTGCTTGATCCCAACCTGTAACCATTCGTTACCAACCTTTGGCTTGTTCCTCGACTATGCTACTGTTTGATTCCAACCTGAAACCACTTGTTACTGATCTTTGGCTTGTTCCCTAGCTATGCTTTTGCTTGATCCCAACCTGCAACCACTCATTACTGACCTTTGGCTTGTTTACTGACTATGCTTCTGCTTGATTCCTACCTGCTATATCTGCTATATCAACCTCCTGGTGGGGCGATCCTGAGGACTCCGACCTGGTACTAACAAGCAGCTAAATCCATCTCCACCATCAGAAGCTCTGGTGACTTAGTACTTAGACTCTGGACCTCGGGAGAGCTTTTGTCATCCGCCAGGGTGACCTGTTTCTGTACCTATCCAGCTGGTTGGTGGGTGCCTTGCTAATGCTATAATTATTGGCCTAAGAACCTTACTCCAGAACGTGACATTAACAACTATTGACCAGAGGTGGCCTGAAGAGGGAAAAAAAAGAATGGAAGCATTTTCCTACTTTGGAAATGTTGAGGCTTGGTGCTATGCCATGCTCTAGGCACAAACCCCCAAGGGCTATTATAGTAAACATATACCTGGGATTAGTCTTCACATACAATTTGCTATTTTTTTTTAGTAAAAGCAGTAAAAACTAAATGTTGTCTAGCACCCACCTATAATTGAGTCGGCTTGACGTCTTTAAATTGATTTAATAATTTCATTTGATGGCAAAGGCAAGTACAAGAAATCATGCTGGCTTGATAGAATTTCACATTTTTGCTGATAAAAACAAGTTGATTATTGAAAATGTTAGATGCATTAGCCTCTGGAGTGGGAGGTCTCTTCAGATCCTAAGTGTGAAAGACAGCTTACAGATGAGTTCAGTAGCCTTGTTTTTGGACCCCTGATTTAGGATGGCAGTGCATTGCATTAAAGGGCTCCTTGACTGGTCTGGATTGATGCTGAAATTGCAACCTTTCATAACCAACCATCATCATTTTCTGCTGCAATTACCATCACACAATAAGCCAGCCTATTATTAGTATTTTAGAAAGCTTAAATGGAAACTTTATGTGTATGTAAAGCCAAAACTTTTTGATGGTTGTTTTAGATATGGTGAAAGTGGTGGAGTGGTGAAAAAAACTTTATTTGTTTAAACATTTTCATAATTCCCATCTTAGAGAGTTGTTAGAGGAACAATTTTCTCCACAGGAGGATATTCCCACACTTCTTGTTTTGGGGACAACTCAACATTTTTGGATGTCCCTTGAGTTTCTATTTCAGTGACAATGGTCATTGCAAAAAACAGAGAGATTACTCTCCCCCAGCGGGAACACAGACAGCAATAAAAACATGGAAAAGGGTTTAACTCTGCACTTCTCAAAACAGTACAAACTGGAAGTGAACAGACTAAAACAACCAAAAGTCCCAACACCAACAACACTATGGGGTTGATTTACTAAAGGCAAATAAACTGTGCACTTTGCAAAGTGCAGTTGCTCCAGAGCTTAGTAAATGAGGTAAGGCTTCACTTTGCAAAAAGTACCCAATAACGTGCAAGGAAAATTATAAAAATGTTTACAAATAAATATCTAAAAAATGTGATGTGCATTTGTATTCAGCCCCTCTGAGTCAATACTTTGTAGAACCACCTTTCGCTGCAATTACAGCTGCAAGTCATTTTGGGGATGTCTCTATCAGCTTTGCACATCTAGAGAGTGACATTTTTGCCCATTCTTCTTTGCAAAATAGCTCAAGCTCTGTCAGATTGGATGGAGAGCGTCTGTGAACAGCAATTTTCAAGTCTTGCCACAGATTCTCAATTGGATTTAGGTCTGGACTTTGACTTAGCCATTCTAACACATAAATATATAAATATAAATATATTTTGATCTAAACCATTCTATTTTAGGTCTGGTTGTATGTGTAGAGTCGTTGTCCTGCTGGAAGGCGAACCTCCGCCCCAGTCTCAAGTCTTTTGCAGACTCCAACAGGTTTTCTTCTAAGATCGCCCTGTATTTGGCTCCATCTATCTTCCCATCAACTCTGACCAGCTTCCCTGTCCCTGCTGGAGAAAAGCATCCCCACAACATGATGCTGCCACCACCATGTTTCACGTTGGGGATGGTATGTTCAGGGTGATATGCAGTGTTTTCTGCCACACATAGCATTTTGCTTTTAGGCCAAAAAGTTCAATTTTGGTCTCATCTGACCAGATCACCTTCTTCCACATGTTTGCTGTGTCCCCCACATGGCTTCTCGCAAACTGCAAACGGGACTTCTTATGGCTTTCTTTCAACAATGGCTTTCTTCTTGCCACTCTTCCATAAAGGCCAGATTTGTGGAGTGCACGACTAATAGTTGTCCTGTGGACAGATTCTCCCACCTTAGCTGTGGATCTCTGCAGCTCCTCTAGAGTTACCATGGGTCACATGGCTGCTTCTCTAAATAATGCTCACCTTGCCCGGCCTGTCAGTTTAATTGGACCGCAATGTCTTGGTAGGTTTGCAGTTGTGCAATACTCCCTGACCTGTCTGGTGTATTCCTTGGCCTTCATGCTGCTGTTTGCTCACTAAGTTTCTCTAACAAACCTCTGAGGGGCTTCACAAAACAGCTGTGCTAATACTGAAATTAAATTACACGCAGGTGGACTCTATTCACTAATTAAGTGACTTATGAAGACAATTGGTTCCACTAGATTTTAATTAGGGGTATCAAAGTAAAGGGGGCTGAATACAAATGCATTCCACACTTTGCAGATATTTCTTCGTAAAAAAAAAAATTAAAACCATTTATCATTTACCTTCCACTTCACAATTATTTTCCACTTTGTGTTGGTCTATCACATAAAATCCCAATAAAATACATTTACGTTTTTGGCTGTAACATGAAAAAATTTGGAAAATTTCAAGGGGTATGAATACTTTTTCAAAGCACTGTACAAAGTTAGTTGAAAAAAGGACATAATTCCATCTAGTTAAACCAAAAAAAATTAAAAATACAATCCCATATACACAATTCTTCACCCAGAGTTGATCCAAAGGAAGGCGAAAAACCCCAGCAAAGCATGCTCCTATTTGCTCCAGCAGGTGAACAAATTCCTTCCTGATCCCCCGAGAGGTAATGGGATTTTCCCTGGATCAACTTTATCTATAAATGTTAGTATCCGCTGTACTAACGGTCCGGTATTAGTACAGCGATCTCCCCCCACTGAGCTGTTGTGTGGGGAGGGCCCCCCTGCCAGGACACTCCGGTCAGCGCTTTCAGCCATTGGCTGAGAGTGCTGAGCGGGAGCCAATGGTTTTCCAGCATACACATCCGACAGAAGCCTGCCGAATGGCCATCTTCTGTTGGTCCGGCCACCAAACACAGAGGCCCGAATGTCGGCTGGTTTTTATTGTAAGTTGCCCAACTTTTGGCCCCTGTGTACTAGGCTTTAGACAGCAGGTTTGTCTGGAGAGGATGGTGTTAAACAAATTAGTAGATTTACATGGACTTTACATAAGTGACTAATAACAAAGTCTAACTCCAAGAAGAGAAGAAAAGATTGATCACATACTTGAATTCAAAAGATGCTGTCGAGATTTCTTTATTGTCATGACAAAATTGCAATGATGATCAGTTGACGCGTTTCACACGAAAAGAACCGTGCTTGTTCACAACAATTGAAATGCTCACAATACAAGCTATTCAAAGGCGTATATCAAAGCAAACACCTAACACAAAACACCTGAAGACAGTTGCAGTAGATGCCTGGCAGAGCATCACCAGGGATGAAACCCAGCGTCTGGTGATGTCTATGCGTTCCTGACTTCAGGGTGTAAATGACTGCAAAGGATTTGCAACCAAGTATTAAAAAGTGAAAGTTTGATGGATGATTGTTAATCTGTCCCATTACTTTTGGTCCCTTAAAAAGTGGGAGGCACATATACAAACTGTTGTAATTCCTACACCGTTCACCTGATTTGGATGTAAATACCCTCAAATTAAAGCTGAAAGTCTGCAGTTAAAGCACATCTTGTTCGTTTCATTTCAAATCCATTGTGGTGGTGTATAGAGCCAAAAAGATTCGAATTGTGTTGATGTCCCAATATTTATGGACCTGACTGTATATCATTGTATAACAAATTGAGTCTAATTGTGTGATTTAATGCTTATTATAAAAGACTTCTTAAAAACTGTTCAAGAATAGGAGGAAACAATGAGATGCTAAACCATATACATGATGGAAAGAAGGCGCTTACACATAGCATCTCATTGTTTCCTCTTATCCTTGAACAGTTTTTGAGACGTCATTAGCACCTTCTGATGGTTGCCCCCCCCCCCCCCCCCCTACCCAACTCCAAGTACCGCCCCTTTTAGAAAAAAAAAGAACCAAGTATCATTTTGTAGTGCTAAGTAATTTGTATGGCATTTGTTAATGATAACAGGAAAAGCAGTAAAATATATTCCATACAGCCAGCAACAATAGATCCCCCCAATTAGCAATAGACTCCCCCCCAACAACAAAATACCCACCAGCAACAATAGAAAAACCCCAGCAACAACAAATCCTCCAGCAACAACAAATCCTCCAGCAACAATAAATCCTCCAGCAACAATAGACACCCTTAATTAGCAATAGACCCCCCAAAACAAAATACTCCCCCAGCAACAATAGATCCCCCTATTAGCAATAGACCCCCACAACAAAACACTCCCAGCAACAATAGATCCACCACAGGAACAATATACCCCTATCTGCAACAACAGATCTCCCAGCAGCCAGCAGAAATAGATCCCTCCCTCACCAGTAGATCACTCCCAGCAACAATTGACCCCCCCAGCAACAATAGATCCCACCAGCAACAATAGCCGTCCTCAGCAACAATACACCCCCCAGCAGCCAGCATTAATAGACCCTCTAGCACACCCCAGCACCCCTTGTCATCGCATACATTCTGTGCTGGAGGTGTCGGAACATTTGTCAACATTAAATGTAAGAAAGATTCAAATTTCTAGAGATCATTTTTATTGTATGCTTTTTTAAATTTTTATTATTATTCATCCAGTTCAGTGTTAAGGTCGTGTGTCAGTCAGCCAGGAGATGATTTCCACATGTTTCACACATAAGTAACGTGTTCTAACCGTAGTAGAGTTTGAAATGTTGTTAATTTGCCAACACTGCATACATAATGTCTCATCAAAAACTTTTTCTTTTTTTTAAATGTCACCAACAGTAAACTGACTATCACAAGATACAGGACAAACTTGTGGGTTCTTATATTACAGCCAAACAGGAGCAAACTAATATGCAGAATTATAGGCCAGCCATGTCATTCCAACATGGTGGTACTAGGATAAACCAGACTTTTAAAGAATATGTAAATCCAACATTTCATATTCCTGATATGTGGCTGCTGTACCATGTACTTGTATGGAAAAGTCTCCTGTTCTCTTTGTATTGCTTGCTTTATGTGAAATCCCTGGTGATCCTGCCAGTCCCTCTGCATTCCTATTAAAAACTGACCACACTAGGCATGAAAGCACAGCGTGGTCAGTTTTCTAGCTGTTCTGGGAGCTAATCCAATGATCAGACTGATGCCGACACGCCCTCCTGCACAGCCATTTACTGGGAAGTTCAGTGTAATGCTATTTCTCCTCCCTCAGCTCTCTGAGCTCCTCAAGCAGCTGAGAACGGAGGATATGTGATCACTTATAAAAAAGGACAGAAAAAAGTATTTATAATGTTTTTGTATACACACATATTTTACCTTTCATTTAAAACGGAATGGGTTTTTTCACAAGGTCAGAGTTTATATATACTTTAAGGATGTTTTTTTTTTTCAGTGGACTGACCATTTAAAGCAGAACTTCACCCAAAAGGGGAAGTTCTGCGCTTCCTCCTCCTTTACATTTGGCACTTTATTTTTTTTGACTGCAGGGCCACAAAGCACAGTTGGTAGCCGGCTGTCAGGCTGCATTCACACTACAGCGTTTTGAATCGTGGGCGGATGTGCCTCAGATCTGTTCGCGATTTGACAGCGCTGATATGTGAATGACAAAACGCGGGATTCGCATTCGAGATTCCGTTCATTTGAATGACACCTCAAATCGCGGTATCGTTGCACGATAAAAGATGCTGCAATCACAGCCACCCGCATCGCGGGACACATGTCGGGCAAAAATAGTTTGGAAGCTACTTTTGGGCGATTTATTGTGCGACAATTGTGGCAGACCCACACCGCGATTTGAGGTGTCATTCAAATGAATGGCATCTCGAATGCGAGTCCTGTGTTTCGTCATTCACACCTCGGCGCTGTCAAATCGCAGGCAGATCCGTGGCAAATCTGCCCGCGATTCAAAATGCTGTAGTGTGAATGCAGCCTTCTGCCCCGTACACACGATCGGACATTCCGACAACAAAATCCTGGATTTTTTTCCGACGGATGTTGGCTCAAACTTGTCTTGCCTACACACGGTCACACAAATGTCAGAAATTCCGAACTTCAAGAACACGGTGACGTACAACACGTACGATGAGCCGATAAAAATTAAGTTCAATAGCCAGTGCGGCTCTTCTACTTGATTACGGGCATGCGTGGCACTTTGTGCGTCGGAACTGTTTACACACGATCGGAATTTGGACCACTTTATGCCCATGACGTCCTCCGGTTTCAGTGGTTATACCAATGGCGGATGGTGGTTTTCTTTTTTTGAGGGGGGTGGCACCCCTCTCCCCCCGAGGGAGGACAGTCGGACATCAAAGCCCCGCAGTTACACCATCTAGGTAGCGGGCGGGCAGCGTGTCCGACGGGCGTCAGTTTTAGCCTTCCTCCTGTGGATCATGGCGGGTTCCGCTGTGCGTCTCCTTCCTCCTCCTCCTAGGCATCCTATAGTATCGCCTGAACTTACAGGCAATCGGGTGATGGGTCTCAGGACCTGCTTCCTGATTGGCCGGGAGGAGGATCAGTGTGAAAATAGGGAATATTCATTCGCTATTGTCACACAACTAGGTGGGCTCAGAGCGCAGTGCTTTGCGCCCGAGCCCACCTTCTTTTGAAGCCTATTACAGCCTCTGGGTCTAATCACCTGCTTAAAAAAAACACCCCCCTCCAGCGCCCTGTATGTAGATCAGGGGGCCGGACGCATGGATAGGGGGGGACGCCCATAGTGGACGGGCCGCCACTGGGTTATATATTCTCTTTCATGCAGAAGTGATCTGAGTGGCTAATTAGCCACCCAATCACTTCTGCAGGTCACACCCCCACTCCCGCAGTCACCGCTGCCTCTCCCAGGCCTCTGGCTCTAATCAGTGCTTCAAAAAAACAGGCCCACCCCACATTAGAAGCCATGCGCCGGTGTTCTGAAAGGGGCCGGACACATGGATAGTGGAGGCAGCGATGGACGGGGGACTTTTTTTGTGAATTATTAGATGGTTGATGTTAACACAGCCTCAGTTTATTTACAAAGCTCAGTGACCATCCTCTACACTAGGGGTATGCAACCTTGTCGCTCCAGGTGTTGTAGAACTACAAGTCCCATGAGGCGTTACAAGACTCTGACAGCCACAGACATGACTCCCCAAGGCAGAGGCATGGAGTGCCAAGGTTGCCTACCTCGGCTCCACACCTTTGGTAAATCAACCAAGTGCTGGGACAAGGTCACCTAGAGCCCTGGGCGAACATGACAAACTGCGCCCCCCCCACTCCCCCCTTAGATGTATGAGCCTTATGTGTCAGCAAAAATAACCCCCCCCCCCCAAAAAAAATGAGCACTAATCTGAATGCTTATTCCCTAAGCATAAATTCCCACAGTACAAATCTGCCTCCCCTGCTGAAATCACCCCTCCCAGCACAAATCTTTACCCCAACACCCCATCCCTCAAATCCCCCTAACACAAATGCCCCTCCACAAAAATGTCACCCTCCCTAGCACAAAACCTCTACCACACAAATTTCCCCTCCGACTACACCCCCCCCAATCCAAATCCCCCTCCTAGCACAAATCCACCCCGAAATCCCCCTTCCTAGCACAAATCCTAGTCCTAGTAGATGATAGGCTCAGCAATGGCATGCAGTGCCAGGCTGCTGCTAACAAAGCAAACAGAATATTGACATGCATTAAAAAAGGGATTAACTCCAGAGATATAATGATAATTCTCCCACTCTACAAGACTCTGGTCTGGTTGAACCTGGAGTACTCAAGAAGGATGTGCTGGAAATGGAGCGAGTACAAAGAAGGGCAACAAAGCTAATAAAGGGTCTGGAGGATATTAATTATGAGGAAAGGTTGTGAGAACTGAACTTATTCTCTCTGGAGAAGAGACGCTTGAGGGGGGATATGATTTCAATATACAAATACCGTACTGGTGACCCCACAATATGGATAAAACTTTTCTGCGGAAGGGAGTTTAACAAGACTCGTGGCCACTCATTAAAATTAGAAGAAATTAGATTTAACCTTAAACTACATAGAGGGTTCTTTACTGTAAGAGCGGCAAGGATGTGGAATTCCCTTCCACAGTCGGTGGTCCCAGTGGGGGGCATTGATAGTTTAAAAACGCTATTAGATAAGCACCCGAACGACCACAACATACAGGGATATACAATGTAATACTGACATATAATCACACACATAGGTTGGACTTGTGTCTTTTTTCGACCTCACCTACTATGTAACTATGTAACTTATTCTCTCTGGAGAAGAGACGCTTGAGAGGGGATATGATTACAATTTACAAATACCGTACTGGTGACCCAACAATAGGGATAAAACTTTTCCACGGAAGGGAGGTTAACAAGACACGTGGCCACTCAATAAAATTAGAAGAAATTAGATTTAACCTTAAGCTACATAGAGGGTTCTTTACTGTAAGAGCGGCAAGGATGTGAAATTCCCTTCCACAGTCGGTGGTCTCAGCGGGGGGCATTGATAGTTTAAAAACGCTATTAGATAAGCACCTGAACGACCACAACATACAGGGATATACAATGTAATACTGACATATAATCACACACATAGATTGGACTTGATGGACTTGTCTTTTTTCAACCTCACCTACTATGTAACTATTTAAATCTACCCTTAAAATTCCCCTCCTAGCACAAATCCCCTAAAATAACAATTTCCCCTAGCACAATTCTCTTCCCCCTTCACCATATCACCTCTTCTAGCACAAATCCCCCCCTCCCAACACAAATCCCCCTAAATTACCACTCCCAGCAATTCTTACCCCCTGCCGCCCCCCAAATTGCCCCTCCCAACACTAATCCTCTCCCCCTCAATCTCAATGCAGCACCCCCCACCTCACATGAAACCAGAGTGCCCAGGGCAGCCGCCCCTCCTGCCCCCCCCCCCCCTGTCCCGGCCCTGAATCAACCTCACTGTAACAATTTGGTAAACCGGGAAATATTCATGATAATGATGTGCGCCCTCCTCAGTATAATCCCATTACATATGAACCAGTTCTATAAAATCATCATAGACAAGGTGACTTCTGCATTACAATTTAGGCTCGGAATGGAAGGAAACGTATTCCCGGCTCTTGAATAAACTAGCCGTCTGCTTCCAGTATATTCAATTAACCTACAACGAAATCACAGCCATAGGTCATGTCGCTTTGATCTTATAAATAGAATTCTAAAACGTTTCTGCAATAGATTCCCTCTAAGGAACTGTCCCATCAGGTGTGAATATAGTTTACATAAACACATTACGGACAAGGTGATCGTCGTATTAATTCGCCGACGCTCTGAATCCTATCCGCGTACTTAGATTTTTATTTTATCTTAAGGCTTTGCTGTGCAAGCAAAATTAAATTCGAAGAAGGCCAAATGCATTTAGCGGAGGGAAGGGGAAGAATTTATTTGGATGCGCAGACACTGCGGTCGCTGCAGATGTTGCGGGAGAATATAAAATGATTGTATATCAATGTGTGAGACAGCCAGCGTTATGGTCCCCCGTGGATTTCCATCTCTCAGATGTTGCTCTGTTCCCTGGGCACCAATAAATACAAAATAATAGACAATAACTGGCCCTCTCCTGTCGGTGAGGCTGGAGCTATTCAGCATTCAGATAAAGATTTTTAAAAACAGCACAGAAACTTTATCTCATAGCGCTCTGCATGGATAGAGGAAAATATGTTTTGTAATATTAGATAACGTAAAAAAAATAACCTTTTTATCTAAACTTTGTTGTAATATAGTCATAAATATTAAAGGGCGATAATGCAAACCAGAGTACATCTATAAAAAAGCTGATTTCAGAAAAATACATTGTCAATAATCAAAAAATAAATGAAATATATGAAATATAAGTATTCAAATTAAAATCAATTATACATATATATATATATATATATATATATATATATATATATATATATATATATATATATATATATATATATATATATATATATATTATATTCATATTATATTTATATTTCATTTATTTGTATTAATTAACCACAATGACAGGCTCCATGTAAAGTCCACTTTTCAATTTTTTTTTACAATATATTTAGGGATAGGAACCTGCCGTTGTTCTTTAAAGTTGCGAAGGGTCACATTCCATTTTTGTCTTACAATAATCAAAGTGGTTCTAAAGGCTGGACATTTTGTATCTAAACGCATTCCCTGCATTAGGATAAAAAATGTCTCAGTATTTGTATTGCCCCCTCACCTCCCTGTATACTTACCTGAGGCCAATCTCCATCCAGCGCTGTGCCCGTCTGCAGTGGCTCTCTCTCCTTACAGAGGCAGCAGTGGGAGCCATTGGCTCCTGTTCCTGTCAATCAAATCCTGTGGGGGGTGGTTGAGCTGTGCTGTGTGTGTTAGTAGACACTCACAGCCTGGCTCAGGAGCAAGCCTGAAGGTGCATCCCCCATAGGAAGCATTTTTTTGGTGGCGCACAAGAAGAGGAGGAGTCCAGAGCGCTGGCGGGGGGACCTGAGAAGAGGAGGAGTCCAGATCGCTGGCGAGGAGACCTGAGAAGAGGAGGAGTCCAGAGCGCTTGCGGGGGGACCTGAGAAGAGGAGGAGTCCAGATCGCTGGTGAGGAGACCTGAGAAGAGGAGGAGTCCAGAGCGCTGGCGGGGGGCCTGAGAAGAGGAGGAGTCCAGATCGCTGGCGAGGAGTCCAGAGCGCTGGCGGGGGGACCTGAGAAGAGGTAGAGTCCAGAGCGCTGGCGGGGGGACCTGAGAAGAGGAGGAGTCCTGAGCGCTGGCAGGCAAACACTGAGAAGAGGAGGAGTCCAGAGCGCTGGTGGGGGGACCTGAGAAGAGGAGATTTGAGGTTGCAATTTGCATGTTTATTATGTTAACCACTTAAGGACCGGAAGGATTTGCCCCCTTAATGACCAGGCCATTTTTTGCCATATGGCAGAGCGTCGCTTTAACTGACAATTGCGCGGTCTTGTGACGTTGTACCCAAACAAAATTTATGTCTTTTTTTCCCACAAATAGAGCTTTCTTTTAGTTGTATTTTTTGCACTATAAATAAAAAAAGAGCAACAATTTTGAAAATTAACCAACATTTTTTACTTTTTGCTATAATAAATATCCAAAAAAACAAAACAAACAAAGAAAAAAAAATGTTTTCATCAGTTTAGGCCAATATGTATTTTTCTACATATTTTTGGTAAAAAAAAACAAAAAACGCAATAAGCGTATATTGATTGGTTTACGCAAAAGTTATCGTGTCTACAAAATAGGGGATAGATTTATGGCATTTTTATTATTTAGTTATTTTTTACTAGTAATGGCGGCGATCTGCAATTTTTAGCGGGACTGCAAACTGATCGGACACTTTTGACACTTTTTTGGGACCGGTGACATTTACACAGCGATCAGAGCTAAAAATAGCCACTGATTACTGTTTAAATGTCACTGCCAGGGAAGGGGTTAAAGCTAGGGGTTAAGTGTTCCCTAGGGAGGTGTTTCTAACTGTGGGGGGAGTGGACTGACTAGAGGAGGAGAGAGATCGCTGTTCCTGATCACTAGGAACAGCAGATCTCTCTCTACTCCCCTGTCAGAATGGGGATCTGTCTGTTTACATTGAAAGATCCCTGTTCTGGCTCTCTGAGGAGCGATCGTGGGTGGCCAGCGGACATCGCAGCTGCTGGCCATGCACACTCCCCCTAATGCTCTTAAAGCGGCCGACGTACACCTACGGCAATTCGCGCAGCCAACCTGCTGCAGTATAATGATGGCACCGGGTAAATTTTAAAAAAGTGTCATTGGTACAGTGACAGTGCATATTTTTAGCGTTGATCACTGTATTAGTGTCAGTGGTCCAGAAAAAGTGCCAGTTCGTGTCAGACTGACCGCCGCAATATCGCAGTTCCGCTATATATCACTGATCGCCATCATTACTAGAAAAAAAAAATATCCAATAGTTTGTAGACGCTATAACTTTTGCGCAAACCAATCAATATACACTTATTGGGATTTTTTTTACCAAATATATGTAGCAGAATACATATTGGCCTAAATTTCTGAAGAAATTAGATCTTTTTCACTTTTTTTATTGGATGTGTTTTATAGCAGAAAGTATAAAATTATTAAATTTTTTTTCAAAATTGTCTGTCTTTTTTTGTTCATAGCGCAAAAAAATAAAAACCATAGAGGTGATCAAATACCACTAAAAGAAAGCTCTATTTGTGGGATAAAAATGACATCAATTTTATTTGGGTACAGCGTCGTACAACTGCGCAATTGTTAAAGTAATAAAGTGCCGTATCGCAAGAAAATGGCCTGGTCATGAAGGGGGGTAAATCTTTCAGAGGGCAAGTGGTTAAAAAATGCATTGGATGATGTATGAATAATTACAGAGCTGTATTAATTTTTTTTCTTTTTTTTTTAATCTAAACTCGCTTTCCTTTATTTTTATCTGGTGATCCTCCCAGCAACACACTTCCTGTTTTACGATGGCAACGGTCACTGCACTGTTTTCTATGGAGAAGCAGCGTTGTCACCCTAGAACAGGAAGTGTGTTAGGACCATAGAACACCTTTCCCCTATGTTAGGAGGTTTAGTATAGGGAGTGGGACACTATTTAGATATCAGAATTTTAGTGAAACTGAAATGATTTTAATTTGTTAGACCCCAACGCCTGACCACGGACCTCCCCGTCGCTCCAGCCTACCACCGGGCACCATACACACCTTCCCCCGGTCGCCAGCTCTCTTACCCTGTGCTGCTAACTCCGGATGGACTAGCAGGAGATAATAGGGGGCTCTGTGCAGGCTCCGGTCTCGCAGGGTGATGAAGGCAACAGGAGATTGCCAAGCAGGCTGACACAGGTGACCATGCCCAGGGATGCCAGCTTGATGAGGTTAGTAGGGAGAAAGGATGCGTTGCTTTTCTCCAACTCCTGGCCAGCCATGGAGACAACAGCTGCTGCTGAAGCAGGATTCCCCTCCGAGTCATGTCGGTCGGTTGGTCCTCGGCATCACGGCGGCCGTGCGTCTCCTCCCTCCTCTTCCCAGGCCAATAGGATTGCGTCTCCTTTTGGACAATTGGGAAACAGGTCTCAGGACCCGCATGCTGGTTGGTTGGGAGGAGAATCAGTGTCACAATAGCGAATATTCATTTGCTATTTTCACACAACTGGGTGGGCCTGAGGCCACCATTTTTCAGAGCCTATTGGCTCTATTCACATGCTTAAAAAAAAAAAACCCCACTGGAATCCATGTGTCCGGCGCCCTGCATGTAGATTAGGGGGCCGGACGCATGGATGGGGGGAGGCGCCCCTGAGCCCTGCATTATGAGCCGCCACTGATTGCAACCCATGTTAAAATGTGAAAACCATGCCATCTGTGTCTCAGTTAGAGATATATCCCCTCACTTTTGACCTTAGTGGCACCTGGACAGTAAGTTAGTTAAAATTCTAACATTTCCTCCCTCTACCCATAAGTTAAAAGAATTTTGAATTCAAAAAAAGTTTGTTTGGAATTCTTCTTGCTTTCAGGAGGCTAGGGGATGGTTATCCCTATAAGTATACAAAGAAAATCTATTGAAACCACAATAAGAAATCTGAGCAGACCAAAGGATCAGAAACTTTTGTGAGGCTCCAAAGGTTCTGATGAAGTGGTTTGTTCCTCGAAATGTGTAGACCACAATATAGACCTCAATATACTGGTGATCTGGCTATTTGATTTGTATTGTTTTTTTTTATGGTGTTTTGATATGCCCCTTTGGCAATTTTTTTATTGACCATTTTATTGTAAGTCAATGTGAGTTATATATTCACTATCGAAGGTATAAGAAAAACCCCCTTTCTCTTGTTTTATTACAATTTTGGATCCCTATAAGTAAACTAAAGAAATCTACTGAAACCATGATAGAAAATCTGAGCAAACCAGAGGACCCGCAACTACATGCAGGAAGAGACCTCTTTTCATTAGTTGCCCTCTAAGTTTTAAAATATAAAAGTTGACCTTTTAGCATTCGCAAGGAATACGTGATTGAAAAGTAATTTTGTTTGGTGCTTTAATGGAAACAAGTTGTATTAGCGCTATAATTTAACTTTAAAGCATCTGACAGTTTGAGAAATTATACCTTTTTTAGCTTGTCATAAAATTTTCTGCACACATACTGTGAAATGAAAGGTTCAAGGTTTACATAATGTCTAAAAGACACAATATTGCCTCAACTTCAGTCGCGGAATATGCAGTAATTGTACAGGGAGCATTTTTTTCTAAATTGGCATTGGAGCCGTCTGTTAATCCTGATATAGCCCTCAAGGGGGTTGGATACAGCAGAGAAAGGTCTCATTCACACTGAGTGTTCATAACTGTTCCCCGGTGGAGGACTGTGCTTACCCCCATGGGGATGCACAGGTTGTTATATAGCTCTATTACTGCATGCAGGACTTATTCACTGTTCTTTTGTGTGCCAACGGTGCCTTTGAGCCCCAACAATAGCCGGATAAACATTCAGGACTAAAGACTGCCAGGTTACAGTTGTCACACATAGACCGTTGGCCATTACTTGGTTTAGAGGTGCCTCTCAAGGGGACATTGCACCACACTTAGCTACCCTGGATATATTTGGATGCCGTACACCCACACCAATGTCACAAGGGGAGCAGTGGCAGTGTCTGTGCAGCTGCTGCATCCCGATTTTTTTGTAGTTTGATAAGCTTGCAAAAATATCTGTTGATCTTTCCAGAGATCTTCTGAGCTGATACTTTTCTGTGCTCTCTGCTTGTGCTGACTGCTACTGCTTATAGTGTTCTTGGCCATCTCTGAGGACTACAGAACTACACCTTTCTATGTTATGGAGATGAGAGGAGGGGTGGAATCCTTAAAGTGTTACTAAACCCAGCACCCTGCATTCACTATATCTGCTCTCCCACAGTACACAGAACATGGGAATGCAATTATTTTAGTAAATATAAACTGCTAAATACCTTTTTTCATCAGCAGTATATAGCAATCTTGTTACTTCTATCAGTGTCTGGTAAAAGCTTGTAGGAGGAGTTTTAATTCTGCTCTGATTGTCCTATGAGGCTGCATGATTCCTGACCCTCTGTCTGGACAGTGCTAATTGGCCCTGTACTAAGCACATGCACCCTCCAAGAAAAAAAAAAAAAACCTCTCTAGCAATACACACCAAACTGAGCATGTGCAGAGTGCTCCCGATGCTCTGCGCTATCAGGAGATGGATTGGGGACTGTGGAGGAAGGGGAGAATCAGAGAAGACAGGATCAAACAGCCTTTTTACACAATGCAGAGGATTAACCCCTTAGGTTCCACAGTGAGTATAATGAGCATGATTTACTATACAGACTGATTTTACTGTTGTGGGTTTAGTAACACTTTAACTCCTATCCTGTTTCTGTTGTTCATTGTACAATGTGTGAGTGACCCTAGGACAGGAAGTATGTTACTGGCAAGATCACCGGGTGACAATAAAGGACAAAAAGCCTGAAAAAAAAAAAACCAATGCAGCCACCAAATCTAAGGACTGGTAGGATACAATATATTACATTATTGTTTAGTTTCGATACACTTTAATATATTTACCCGACAATGAACATAGATATATAATATTTTACTGCACTTCTCGTCCCCAGAGATACAACAAAAAGTTAGTGTAACCTCTGACCATGGACACCAGAACAGGCGTCCCAGTTGTAAGATGTTTCAGATCCCCCCTTCCTTCCCAGCAACAATGGTCCCCAGCATAAATAGTGACCTTAGATCTTCCCAAAGAGGACCTAGACAGGACTGCAAGAAACCTCTAACACAAGTTCTTACCCTTCCACACTTTGTCCAAAAATAAAAGTAATTAAAAAAAGGTTATGCCAAACAAATAACAGATTTCCACCTCGTATTGAAGGTTTGAATGGTGACAGGAATCATTAAAAACCAACTAACACAGAATATTTTAGCAGGTAAGTCTACCAACTGCTATTCATTCCCTGTCTCTTGAATGGGAACTATATTTTAAATAAATGACACCCTACCTTTCTCCTGCATTTTATTTTAGTAAAAATAATATACACTGATCAGCCATAACAACCAGCAACCATAACACGTTGAGGCATGGACTCCACTAGACCTTTGAAAGTATGGTGTTGTATCTGACACCAAGCCATCAGTAGCAGATCCCTTAAGTCCTGTAAGTTGTGAGATGGGGCCTCCATGGATCGGACTTGTTTTTCCAGCACATCCCACAGATACTCGATTGGATTGAGATCTGAAGTATTTGGAGGTCAAGTCAATACCTCAAACTCATTGTTGTGTTTCTCAGACCAGACCACCTTCTACCATTGCTCCATGGTACAGTTTTGATGCTTATGTGCCCATTGTAGGAGCTTTTGGCTGTAGACATGGGTCCACATGAGCACCCTGACCAGTCTGCGGCTACACAGCCCCACACACAACAAACTTTGTTTCTGACACCTTTCTTTCAGAACCAGTATTAACTTTTTCAACAATTTGAGCTACAGTAGCTCTTATATTGGGTAAAAATACATGGGCCAGCCATATTTCCCTGCATGTATCACTGAGCATGGGCTCACTTTTGGCCTCTTGATGGGGTTTTTTTTTACCCTGGGTCTCGCACTCCTCTGAGACTTACATATTCCCTTGATCCCCTTGACTCTAGTTTTTCGGGTCTCTCTCGGTCTCCCTGACATCAAGTCCCTCCAACATGGAGTGCAATCTTTCGAGTGGAGCACCTCTGTCTCCAGACAGGACCACACACCTATCTACAAACAGGAGCACACCTCCCTCCTGGCTGGCTCACTGAGCTATTCCCAAGCCTTAATTTTAGGGGCTGTGTGCACCTGAACACACACACTGCTGGTCTTCAACAAAACCTGGACACAGGGTTGGAGATTTCTTCCCTCCCAAAAGCACCCTGACATCTTGCTTTGCTTTGCTTCTTTTAAGGTTCTTTGCGATAAACCAAGGAAGCATTAAACATGTCTGTAGTGTATTATTGTGCTTTACTAAAAAAAAAAATGCTGTACATAGGATTGTAGGAAAAAGAATACAAGACATACAAAGTATCACAAAATATGTATACACCATACAGATGGACAAGCTATCTATCCTTCCTAGCAGATGAGAATAGACAATGTAGCGAGAACACTAAACAGCTACTTACCTTGTTTTTTTTGCCTGGTGATGGAGTCTTCTTCCAGACTGCTCCTTGCTTCTCAGAGTCCCCCAGAACTACCAGTTCCTTTGTGTCCTCAGCACATGGCGGAGCCATAGTTCTTTATTCCCTCCTCCTACTTCCTGTAGCATCACTTCCTGTCCTGAACTCATGAACCATTCCAACAAGTTCATTAGCCTATGAATAGGGGAAGCCTAACCTCTAATAGCAATAAATGTAACTAAAATGCATAATTGTTATATTATTGCTATAAAAATCACTAAAATAGCCATAGCATCACACATCTACAAATTCTAGCGCCCATTCCGTGAATACCACAATCTTGAGAAAGCAATAAAAACACTTTATCCGCTTGCAATCAATACTCCGGAGTTCCGCACTCGGCATTCATTCGAACCCTGTATCCAGCCATTTACACAGTGACAGGGCCTCCACACACACACACACACACACACACACAAACACACACCTTTTTGGTAAAGGTTCTTCAATCTGCTGATGTAACAGGACATCTTCGCCTCTAGTAGTGGCAGCAGATGGTCCTCTGAGGACTACAGATGGTTTAGCTCATACATGAGCTTGGATCTCTATTATGAATGTTATAGAATAAGTTTATAAAGGTATATAGCTTTTTAACAATAAAACTAAGAGAAAAGCATGTTATTTTTCATAAACACTAATGTCACATTGGCTCACCCCACTCCTTAGGGAAACAACAGTGACACTTTTGTAATACAGCTCATTGATAAATGTCCCTCATTATGTTCTCTGATATCGGCTCAGAATATTTTCTGTGTTCCGTCAGATATGAGTACACTGGCTCAGCAATAAATCAAGCGTGTACGCCTTATCAGAAATGGCCAGGTCGGAATCTACAAAAAAACAGCTTTGAATATAGTATGAAGCCGCTAGTGATTTGGCGATTCAGAAAGGTTAATGGTTTTCAGATCTTTTTAAAGTGGATCTCCGGGCAAACGGCTAAATACACAGCTAAGATACATATACCGGGGCTGTTTTACCTACCAAAGGATTTGTAGTTCAATTCTGAGATTGACACAGCTCTGCTGTAGTTAAAGATGATGTTTCATGTAACTTTAAATAGTTTGTTTGGACAAAGCTGGTCCAAACAAATGGTTTGCTTCACCGGACTGTATGTACTGCATGTAACTTCAGCTACATACAGTACACAGTGCTGGGTTTTCTGGCTGTGACACAGAGATTTCCCGTCTTACACCCAGAACAAAACCGAGTCTGGCTGAGCATCACTCAGCAATTCATAGGCAGTTTTGTATTCGGTGAATGAATACAAAGCTTCTCTGATTGGCCGAGTCTGACATCATCAGCCCACCTGGCAGGGCCTGGAATCTCTGCTGTGTTTGGCAATGACTCGTCTCACTGAACTACCTGAGGTGCTGAACAGTTCCTTGGAGAGTTCCTTGGACAATTCCTTGAATGATCCTGCCTTGAACCTTTTTTGTCTTGAACCTTAAACTCTTTGCTCCTCCCATGAACTTCCTGATTTAAGCCATGTCCCTCCACTTCCTATTTGCCAGATTATTGTGCTATCTCCAGCCAGTATCTCACTTTTGTCTTTCTTGCTGCCATCCATATCTTAACTACCACTCGTTACCGACCCTTGGCTTGTTCCTCGATTACGCTTCAGCTTGATCCCAACCTCAACTACTTGTTACTGACTTTTGGCTTGTTTACTGACTACGCTTCTGTTTAATCCTTACCTGCTATATCCGCTACTGGATCCCAGCTTGCTCACCTCCTGGTAGGGTGATCCTGAGGACCGCGACCTGGTACTAACATGCTCATCTCAACCACAGGAGCTCTGGTGAACTCGGGTTAGTATTAAGAGTAATTCAGAGAAAGTCTCTGATCAGTGGGTCCTCGAGAGACCCAGACACCAACCGCTGCTACCTTCGGGGTGTCTGTTCACCATGCACTTCTTGTTCATCAGATCTCCTTTGGAATAGCCTCTGTATGATTTACCTGTCTTTGTACCCTGTTGGTTTACTTACCCGCGCTAAACTTTTGAAGTGTTTAAGCACTCTTTTTTCTCACTCGGATACTACCCTCCTGTTTGTTAGTTCATCTGGTCTGGCTCCCCCTTGGTACATTTTGGCAATTGGCTGAAGTGTGATTGCTGTCTCTCCTTAGTTCGAACACATTTGATGCAAGTTCCTGAGAGATATTCTCTGAACCAGACATGGATTTTGAAGCCCTGAAGAATCGGTGTATGCCGCAAAACATGTAGGCGAATCCTGTGTGATACATGTTCTAACATGTTCTATGGTTCTCAACACATATGTATCTCTTTTTTTATGTATGTGGGCTTATGTTTTGCCCCTATTGTCCTGTTATACTTTTTATATATCAATACAAATAAACTGTTTTATATTTAAGATATGCATTCTATGCTAGATACTTTTATCCACTCAGGGAATTACCGTTTAACTGCCCTTCCCAATTTTTGGGGTATTTCCTTCCCCCTTCTTGTTGGTTTCACTCTAGCGGGCTGGTCATGTCCCTGATTGGAGGCTGGTTTAGCATCTTATTGACAGGTTCCTACCCTATACCATAACTACTATGTCCAATAGTATTTAGACTAGACACCTCAGGTGAGCCTATTTTATTTGCCAGGGGGACCTGCTTGCATACCTATCCTGCTGGTCAGTAGGAGTCCCCCTACTGCTATAGCTACTTGTCTCCGAGCCTGACCCCAAACCTTGACACCACCCCTCCCATTCAGTTAATCAGAAGAAGCTTTGAATTCATTCACAGAATACAAAACTGCCTATGAATGGCTGATCGTCGCTCAGCCAGACTCTATTTTGTTACGGGTGTGAGACAGAAGTCTCTATCTCACAGTCAGAACCCAGCTATGTGCACTGTATTTAGCTGAAGTTACATGCAGTACATACAGTACTTAGAGCCAGTGCTGCAATTGGTGAAGCACACAGTTAGTTTGGATCAGCTTGGTCCAAACAAACAATCTGAAACATGAAACATTGACATCAGCTTTAAGTAACACTTGCGGCGTACACACGCTCGGACTTTCCGGTGGGATTGTCCACCGGACCTAGTCCAGCGGACAAACCACCGGACTTTCCAGCGGTGGTCCGCCGGACTTTCCAAATGTGTGGACTTGCCCACACATGCCCGGACTTGTCCGCCGGAGTTTTGGCTAAAGTCCGCAAGACTTTTGAAATGAACGGACTTGTCCACACACGGAGGAAAGTCCGTTCATTTAGAACGTAACTCCAGGTAGATGGGACTAGCAAAGACAGTCAAGGCCCCGCACGCTCGGACTTTCCGGCGGGATTGTCCACCGGACCTAGTCCAGCGGACAAACCACCGGACTTTCCAGCGGAGGTCCGTCGAACTTTCCGAATGTGTGGACTTGCCCACACATGCCCGGACTTGTCCGCCGGAGTTTTGGCTAAAGTCCGCAAGACTTTTGAAATGAACGGACTTGTCCACACACGGAGGTAAGTCCGTTCATTTAGAACGTAACTCCAGGTAGATGGGACTAGCAAAGACAGTCAAGGCCCCGCACGCTCGGACTTTCCGGCGGGATTGTCTACCGGACCTAGTCCAGCGGACAAACCACCGGACTTTCCGAATGTGTGGACTTGCCCACACACGCCCGGACTTGTCCGCCGGAGTTTTGGCTAAAGTCCGCAAGACTTTTGAAATGAACGGACTTGTCCACACACGGAGGAAAGTCCGTTCATTTAGAACGTAACTCCAGGTAGATGGGACTAGCAAAGGCAGTCAAGGCCCCGCACTGCTAGCCCCGTCACCTGGTATGGATTTAAAGGGGAATCCCTCTGCCAAAAAAACGGCGTGGGGGTCCCCCCCAAATCCATATCAGACCCTTATCCGAGCACGCAGCCCGGCCGGTCAGGAAAGGGGGTGGGGACGAGCGAGCGCCCCCCCCTCCTGAGCCGTACCAGGCCGCGTGCCCTCAACAAGGGGGGACCGGGACTGTGACATCATATGGGGGCGGGGTCACCATGTGACATGAACAGGTGACCTGCCCCTTGTCCCTATATAACTGGAAGCGCAACACGTCAACATCGGAAGAAGAAAGAAGAACAAGAAGCAGAAGAAGAAGAAGAAGCAGAGAGCGGCGGGGACAGCAGGGACAGCGGCGACAGCGACGGCAACACTAGCCCGGGCCACCGCTCGTAAAAGAGCTGGAAGAAGAAAGCGGAGGCCCAGCAAGAAGAACAGAAGAGACCCCCGAAGACCCCCAAAGTCGGAACAAGACCCCCAGACGGCGGCGGCGATGAAGAAGAAAGCCGGGCTCCTCCGCTAGTGAAAGAGCTAGGTAAAAGAGCAGAAGATAGCGGAGGAGTCTGGCGAGAAGACCCCCCAAGATGGAAGAAGACCCCCGGAGCTGTGCAATAAAGTATTTAAAAAAATAGTGTCTTTTTTTTATTTACACTTTTTTCCTTAGGTCAATGGGTAGGGGTACATCGTACCCCATACTCATTCACATAGGGTAGGGGGCCGGTATCTGGGGGCCCCCCTTATTAAAGGGGGCTCCCGGATTCCGATAAGCCCCCCGCCCGCAGACCCCGACAACCAACAGCCAGGGTTGTCGGGAAAAGGCCCCTGTCCTCATCAACATAGGGACAAGGTGCTTTGGGGTGGGGGGGCCGCAGGGCCTGCAGCACAACTGATTGGCTTGCTTTGCAGCTCCCCCCCCCCCTCTCAGCCTTAGCTCTGTTGTAATGAGAGGGCAAGGAACTGTTACCAAAAGGAATTCAGGTAATTTCACTGCTTGCCTTTGAAAAAATTATACACTATATTACCAAAAGTATTGGCCTGCAATTTCATGCTCCCAACTTTGTGGGAACCGTTTGGGGATGGCCCCTTCCTGTTCCAACATGACTGCGAACCAGTGCACAAAGCAAGGTCCATAAAGACATGGATGAGTGAGTCCTGACCTCAACCCCTCAAGAACATCTTTGGGATGAATTTGAGCAGAGACAGAGAACCAGGCTTTTTCGTCCAATATCAGTGCCCGACCTCACAAATGCGCTTCTGGAAGAATGGTCAAACATTCGGATAGACACACTTCTAAACCTTGTGGACAGCCTTCCTAGACGAGTTGAAGCTCTTATAGCTGCAAAGGGTGGGCCAACTCAATATTTAACCCTACGGACTAAGACTGGGATGCCATTAAATTTCATGTGCGTGTAAAGGCAGGTGTCCCAATACTTTTGGCAATATAGTGTATTTTATGTTGTATTAATGAATAAAGAGCTGCATTCATTAGTGCAATATATCTGCCTGGAGTTCAGCTTTAAACCAGATTCTGTGGCCCCCAGTATTCACTTCTTACAATGTACAAATCATTACTAAAAAAAGGAAGTGACTACATTCTCTCTGTTCACGCCTCTCAGTGACTTGACAGTGTTTTGCCACCTTCTTGTGGTGCCACGTTTTTTACTTTTGCTCTATGTAATTAAACTTTATGTGCTTTTTTTTTTTTTTTTTTGCAGTACTGATTTTATGTGTTACACTGTTTTCGCTTTTTCCACCCATTAACTTTCTATAATGCATCAGCACATTCTTGCTAAAGCTAAACAACAAACAGATATAAAAAGAAAAAACACAATTTCCTCTAAATGTGTTAATTACATAAAACCATTAAAAGTGTATTTGCGTTTTGCCTTCTCTTAATTTGTTTGCATATTTGTTAGCATTTTCCTCCATTGCATATCAGTGCTACTGCAGACACTTCCTGCTGTACAAGAAAGTGGCAACCACCCCAACCTATAACTGGCCTTTGCCACAAGGTTCACATGGAAGGTCAATGCACATCACAAACAAACAAAAGATTTCCCAGCACACTTACCAGCCAGCCTGCAAAACAAACAAATTGACCCTGTCTAACAGAGGGTTTTGTTGCACACATTTGCAAATATATGCGTAAGCCGCAGTGTCTACGCTAAGAGAGCTCTGTACAGTATATACTGCAGTCCTAGCTCCAAATTTTCTGTAGTAGGAGCACATATAAGAATGGATAGATTAAGGGCAGGTATGCCTGGAGGGAGCCCACCTAGGGTTTCCACCTGTCTGGGATTCACCCGGACAGTCCAGGTTTTGAGTCACATGTCCCGGTTTCAGTCCACCTGAAACCCGGACACATTATTCAGACAGGAATGTGGCTCGGAACAGGGCCTGACAGGAGGGTGAGGGGCACTATGTGTGCCACATTACTATTCTCTTTGGAGTGCCCAAAGGTGTCCCAGGTCTGTTATAATCCCATAGGGTATACAAAAAAAATAAAAATAAATGATTGTGCGTTGCTAAAGTGTTCGGGGTTGGCTTGAAGAAAAAAGTGGCAACCCTAAGCCCACCCCTCCTTAAAGGCACACGAGCGCATGTGACGCCCAGCATCCAGTGCATCCGTCCCTGCAACCAATTCATCCAACTGTACAAATTTAAATACATTTAAGGAGGCCTGCCCCCTGCCAATCCAAGTTGGGGATTGGTCAAGACTCCTTAAGATACACCAGGCAGCCCTACCTCTCTTCCCCTCTTCTCCTTCTAGCACTTTCTAGAAGGAAGAGGGAGGTGACAGTGAAGTGATGCGGCCTGTGAGTCACCAACTGCTACCCTGAGCCACTCCCAACCAAGAATAAAAACAAACAGGCCTAGCTAGGCCTGCCTAAATGTACCTACTCTGCCAACAAAAATCCTCACTCTAGCACCTACCTAACTAGAGGGTGCTACACACACACCGTATATACTCCAGTATAAGCCGAGTTTTTCAGCACATTATTTGTGTGCTGAAAATGCCCCCCTCGGCTTATACTGGAGTCAAGCATTTTTCTGCTGCCGAAAATGAAATTTCCCCAACCACCTTTGGGGCCCCGTATCTCGGTGCCACTTGGTGCTAGGAAACCCACATTAATAGCACTACAACATATCCAAAGCTGGGGTTCTTAGCACTAAGTGGCCCGAGATACGGGGCCCCAAAGTCGGTCAACTGTGTCCATCTGCAGCAATGTCATTTCCCGAACCCTTTGGGTCCAGAAATCCCAAATTTTGGCTGCAGCTAGGGGGCATCTAGCAACCCTTAACTACCGAGTTTGAAGTTCGGGGGACCTATGGCTGCAAATGGACACAGTAAGGCTGCAAATGGGCATTGTTGACCGTCTTTTCCACTTACAGCAGCTGCGCATTTCTCACCCTAGGCTCATACTCGAGTCAATAAGTTTTCCCAGTTTTTTGTGGTAAAATTAGGTGCCTCGGCTTATATTCGGGTCGGCTTATACTCGAGTATATACGGTAAATAGAGCTTTCTTTTAGTGGTATTTAACCACTTCAGCCCCGGACCAATTGGCAGCCAAAGGACCAGGCCCCTTTTTGCGATTCGGCACTGCGTCGTTTTAACTGACATTTGCGCGGTCGTGCGACGTGGCTCCCAAACAAAATTGGCGTCCTTTTTTTCCCACAAATAGAGCTTTCTTTTGGTGGTATTTGATCGCCCCTGCAGTTTTTATTTTTTGCGCTATAAACAAAAATAGAGCGACAATTTTGAAAAAAATGCAATATTTTTTACTTTTTGCTATATAAATATCCCCAAAAAATATATAAAAAAACATTTTTTTTCCTCAGTTTTGGCCGATACGTATTCTTCTACATATTTTTGGTAAAAAAAATCGCAATTAGCGATTATTGATTGGTTTGTGCAAAAGTTATAGCGTTTACAAAATAGGGGATAGTTTTATAGCATTTTTATTAATATTTTTTTTTTTACTAGTAATGGCGGCGATCAGCGATTTTTATTGTGACTGCGACATTATGGCGGACACATCGGACATTTTTGACACATTTTTGGGACATTTGTCATTTATATAGAAATCAGTGCTATTTAAATAGCACTGATTCCTATGTAAATGACAGTTGTAGTGAAGGGGTTAACCACTAGGGGGCGGGGAGGAGTCAGTGTGACGTGTTGTGTTTATTTTACTGTAGGGGGCGTGGCTGTACGTGTGACGTCATTGATCGGCGTTCCCGATGACAGAGAACCTCCGATCACTGACAGTCAGTGTAGGAAGCGCGGGGAGAGGTTTGTTTACACAAACCTCTCCCCGTTCTTCAGCTCCGTAACCCGATCGCGGGACACCAGCGGCGATCGGGTCCGCTGGTCCCGCGGCCGGGGTCACGGAGCTCCCGACCGGGTCGCGAGCGCGCCGCTAGCGGCGCGCGCGCGACCCACAGGCAGGCACATGCACGATCACGTACAGGTACGTGATTTTGCCTGCCCGTGCCATTTTGCCGACGTATATCGTCGTTAGGCGGTCGGGAAGCGGTTAATCACCACAGTGTATTTAGATTTTTTGCCAAACAAACGAAAAGACTGACATTTTATAAAAATAAATAAACTTTTTTTATTTTCTGTTATAAAATGTTGCAAATAAGTCTAGCAAGATCCCAGGCCTCCTTTAGTCTAATGAGAACCTCCAGAGCCAAGAGCTGCTCCTTCCGTATAGAGTGGGTAATGCAAGGTAGACTCATGGGCGCCATGGAACTTTGGGAGAGAGGGTTAGGGCCAGGAAACCCTTAGGTAGTTGCAATGTTAATTGGCAAATTCTGAGACTTCTACAGGTAGACGGCCATGCAGGGAAAGGTATCCAGCAAGAGACCACATCTGCATGTGAAGGAATGCTGTCTCCTATGGCAACAGTCTAAGAACAGTTCCTAACACACGTTGTAATGAACTTCTTTACTTTCTCTACACTCACTTCTTGTAGGTTCTCAATCCACTGAGCTCCCAGTCTCTCTCACAAGACTTGCTGATTCACTGCCCCCGAATCCCTTGATCTCTTCCAATCTTTACGTAAGTATCTTCCTCAAGCGTCACCCCCGCTTCTCTGCTGGGTCCCTAGCTTGGCATTTCAGATACTTCTCAAGCTTCACCCCACTGGCCTGCTCAGTCCCTGGCTTGACCCACAAGGTTGCTACAAGCGTCACCTCCGCTGGCTGGGTCCCTGACTTGACACCTGCTAAAGTTTCCCAACTCTTCATCGTCCCCGGTTGGTGAGAATACTGCTCCCGTACTTGCTTCAGCTAATCACGGTGGTCCCTTGTAATAAGGTGGTTGGCCCCTTAGTGGCGACAGCTTCCCCTCTACCTCCGACCATGACAGGTTCTCCGGCCGGCAGAACCGTCACTTCTGGTTGGACTGGATAGGCCCTCAGACAGCCTATCAGCCAGATGTGCCCGGGATAGGCCCTAACTCCGGTCTAGCAGCCCGGGCAGTACAACACACGTCCACCCAGACAGTCGTCCAGGTGGCACAGAACCCCGATCACCTGACTCTACCCGAATATATAGGTTCTCCCAGCAGGCCAAGGGATTTAAGAAAACCCCTGCCCATTGGCTGAGATACCCCATACACTCCTAATCTGTCCTTGTTTTGCCCTTGTCGTATCTAATGTCACCAGGTACCCAGCCACCTAGCGGCAGAAGAGAGAAGTGCAGCAATTCTAGACTTAGGGTGAACTCAATTGATCCCTAGGTAATTACACCTGGCAGGTAAATTTAGGAGCAAACCTGTCTAAACCTCAGGGTGCTACATCGGTAATTGTCCTCCTTCACTAGTGTGCAGTGATGAGGCTAAACTGATCGGCACTGATGAGGAGGCACTAATGGGCACTGACGAGGCTGCACTGATAGACACTGATAGGTGGCACTAATGGGCACCGATAGGCAACACTGATGAGGAGGCACTGATAGGAGGCACTGATAGGAGGCATTGATAAGAGGCTATGATAGGCAGCACTGATGAGGAGGCACTGATGGGCACTGTTAGGCAGCACTGATGGACACTGATGGGGAAGCAAAAAAACTCAATGGGAAAGCCCTAACAGAAATGTTCACTGATCCCTTTAACTGCATCATTACAATAATTCATGTAGAAACTGGTGGTTCTCTTAATCATTTTGGCTTGTACTGCGGTAAAAATTTTTATGGAACGTTAAAAAAAGCACCGCACTACCGCTACCCATGTACATCAGTCCGGCGCGGCCAGAAAGGATTAGGCTGGGTGCCAGATCACTTATGCACTACAGCCTCTGCTATATTTGTAAGCCATGGGGTCCCTGTGCCAAGTTCTGGAACACAATGTGATCCAGCCAGCCTGCCACTGTGAATGAAAGGCAAAAACAATGGCGCCTAAATGGGCCTCACGATTGTCACTATTGAACCGCAGATATAAAGTACTGTAAATTGATACAATTTCCATATAGAGATACAATAAACCTTTCACAAAGCTGCTCACATACCATAAAGAAATTGTAGACAGCCCCACTTATGTATATCCTAACTGCCATTATATGCTGGGACTTGAAGTGTGTTGGCAGCTGGCGTTCTGCAGGTTGCCAAGGCCTGCCGTATATATTCTTACCCTTCCTGTATTTTATTTCCCGTTACATTCTCTCCGTTCCGGTTTGTATTCCTCCATTGCCATCTTTCTCTGTCTTGCTTTCATTTACCCTTTACCTCCCTCCTGTCCACACTCACTTCCCCCAGTCCTCCTCTCTATATGTTTCCATCTCTCTCCCTCTTCTCTTCCTTCCCCTTAAGCCTCCAAGAATTCTCAGCTTGCTCCAGATGTTTCATTTTGAGATAGTGTTAGACACGGTGTAAATGCGGGGATTAAGGCTATGTTATTCAAACGAATGTATGTGCCACCTGTCTCCAGGCTGATGATCGTTCATTTGCAAAGCAATGCATGGGGGTGTTTGCCTCCTCTCTGTGGGGACAGTCTAATAGCGTTGAGGCAGATGCGCTGTGCTGCTCATCTATTTGCACCATTGTGCGGTCCAGCGGTGCTGAATGTTCAATATTCCGCTATAACACCAGACACTCATATCAATCACATAAAAATATTAAATTGTGCTAAAAACAAACAATATTTAAAAAAACAAGAAATGTAATTAAATTAACAGTCCACATGTGATGTGATAGTAGATATTATAAACTCCTGGTGTCGATCTCCACCATCTTGACGTGATCTTGTGCATCAGTGTCTCCACCAAAAGCTGAAAAAACATATTTACCAGCACCTGTGGACACCTCATTACAAGGGATCATTACGCATGTGGCTTGAAACCCAGCCAAGGCCTTTCACTGAATCAGGTACCTTTCCTGCACTGGAATGCCACTCGTCACCCTTTGGTAAGTATAAAGTTCTCCAAAGAAACAAAGATGCTCCCCATAGTGTAAAAAAAAAAAAGCTTTAAAAGTTTATTATATTGTAAAATATTGCACTTACAGCATCAGCTGAACAAATGCGCCTAAAGTTTGATGTATCCACGGGCACACAAACAAACTAGCCCGTCTTAGTCCGTAGGGTTCAATATTGAGTTGGCCCACCCTTTGCAACTATAACAGATTCAACTCTTCGGGAAGGCTGTCTATGGGAATGTTTGACCATTCTTCCAGAAGCACGTTTGTGAGTTCAGCCACTGATATTGGATGAGAATGCCTGGCTCACAGTCTCCGCTCTAATTCATCCCAAAGGTGTTCTGTCGGGTTGAGGTCAGGACTCTGTGGTAGGCCAGTCAAGTTCCTCCACCCCAAACTCGCTCATCCATGACTTTATGGACCCTGTATGTGCACAGTCCTGACCTCAACCAACCTCATAGAACTGTGTTGGTCCACTCCTCCAAATCATTTGGTGGAGGGGGAATTATGGAAAATTGATCAATCCTGATGTACTGAGGGCACACTTTGGGCCCCTTAGTACCTATTGAACATTGTTTAAATGCCATTGCCTACCTGAGAATTGTTGTTGACCATGTCCATCCCTTTATACCTACAGTGTACCCATCTTCTGATCGCTACTTCCAGCAGGATAATGCACCATGTCACAAAACTCAAATCATCTCACCACTGGTTTCTTAAACATGACAAGGAGGTCACTGTACTCCAATGGCCTCCACAGTCACCACATCTCAATCCAATAGAGCAACTTTGGGATGTGGTGGAATGGGATGTGCAGCCGACAAATCTGCAACAACTGTGTGATGCTATCATGTCACTATGGACCAAAATGTCTGAAGAATGTCCATCACCTTGTTGAATCTATATATAAGAGAAAAATATCCAGCACCCCGATGTCTCAACAATAAAACATATATGATTTTATTACATCCATCCATGAACTCTTGTCCTCTCTGCCACCAGGCAAGACCCACCTTAACCCACCGCTTTTGGACATGTAAATACATTTGCATTGTCTGGGAACAATTCACATCCTTTATTCAGGAAATTATACTGCTTCATCTTCCAAAAGACGCTCTCCTTCTAATCTTTGGATATTGGGACAAGCAACTCCTGACATGGTCTTCCAATGCTAAAACTCCACTTAAAAATTGGATCCTAATCTGCCTTTTCGCGGCTCAGAGAGCAATTCTCCAAAACGTGACCTCTTCTTTCTGTCCAAAAAATTCACAGATTAAACAAGAATTATTACTGCAGCTTCACAAAAAAAAATCAACACAGACTTTAACCATCCGGCCGCCAAAAAACGCTTCTTCTCACGTTGGGGAGGCTTTTATAAATTCAATACCGCCAGACGTACTCAATACTTTTTTGCTTACTACAAGGATCTCCAATTGCACTATGATAAGGATGACACCTCTTGAGATCTCCCCCATCCCTTTTCTCACTAATACCTCCAGGGAATTGACCAAGAAAAATTACTTTTCACAACTTATTACTTTTGTTAGAACCGCAGGTTTAAATGCTGCATCTAAGGGAAGCAGTTGCAGGCTCCCCCCACACACACCTCCCTCCCTAGATTTCCCCTCATAGTTTGGTAATCTTGCATAGGAGATCCATCCAGTTCTATATTGTTCACGGTTATTTTTCTACTTGATCTACTGCTGTATGTCTACAACTCTCTTTCATTGTGCCCCCCCTGGACACGGGTGATCATGGTACAATGATTATATATTCATTTGTCTCCACCTTTTTACAGTGCTATGTACCCTGCACACAGCACTGTAATAGCATGTAATTTAAACCACTTCAATACAGGGCACTTATACACCTTCCTGCCCAGACCAATTTTCATCTTCCAGCGCTGTCGCACTTTGAATGACAATTGCGCAGTCATGCTACACTGTACCCAAACTACATTTTTATCATTTTGTTCCCACAAATAGAGCTTTCTTTTGGTGGTATTTGATCACCTCTGGGATCTTTATTTCATACTAAACAAATAAAAAAAACGAAAATTTTGAAAAAAAAAACGGAAATTTTGAAAAAAAAAAGTAAGTTTTCTCCTTCACTGATGGGGCTGCACTGACGGGCACTTATAAGGTGGCACTGATGGGCACCGATGAGGTGGCACTGATGGGCACTGATGATGGGCACTAATATGCGGCACTGATGGGGCATTGATAGGTGGCACTGATATGCAGCACTGATGGGTACACATAGGTGACATTGATGGGTACTGAAAGGCAGCACTGATGGGCACTGATAGGCGGAATGGATGGGCACTGATAAGTGGCATGGATGGGCACTGATAGGTGGCACTGATGTACACTAATGGATGGTACTGATGGATGTCAATCAGTGCCAAACAATAATGCCTGCCAATCAATGATGCCCATTGTGGGCACTGATTGACATCCATTGTGGGCACTGATTGGCATCCCTGGTGGCCATGGGTGGCATACCTGGTGGTTACTAGTGGTGGGCATCCCTGGTGGTCCTGGTGGCATCCCTGGTGGTCCAGTGTGGGCATCCTCGGGGGGGGGGGGGGCTGCGCTGATAATCAATCAGCACAGACCCCCCCTTTCAAAAGAGCAGCCAATTGTCTCTCCTCTACTAGCGTCTGACACGCGAGTGAGGAAAAGCCGATCAACGACTCTTCCAGTTTACAACGTGATCAGCCGTGATTGGACAGGGCTGATCACATTTTAAAGAGTCTCTGTCAGAGACTTTTTACCTAAATCCGTCTGACACACCGCAACAACGATCACCACAATGCGCTCCCCCGGGGGCTTGATATCCTGGCGACATCATATGACGTCCAGTCAGGATATCGCAACCACTTCGCCAACGTCATACTGCAAATCATTCATTCATATGGCGGGGGGCAAGTGGTTAAGGAATGTTTCTTCACACCCTCCCTACCGGTACATATCTTGTTAATATTTAACTTTTTGTAAACAACACTCTGTTTAAATGTCAAAATGTCTCACAGAGTTCCTCCTGTCGCTCTCACCATATATCTGTATAATACATTTTTCAATCAATTATTTTGAAAAAAAAATTAAATAATAATCAATACCTGTAATTATTGACACATTTCAGCCTCTTACATAGGCCTTAGTCATAATGACTAAGGCCTATGTAAGAGGCTGAAACACGTAAAATCGTATATGTTTTATTGTTGAGACATTGTGGTGCCGTATGTTTTTCTCTTATATTGGACATTTGAATGCCTGAGTACTGAGACTATCCGAGCACATGAGTCTCCGTCTCATCCTGTTCATTATTAAGGGCTATTTTTCTGTAGAAGCCTGATTCAGCTGCAACTGTGTGATGCTATCATATCAATATGGACCAAAATCTCTGAGGAATGTTTCCAACACCTTATTGAATTGCCACAAAGGCAAAAGGAGATCAAACCTAATACTAGCAAGGTGCACCTAATAAAGTGGCTGATGAGTTTATATGTAAAGCACTGCATAACTAGCCGGTGCTAAGTAAGTACCTGTAATAAATAAAATATGGTGCATGCTAAAAAAAAATACAAACAAACTAAAAATAAACAGAATGCAAGAATTGTACTCAACGTCTAAATGGAGCATCAGGTATAAAAGGCTCAAAATGTTATTCCTTTTGTACTTTTAACTCTTAATTATCGGAAATCATTATAATGTACCGTATATACTCGAGTATAAGCCGAGTTTTTCAGCACATTTTTTTGTGCTGAAAATGCCCCCCTCGGCTTATACTAGAGTCAAGCACTTTTCTGCAGCAGAGAATGACATTTTCCGAAACGACTTTGGGGCCCCGTATCTCAGGGCCACTTGGTGCTAGGAACCCCAGATTTGGTGTGCAAATCCAGTGGAACTAGCGCTACAACAATCAAACCTGGGGTTCCTAGCACCAAGCGGCCCCGAGATACGGGGCCCCAAAGTCGGTTCGGAAAATGTCATTCTTTGCTGCAGAAAAGTGCTTGACATTTTCCGAACCGATTTTGGGGCCCCGTATCTCGGGCCACTTGGTGTTAGGAACCCCATGCACACAAAATTTGGGGTTCCTAGCACCTAGTGGCCTCGAGATATGGGGCCCCAAAGTCGGTCAACTGTGTCCATCTGCAGCAATGTAATTTCGGGAACCCTTTGGGTTCAGAGACCCCAAATTTTGGCTGCAGCTAGGGGGCATCTAGGAGCTAACTACTAAGTTTGAAGTTTGGGGAACCTAAGGCTGCAAATGGGCATTCTGTCTATCATAGGATATTCTCACTGTATGTAATCTGTCGGCGCTCGTCCCGCCCCCCTCCCTGTTCCCTCTAGGCTACAGATGGGCATCAATCAGGCTGCACTGATGGAAATGGTGAGGCTGCTGCATTCATGGCACTTGTGAGGCTGCAGAGAGGCATTGATCAGGCTGCATTGATGGCAATGGTGAGGCTGCAGATGGGCACTGACCCTTATTTTGCTTCAAATTTCCTTATTTAAAATTTACATTTTATTCCAGAAACTTCTCTCTTAAAATGAATGTGCGTGTTATACGCCGATAAATACGTACCGTATATACTCGAGTATAAGCCGAGTTTTTCAGCACATTTTTTTGTGCTGAAATTCCCCCCCTCGGCTTATACTCGAGTCAAGCACTTTTCTGCAGCAAAAAATAAAATTTTCCGACCCGACTTTGGGGCCCCGTATCTCAGGGCCACTTGGTGCTAGGAACCCCAAATTTGGTGTGCAAACACAGTGGAACAACATTACAACATATCCAAAATCGGTCAACTGTGTCCATCTGCAGCAATGTCATTTCGGGACCCTTTGGCTGCAGCTAGGGGGCATCTAGGAACCTTTAACTACCAAGTTTGAAGTTCAGGGGACCTATGGCTGCAAATGGGCACAGTGAGGCTGCAAATTGGCACAGTGAGGCATGCAAATTGGCACAGTGAGGCTGCAAATGGGCATTTTTGACCCTCTTTTCCACTTACAGTAGCTGCGCATTTCTCACCCTAGGCTTATACTCGAGTCAATACGTTTTCCCAGTTTTTTGTGTTAAAATTAGGTGCCTCGGCTTATATTCGGGTCAGCTTATACTCGAGTATATACTGTAAACTACTGAACACAAATCTGATTCAATTACCCCCCCCCCCCATCTGCAGCAATTTCATTTCGGGACCCTTTGGGTCCAGAAACATCAAATTTTGGCTGCAGCTAGGGGGCATCTAGGAACCCTAAACTACCAAGTTTGAAGTTCCAGGGACCTATGGCTGCAAATGGGCACAGTGAGGCAGGCAAATGGGCACAGTGAGGCTGCAAATGGGCACAGTGAGGCTGCAAATGGGCATTTTTGACCCTCTTTTTCACTTACAGTAGCTGCGCATTTCTCACCCTAGGCTTATACTCGAGTCAATACGTTTTCCCAGTTTTTTGTGTTAAAATTAGGTGCCTCGGCTTATATTCGGGTCAGCTTATACTCGAGTATATACTGTAAACTACTGAACACAAATCTGATTCAATTACCCCCCCCCCCCCCCTCCCATCACAACCCCCACCCAGCAAATGAAACGTTGTAGGTTGATCACTTAATAATTCAACCATGACACACAGTCTGATGTTCCCTAACAAACATCATATCCAGGTACACTAAAATGAAAGGTGCCAGATGTAGCTAAGCAGGACAGTAATTAAATTTATTATCTTTAAAAAGAAAGTCAATTATGTGAAATAGCTTCTTTTTTTTTACTCCCTCTGAACATAAATTTTCATCTGATTATAACATATTAAATGCCTCTCTTTTTACCTCCTATTTAACATTGCAAATGCGTTTTCACACTTCGGGAAAGAAAAGGAGTACGATGGCAGACTGTCCTTTTTCTTCGAACGGTTATATACATAATTAAGGCGATTTGTTTCAGCACTTTACAGAAACACATTCATCACAAGAAAGAAAAAATGTCATTTGGTAACACTCTGAAGTTTATTTTTTCAAAAACATGTTTTAATTTTTTTTTTTTGCTAAGTAATGATTTTCTAACCATTTTTTTTTTTTTTTTTGACATTTGACCGCATTGTCCCAACTCTAGAAAAAAATAAATATATTTTTTTATGCCACGCTGTGCCTTGAACTAACTGAACCGAAACCAACTAGCATTCATTACGTGCAGCGAAAGACTGCGTTATGGCACTTTGTTCATCATTCTGACAGCACTCAAGATATCGGCCTGCACGCCTTCATTCCATCACGGAATGTTCCCAAAACAAAGAGCATATATCTTATGTTTAAATTATGCCTATCATTTAGACGATCAAAAGCAGAAAATATATTCACGGCTTATTGAAAACAAATGAATACCTGTTTCCTCTGTCACATTGAATGACCTTCTGAAGATTTTAGTGTAGGCATTAACAGAAAATCGTAGCTTAAGTACACAGATGAGCATTTATAACAGTCCCCGCAGCGTTTCTATAGAAAGTTTTGCGCTCGAGCTATTTGGAGGTCAGGTGATTTATGAAAAAAGGACTTTTTTGCTTTTTGTTGTAATCATTTTTTATGTTAGGAGCTGTTGTCCCTGTAGATTAAAAATAAAAATAAAAAATTTGGAAAAATCTGTAAAAATCTTGTCTGTTTTAGGCCCCTTTCACACATGCGGACCGTTCGTCCGTTTTTTCATACGTCCGTTTACGGATGAAAACGGACGTCAATGCTTGTCTATGGGATAGCGGACGTTAGCGGATGATCATCCGCTAACGTCCGTTAACATCCGTCTCCGTTAAGGTCCGTTTTTCTGAACGGAAGAAGACCCTATTTTGTCTTCCGTAAAAAAAACGGAACGGACGAAAAACGGACGTTAGCGGACGATCCGTTCACATCCGATCCGCTAACGTCCGTTTTTCCTAAAAATATGTAAATTTTAAATGTAAAATGTACAATTTTAACCTATGACCCAGGTAGTGGTCATTAGGGA
>CM053031.1:35011701-35030760 GCA_028564925.1 Lithobates sylvaticus
GGAAAAAAAAAATATCATATGTATACAAAAAGTGCCAGAAGATGCTTGGTCTTAAAGTGGTTAAAGCAAGTTAAAAAGCATAGAGCTTGTGCTGTGTAATCTGTCCCTTTCTATGCTGTAAAAAAACAGGTTGTTCCTGTGTCCCCTTAGATGAACTGACCAAGGTAATTATGGCTGCTGATCCATGATACTGTGGTTAGTTTACGCACCTCCATTATCCTGCTGTGTGAGTCTCTCCTCTCTCCCCCCTCCCCCTCTCCCCCTCCCTCCCTGCCTGTCAGCTCCTGTGTGTGAGTGATCTCCACCCTGCCCCCTCCTGCTGCTATTAGAAGCTGGCAGTAAAGTCAGAGAGTAGGATTACTGGCAGCCCCTCTGTTCTAATAAGGTATACTACACAGTGTACATTTTTTTTTTTTTAAATGATGCTGCTAAATACCTTATCTCACTTTCACTTGCCCTCCTGCCGCTCTCCTCCCCCGATATAAGGACTACAGTGGGAGGGGCTGAGCGGAAAGCACAGTGGTCACCTGACTTCCTGGCTGATGTCAGAGGGGAATCTCAGCCCCTCCCGCTGTAGCCCTTAGTCATCACTTTCAGGTCCTGGTGTCACTTTGGGAAAGAAACTAGAGGAGTGTGATCTACACACCATAAGCTTCATTGGAGGACAGGTGAGGTCTTTTTATGACCCCTAATGGTATAATTAACCTCCCTGGCGGTATGATTCTGTCCGGAATTTAGTGCTGAAAGCGGTACAATTATTTTGCATGGAAATTTGGCGTTTTTATATTGTAGCCATGCAATTCTTATGAATAACTCACTTAAATCTGTCCGAACCAGAGTCTAGTAGACATCCCGGGTATGATAAAGTTTGAAACACAAAATCATAAATTATAATATAATAAAAATATATATAAAAATGATTCAATAATGTAATCAAATCAAAAACACTGAAATTTGCTCAGTTGCAGAATAGTCGCGGTCATTAAATTTATTGTTTGATGATGAATTGTGATTCTAATTTATTATCGCTGTTTTCTAGCTGGTCTAAAACCACTTTTGACATAAAGGGACACTTTTTGGTTGCTATGGACAATCTCCAGTTTCCAGGCAGAAAAAAAATATTTTTATTATATAAAATGACATACAGGGCACTGGGCAGATCACTAGGGACAAAGGGGATGTGTATTTTTTGTATGTGATGAAAAAAGGTTTGGAAAAAAAAAAATTGAAGAAAAAGTGTCAAAAATGGAAGTTACACCCAAGCATTTATAATCCCTCCCCCAACAAATTTCAGAGCCCCCCCCCCAGCTCCTCATACATGCATGTATAAATGTAAATGCATGCATTGGCGGCTCCTATGCAAGAAAGCGTCTATTGTGTTACACATGTTACATATGGCTACACATGCTGGAGCAATGATTCTAGGTCCATTATTCATAGTTACAATGCCTTGAATAAGTATTCATACCCCTTGAAATGTTTCACATTTTGTCATGTTACAACCAAAAACATAAATTTATTTTTTGGGATTTTATGTGATAGACCAACACAAAGTGGCACATAATTGTGAAGTGGAAGGAAAATGATAAATCGTTTTCAAAATATTTTACAAATAAATAAGTGAAAAGTGTGATGTGCATTTGTATTCAGCCCCCCTGAGTCAATACTTTGTAGAACCACCTTTCACTGCAATTACAGCTGCAAGTCTTTTTGGGGATGTCTCTACCAGCTTTGCACATCTAGAGAGTGAACTTTTTGCCCATTCTCCTTTGTAAAATATCTCAAGCTCTGTCAGATTGGATGTAGACCGTCTGTGAACAGCAATTTTCAAGTCTTGCCACAGATCCTCAATTGGATTTAGGTCTGGACTTTGACCATTTTAACACATGAATATGCTTTGATCCAAGCCATTCCATTGTAGCTCTGGTTGTATGTTGGAAGGTGAACCTCCGGCCCAGTCTCAAGTCTTTTTTAAGACTCTAACAGGTTTCCCTCTTATGCCGCGTACACACGGTCGTAATTTCCGATGGAAACTGTCCGATGGGAGCTTTTCATCGGATTTTCCGACTGTGTGTATACCCATCGGTCTTTTTCTGTCGGAATTTCCGACGGACTTTAGATTGAGAACCTGTTCTTAATTTTTCCAATGGAAAACCTTTCTATCGGATTTTCCAATCGTGTGTATGCAAATCTGAGACGCAAAATTCCGACGCATGCTCGGAAACAATTCGACGCATGCTCGGAAGCATGAAACTTCCCTTTTATAGTGCTGTCGAACATGTTGTATGCCGCGGTGTTATTGACCGTCGGACTTTGGTGTGACCGTGTGTAGGAAAGACAGTTTGAGTTAAATTCCGTCGGAATTCCGACGGGAACACCATCAGAGCTTTTTCCGACGAGAATTCCGACATAAGATTACCCTATATTTGGCTCCATCCATCTTACCATCAACTCTGACCAGCTTTCCTGTCCCTGCTGAAGAAAAGCATCCCCACAACATGATGCTACCACCACCATGTTTCACGGTGGGGATGGTGTGTTCAGGGTAATGTGCAGTGTTTGTTTTCCACCACACATAGTGTTTTGTTTGTTTTTAGGCCAAAATTTAACTCAATTTTGGTCTCTGACCAGAGCACCTTCTTCCACATGTTTGCTGTGTCACCCACATGGCTTCTCACAAACTGCAAACAGGACTTCTTATGGCTTTCTTCCAACAATGGCTTTCTTCTTGTCACTCTTCCATAAAGGCCAGATTTATGGAGTGCATGACTAATAGTTGTCCTGTGGACAGATTCCCCCACCTGAGCTGTGGATCTCCGCAGCTCCCCAAGAGTCACCATGGACCTCTTGGCTGTTTCTCTGATTAATACTCTTCTTGCCCGGCCTGTCAGTTTAGGTGGACGGCCATGTCTTGGTGGGTTTGCAGTTGTGCCATACTCTGAACAGTGCTCCATGAGATGCTCAAACTTTGGGATAGTTTTTTATAACTTAATCCTGCTTTAAACTTCTTCACAACTTTATACCGACCTGTCTGGTGTGTTCCTTGGCCTTCATGATGCTGCTTGTTCACTAAGGTTCTCTAACAAACCTCTGAGGGCTTCACAGAACAGCTGTATTTATACTGAGATTAAATTACACACAGGCGGACTCTATTTACTTATTAGGTGACTTCTGAAGGCAATTGGTTACACTCGATTTTAGTTAGGGGAATTAGAGTAAAGGGGGCTGAATACAAATGCACACCACACTTTTCAGGTAGTTATTTGTAAAAAAAGTTTGAAAACCATTTATAATTTTCCTTCCACTTCACAACTATGTGCCGCTTTGTGTTGGTCTATCACATAAAATCCCAACGAAATACATTTACGTTTTTGGTTGCAACTTGACAAAATGTGGAAAATTTCCAGGGTTATGAATACTTTTTCAAGGCCCTGTAACTCTGAGCTGATGACCTGTAGGGGCTTTTAAATCGTTGCCTATGGAAAATATAGTTTTCCATACCAAAGTTTCTTGCCTTTTACAGGCGCATGCTATTTCAAGGCCAATAAATGATATAAACTATATTGTGCCAAGTGCCCTAAAATGAACAAATTGCACCAATATTGTTAAGGTCTAGGGGACTTGTTATAGTAGATTTTCTTACCTGACCCTCTGTTCCCCACAGAATCTTCTGCCCTGCACTCCAGCAGTCTAAAGTCCTGATGTCATCAATAAATGTCCATGGCCCTGCATGGGAGGTGATGACACCAAAGGACAGTCTACCACAGAAGCATGATGAGTGCTGACTGTAGGGGGAACAGAGGATTAGGTAACTAAGAGCACCCTCGACTAAATGAGTAAATAACCATTCCAGTGCAATCTCAGTCCCAGTACATTAGGGAAAAAATGTCTTTGTAAGTGCATCGCCCCCTAACCTCCCTATATATTTAGTGAGTCTTATGTCAATCCAGCTCTGTGCCCATCTGCAGCCAGGCACAGAGGCAACAGGAGGAGCTATTGGCTCCTGTTGCTGTCAATCAAATCTAGTGAGGAGGGGGGTGGAGCTGATCTATGCTGTGTGTGTCTATGAATGCACACAGCCCAGCTCAGGAGTTAGCCTACAGGTGTGCCCCTATAGGAACCAGCTTCCTATGGTGGTGCACCAAGAAGAGGAGGAACATAGAGTGTTAGTGGCGGGACCCCAGAAGAGGAGGATTGGAGCCACTCTGTGCAATACTCTTGCACAGAGCTGGTAAGTGTAACTTGATTATTATTTTTTTTTTAAATGGAAGCCTTTACAATCACTTTAACCAAAATACTACAAATGATTGATGCAAATAAAAAGCAGATACTTTAGAACAATCGTCGTATTTTATAACTTGTCATCTAGATTTGTGTAGGCTTATGTTTCTAAAGTATCATGAGGGTAGTGTTCCTCATTTCACAGCAATCTATATTAATGTATTAATAGGTCTGTCTGTACATTTTAGTAATGTATCTTACACATGGGGCTTGGTGTTTAAAAAACATTAAGCTGAACTAATTAATGTTTTATGATAATATTTTATCTGTTGATTTACATTAAGCTGGTGTCTTATGTTCTTGAGAACGGTAACCTGACTGTACGCCCTGATTAATTTTTTTATTGCCATTATTTTAGTTGACGTAAACATGAGAAGAGACTGGTGGAGGAGCTTAAGGAGGAACTGCAGTCTGCTCACATAATTTGTAATAAAAACATCTTTGCCATTCTGAAGCTTCCCTCCAACCACTTTGCATATTATTTTATATATACTGTGATTCTGTAATTGCCAAATATGCTGCAGAAATCTCCCTCCACTGAGTCTGGCTGTATCCATTTTAACTGTGAGCAGCTGAAGCTGCTGCCTGTTCACTTCCTGGACTTACACAGACACATAGAGGCACACCTCCAGCTCTGCAGCTCCCATTGACCCTTTTATGACTCACCCCCAGTTGAGTCAGCTGCCCACAGTTATAATGGATGCAGCCAGATTTAGTGGAGGGAGATTTCTGCATTATATTTGGCAAGTACAGAATCACAGTATATATAAAATAATATCTAAAGTGATTGGAGGGAAGCTTCATAATGGCAAAGAGGTTTTTATTACAAATTACAGTTAGGTCCATATATATTTGGACATGGGGCACAATTTGATTTTTTTGCATGTATTTACCAAAACATATTCTAGCTATAGTTATATATATATATATATATATATATGGTCTGAACTTGAGGGTATGTACATCCAAATCGGAGGAAGGGTTTAGGAATTACAGCTTTTAGGAATAGCCACCCCCCCCCCTTTTTCAAGAAACCAAAAGTAATTGGACATTTGAATCAAAGGCTGTTTCATGGCCAGGTGTGGGCTACTCCTTCGTTATTTTTTCATCAATTAAGCAGGTAAAAGGTCTGCAGTTGATTCTAAGTGAGGTATTTGCATTTGGAATCTATTGCTGTGAACCTACATCATGTTTTAAAAGAAGATGTCCATGCAAGTGAAACAGGCCACTGTAAGGCTTCAAAAAGTAAACAAATCCATCAGAGAGATAGCAGCAACATCAGGAGTGGCCAAATCAACAGTTTGGTACATTCTGAGGAAAGAAGAACACAATGGTGTGCTCAGCAACATAAAAAGGCCTGGTGTGTCAATGGAAGACAACAGTGGTGGATGATTGCAGGATCCTCTCTATGGTAAAGAAAAACCCATTCACAACATCCAGAAAAGTGAAGGACACTCCAGGAGGTGGGCGTATCATTGTCAAAGTCTACAATCAAGAGAAAACTTTACAAGGTGAAGCCTGAAGAATAAGCCTGAAGAATAGAAAAGCCAGATTAGACTTTGCCAAAAAACATCTAAAAAAGCCCGACCAGTTCTGGAAAAGCATTCTTTGGACGGATGAAACTAAGATTAATCTGTACCAGAATGACGGGAAGAAAAAAGTATGGAGTTGGCTTGGAACAGTTCAGGATCCATATCACACAACTTCATCTAAAAAAAGTGGTGGAGGCAGTGTGATGCCATGGGCATGCATGGCTTCCAGTGGCACTGAGTCATTGGTGTTTGTTGATGATGTGACAGAAGACAGAAGCAGCCAGATGAATTCTGCAGCGTTTAGAGATTTCCTGTCAGCCCAGATTCAGCCAAATGTAGCAAAGTTGATTGGACGGCGCTTCACAGTACAGATGTTTCAAAAGACACTGCAAAAGCAACCCAGGATCTGTTGAAGGAAAAGAAGTTGAATATTCTGCAATGGTCGAGTCAATCACCTGATCTCAACCCAATTGAGCATGCATTTCACTTACTGATGGCAAAACTAAAGACAGGAAGACCCACAAAAAAAGAAAAACTGAAGAGAACTGCAAAGCATCAGAAAGAAGGAAACCCAGTCATTGGTAATGTCCATGGGTTCCAGACTTCAGGCAGTCATTGCCAGTAAAGGACTCTTAACAAAATATTAAAAATTAACATTTTATTTATGGTTATTTTCATTTGTCCAATTACATTTGAGCCCCTGAAAATGGGGGGACTGTGTATAAAAATGGTTGCAGTTCCTAAAATGTGTGCTTGATATTTATGTTCAACCCCTTGAATTAAAGGGGTTAGCACAGTGAGGGTTTTTTTGCCTTCCTCTGGATCAACGAGAGGGCAGTAGGTTCAACAGGCCCCCATCACCCCTACAGGAACTATTCGCTCCAGCTAAGCAACACACCGCAGCTGTCATCAGCAGCATTCGTCTGGTCCAGGATCCCTCGCGACAAGCAGAGGCAGCCGGAACAGCCAGGAACCTACCACCCAACCAAGCCAAGTCCTCACACACAGGGCTCCACACAATCAACTTGCTGGCTTTAGTCTACGCGGCGGCAAGTTTGATGCCCGGACTGATAACAGGACAAACCCGGATCAGGATCAGCATCTTCACACATAGGGCACCACACGATCAACTTGCTGGCTTTAGTCTATGCGGCGGCAAGTCTGATACCTAGACTGATAACAGGACTGACCCGGATCCGGATCATCAGCTCAGTCATCCCAGGACCATCAGCTTCATCCTCTGGCCATGTGCTACCTTAAATATTCAGCAGAAGCCCTCCACAGACTAAGAAATTCCACCGCAACATTGCCAGCTCCCATTCAAAAAATTCTACGAAAAGAATGTCTATTAAAGACCGACCTACAATCAACCAGCAAAAACAGGAAGATACCAACCCAACCACAACAATTAACATGCGCCATGATCAACACCAGATCTGCAGCCAAACACAGACTAGAAGTACACGACTTCATCACCGAAAACAATATAGACTGCCTCTTCATCACGGAAAGCTGGCTAACCCCCGACTGCAACACCATCCTCACCGAATTGGTACCGGAGAACTACAGGATCCTAACCGAACATCGGATAGGAAAAAAAGGAGGAGGCCTAGCAGTGATTTTTAAATCGCACCTGGCGCTCACCAAACCAATCTCACAGAACCCAGTGCCTTTTATGGAAACATTGACCCTACATCTTCAATCAACACCCCATGACACCACCCACATTCTACTTTGCTACAGACCACCAGGACCAAAGACCAAGCTGCTTACACCCCTCACGGAGTTTATCTCAATACACACACTGAAATCCAAAAACCTCCTGGTACTTGGAGACTTCAACCTCTGGGCAAACTCTACCCAAGACCCTATCGCGACCGCCTGCATCAGCCAACTGGAAGAACTGGGTCTCCAGCAACTGATAAAGACCCCCACACACGGATCAGGACACACTCTGGACCTCATCTTCAAACAAAATCTGGACATCAACACAGTAGACAACATACCACTACCATGGACGGATCACCACGCCATCAAATTCAAAATCTCCACCAACATCACCCACCAAAACCAGAAACCTGCAACAACGACGCATTGGACCAGATCGCAGAAAAAACTGCACTCCGATTCCTTCAAAACCACCTTATCAAACAAAGTAGCAACTCTGAATTTAACCCTCTCATCGGAGCAAACTCTCAGCTCCCTAAACAATGTATTACGACAATCAGCAGACTCAGTGGCTCCAAAACGCAGAACACTCATCAAGAGGAAAAACGCAGGATGGTTCCACAGCTCGCTCACGCTACTCAAGCAAGAACGCAGAAGAGCCGAAAGAGCATGGAGAATAAATCCCACCAAGGGAAATCACACTAAATACAAAGGGCTGACACAGAATTATCAGAAGGCAATCTTCAAAGCAAAAAAAGATTATTTCTCAAATACCATCTCAGCGGCCTTAAATCGGCCCCGGGAACTTTTTAAAATAGTTGCTCAGTCGATGAACCCGGCATGCTTAGAGCCCCCCGCTAATGAAACCCAAGATTTCTGCAATGAATTATCAGACTTTTTCATCAATAAAATCGTCAACATTAGGAAAACAATTGATCAGAAAAAGACATCGGACGGCAGGCAACCAGAGCAAAAAGTCGATATCGACACAAACATCTCACAACCACCAAAGTTTTCTCTGATCCCAATCACCACGGATACCACTAAAAACATCATCAAAAATCTCAGAGACAGCACATCGTCTATTGACATCATCCCCACAAAACTCCTGAAAGAATGCTCCGACATCCTGGCTCCCACCATAACGCACCTCATAAATCAATCGTTCAAAGAAGGGATTGTTCCAGGCGCCCTCAAACAAGGCATTATCAAACCCCTGCTAAAAAAACCCAACCTCGACCCCCGGGACCCCAACCATCGCAGACCGATAACAAGCTTGAACAACATTTCCAAGATTTTGGAGAAAGCGGTAGTACAACAGATACAACGCCACCTGGACACACACACACTCCTGGATCCGTTACAATCAGGATTCCGCCCAGGCCATGGGACAGAAACCGCACTCCTGAAAATTTGGGATGATGCCCTCGAAGCAGCGGATGACGGAGAATCGTGTCTCCTGATACTGTTGGACCTCAGTGCAGCCTTTGATACTGTGGACCACAATACGCTACTCATCCGCCTTACAGAAGTAGCAGGAGTCACCGGCTCAGATCTACAATGGTTCGGATCCTTCTTAGGAAATCGCTCTCAGACGGTGAAACTAGGACCCTTCACATCTGAAACCCGGGCAATCTCCTGTGGAGTCCCTCAAGGATCACCCCTGTCGCCGGTGCTCTTCAACATCTACATTCGCCCACTCCTCAACATCATCAGAAGATCAGACTTGTGCTTCCACTCGTACGCCGACGACACTCAATTATATTTTCGTATCACCGGACAAAAAGACCATCATCAGCAATTAGGAAAATGCCTCACGATGATAGACGACTGGATGACTACTAGCTCCCTCAAACTAAATGAATCAAAAACAGAACTTCTTATTCTACATGCAAATCATAACCCCCGAACCAAGATCCCTTGGACACCTCCTACCATCTTTGGACGGACCATCACCACTAGGACCAAGGCCAAGAGTCTCGGAGTAATTTTTGACTCAGAAATGTCAATGGATGCCCAAATAGGAGCAGTAGTCAGTGGATCACACTATCTGCTCCGCCTGCTACGCAGACTCATCCCCTTCATTCCAAAGGAGGACAAAGCAGTGGTAGTTGGAACAGTCATCAATTCTCGACTGGATTACGCTAACTCCCTTTACATAGGATTACCCCAATATCAACTTGCGCGCTTACAACTTATCCAAAACACGGCGGCAAGACTGATAACAGGGAAAAAACCCTGGGAATCCATCTCCCCATCCCTGAGGAACCTACATTGGCTAACCGTAAAGAATCGGGTCGCATTCAAGACCCTCTGCCTCACCCACAAATGCACACATGGAAACGCTCCGCAATACCTTTGCGAGAAAATAAAACACTACACACCGAATCGCAGTCTTCGATCGGCTAATCAAAATCTGCTCCTCATTCCTAAATCCCGCTACAAATCAAAGGGGGAACGGAGATTCGCTGTCCAGGGACCACGGCTATGGAACGCTCTACCAACCGACATCCGCATGGAAGAAAACCATCTGGCCTTCAGGAAGAAACTCAAGACCTACCTCTTCTAGAAGCTTGATAACCAATCGCCAATACAGCGCCTTGAGGCGATTCAGTTCGCATATGTAGCGCTATACAAGTTATTCATACAATCATTCATTCATTCATATTCCTGAATATAACAAACATGTTATATTTACCTGCTCTGTGCGGTTGGTTTTTCTCAGAGCAGCACAGATCCTACTCTTCTCAGGTCCCTCTTTGGCGCTCCTGGCCCCTCCCTCCTGTTGAGTGCCCCCACAGCAAGCAGCTTGCTATGGGGGCATCCAAGCTGCTGCTCTGTATGTCCATTGAGACAGGGAGCCCCGGGCCAGCCCCACTCCTTCTCTCCTCATTGACTCACTGACTTTAATTGACAGCAACGGAAATCAGAGTCGCTTCACTGCTGTCTCAGCCAATGAGGAGGGAGAGTCCTGGACAGCCGAGTCTCTTGTGCAATATGGCTGGATCGAGAGGGGCTCAGGTAAGTATTAGGGGGGCTGAGGGGAGCAGAAGAATTTTTATCCTAATGCATAGAATGCATTAAAGTGGTGTTGCCACCAAAAAAACTAAATTTGCTTAAAAATCATAAAAAAATTAAAAAAAAATAATAATAACTGGAAAAAATATTTTTTTTTACTCACCTCTAAATGCCTGTTGCTAGGGGGTCCCTCGTAGTCTGCCACCTTCAGTGCCCCAGCACTGACATCACCTCCCCTCGGCGCCGCACAGTCATCTGGAACCTGTCACGTGTCCCAGATGACTGAGCGTCGTATGACGGCGCGGGGAACGAGAGGGGGCTTTGTTCCCCCGCATCGCTGGACACTGGGACAGGTAAGTGTCCAATTATTAAAAGTCAGCAGCTGCAGTATTTGTAGCTGCTGACTTTTAAAAAAAAAAAATTATTAGGGGACACCCCACTTTAAGATAATAAAAACGTCTGCCTTTACAACCACTTTAATTTTTTTTTCTACCTTAATGCATTTTCTGCATTAAGGAAAAAACCTTCTGTGACCAGGAATCCCCCCCCCCCCGAGCCCTTCCCTTATACTTACCTGAGCCCATTTTCGATCTAGCTCTGTGCTCAAGAGCTGCAGCTCTCTCTGCTCTCTTCCTCCTCACAGGGCAGATTGATAGTAGTGGGAGCCATTGGATCCGTCCGCTGTCAGTCAAATCCTGTGATGAGGGAGCTTGGGGTGGGGCCAAGCCCATTTTATGTGTCTATAGATGCAGGCAGCGTGGTTCGGTATTGAGCCCACACAAGTTCCCCCATAGGAAGCCACAGTGGTGGGCACTCGCCAAAGAGAAATGGCCAGGAGAACTGTTGGGGAACCCCAGAAGAACAGGATCGGGGCTACTCAGTAAAATTGATTGCACAAAGCATGTAAGTACAACATGTTTATTATTATTTTTTTTTTTAATTAAGATTTAGAATCACTTTAAAGTATATATTGCACTGTTTTTCCTTTTAAATGCAAAACAATCATGATTGACTGCAATACACCCTTACAACAACTATACTGTAACCAACACTGAGAATTTACAGAAGGCTAAGAAAGGGGGACAAAGGAATATATTTTAGATTTTCATTCCTGTTCTCAGTCTGTGACACCATCACAAAGATATTTGGTTTCCATAACAATAACCTGCTAAATAATTATATCCTTTCTGTTGAGCTCACTGCTTGAAAGGTTTTTGACGCATGCTATTATATATTGTTTGACAATAAATATACCCCTTTAAAACCATGGTGTGCATTCCACTATATTGAGAACTGAAAGGAAAAGTGACTTTGGTATAATATCAGCTCCTTTTGTATTAGAACATACTATCAGGAGCATTGTATTGCTAATCAGGTGGTTCTCAGTGGACTGCCTCCATATTGCTTTTTTCTTGGAATTATAAATTATGATGAAGGATATTAAAAGTAATAATTTCTCCTAAATTAAGAGAAAAAATGTGAGATTTCAGGAAATTTTAAAGAACAGCATTGTAAGTACTGTAGGAAAGGTGAACCTAAGGTAATGTTGGTGTTTTTTAAAGTTACAGCCTTTTTTAAATGCTCCCAATGGTCCAAAAGCTCCTTTCAGCTAACCTGGGTCTGTTTTTTGCTTGCTTTCACTTAAATCAAAAGATAAAGAACCAGTGGTGGCCTGTCCATTAGAGGCACTGGGGCGTCGCCCCCTCTATCCACGGCTGCCACTCCCATGCTCTATTGCCACCCCCTATTCATGCGTCTGGCCTCTTTCATGACACCAGGCACATGAATTACAGCAGTGGGGGTGTTTTTTTGAAGCACCTGATTAGAGCCAGAATCGAATAGGCTTCAAAATAGGGAGGGCCCGTGGTGCAGAGCATTGCACCAGGAGCCCACCCAGGTGTTACTACAATCGCTATTGAAACACTGATCCTCAATTCAGCAAATCAGAAGCAGGTCTAAGAACATTTTATGATTGTCCGACAAGAGAAGAGTCCCAATTGGCCGCTGAGGAGGAGGGAGGAAACGGAAGCCCACACGATGCCTGTGGAGAGCAGGGGAAGGGAAAGCGATTGCCACCGCCGCCCAGCAAGGGAAGCTACTGGGAGAAGCCCGGGAGAAGCTCTGCCCACCATAGATGGGGTAAGTGCACCAGACCCACCCGCCGTGCGACCGATTGGGGGGGGGCGGGGGCATGGGGTGGTACTGTTTGCCACCTCATCAAAAAAATTAGCACCGGCTGCCACTGTAAAGAACATAAGAAAAAAGAAAAGCAATGGTATACTAATGATCAAATAGGTACAAACAAATACAAAGAACATTAATGAAATAAACTAAACCAGAAAATGAAATCCTGCTAGAACACTTAATGCTGACCCCATGCAGATATAGTTATGTAAAACATTAAAAAGAAGTGCCTATACTGTTTAAAATCTAGTAATGAAAGGTCTCACCCTGCTCTGCAGATGCTCAGTTGCTCTTTATTTTTCGGCACTGTGCCAAAAATCAGAGTCACTTGAAGTGGATCTGCAGACAGCTTCAGCAAAATGGCAGCCTCCAACAAGAATAAACAGGAGCAATGCTGGAGGCATTTTACAGCACAAATAATTTTGGTAGTGTAGTTTTTCATGTGAATTGTATGTTCCTTGCTAAAGAACATTATTTTTTATCAAGTTGATATGGGTAAAGTTCGACTTTAACCGCTTTCCGACCGCCCACTGCATATATACGTCAGCAGAATGGCACGGTCAGGCAAAATCACGTACCTGTACGTGATCCTTTAAATGCCTGCCCATGGGTCGAGTGCGCGCCGCTAGCGGCGCGCTCGCGACCCGGTCGGGAGCTCCGTGACCACGGCCGCGGGACCAGCGGACCCAATCGGCACTGGTCTCCCACGATCGGGTCACGGAGCTGAAGAACGGGGAGAGGTATGTGTAAACAAACCTCTCCCCGCGCTTCCTACTCTGCCTGTCATTGATTGGCTGTTCCCGGTCGGGAAAGCCGATCAATGACGTCAGATGTCAGCCCCGCCCCCTAATGTAAAAAACACAACACACGTCACAGCCCATAACCCCTCCCCCTAGTGGTTAACTCTTTCACTACAACTGTCATTTATACAGGAATCAATGCATTTAAATAGCATTGATTGCTGTATAAATGACAATGGTCCCAAAAATGTGTCAAAAATGTCCGATGTGTCCGCCATAATGTCGCAGTCACAATAAAAATCGCTGATCACCGCCATTACAATTAAAAAAAATATATTAATAAAAATGCTATAAAACTATCCCCTATTTTGTAAACGCTATAACTTTTGCGCAAACCAATCAATAATTGCTAATTGCGATTTTTTTTACCAAAAATATGTAGAAGAATACGTATCGGCCTAAACTGAGGAAAAAATATGTTTTTTTATATATTTTTTGGGGATATTTATTATAGCAAAATTGTCGCTCTATTTTTGTTTATAGCGCAAAAAATAGAAACCGCAGGGGCGATCAAATACCACCAAAAGAAAGCTCTATTTGTGGGAAAAAAAGGACGCCAATTTTGTTTGGGAGCCACGTCGCACGACCGCGCAATTGTCAGTTAAAGCGACGCAGTGCCGAATCGCAAAAGGGGGCCTGGTCCTTTGGCTGCCAATTGGTCCGGGGCTGAAGTGGTTAAAGAGGAGCTCCAGGCTCCCTCAGAATTTTTTTTAAAGTCAGCAGCTACAAATATGGGGGTATAGCCAAGTAGAGCTTCCCCTTTTGTGTGGAGCTCTGCTTTAAGTTGACCCTTTTGTGACCATTCATGACCAGAGGTCATTGATGCCTAGATGCCTAGGCCAAATTTATCAGATACAGCATGTGTCTGTGAACTGATAATAGCTCTATGACTAATATTTATACATATTTTTGAGAACATATAATTTGTTGTGCATTATTTATTTTATAGGCTGACACATTTTCAAAATAAATATATATATATCATTATTATTACTATTAATTATTTTATTATTATGTTATTATTAAATAGCACAACTGTATCTGAGAGTTGAACCATTAAGCAAATGGTAGATGAACACTGCTGTCTGAAGGTGGCAGTGTTCATCTGCAAGATTTTCACTTTGTCTGTGGTGCCTCTAGTCGTCATGCTACCTCTATGTCAGAGCTGACATAGTAGTTATATAATTGGTTCCTGGTCATAGAGTGCTAGCAGCCATATGGCTTGGGGTTGACATTTATTAATGTACCCTCAGAGAGGGTGTTGTTCTGGGAAACAATAATATACAGATTATGGCCAGGGAAGAATAAAATAAAAATCTTCTAAATAAAAGAAAAGATATTAGCTGTGAAACCAATTTTCACTTATGCAGTTTTTGCTTTGGAGAATCAGTAATTTTGCGGCAAAATACATTTTTCTAAAATAATTTCTTTCATTTCTAACCATAAATTAGGAAGATCGTATCATAAGGTATATCTACGAAACTTTATTACATATATATCACTGACACGAAGTGTGAACCATGTGTCACTAGTGATACACCTGTATATAGTGTTTGAATCACAATGAATTGGGAATGAAAATTAGGACCGGCAAAAGCCAATTGAAGCATGATGTTTCATGGGTTCTGTACTAAACTTACAGAGAACTCATTACTAAGGGAGTCTGGCTGACAAAAATGTGTAAATGCACATACAAAAGTGAGAACACAGCTTTGGTTGCCAATCGTCTGATTTTCGTGGCAGTTTAATTTGAGTTTTGTGTGAGCAGGTGGTTAAAATTGGTATGATATGACATCCTGTTGCCAATAATATAATAATAAAAAAGATCAAAAGCTAGAATAGGTTTGAGTCTCATTTGTGTTTAAATTTAAAGTCATTATTTTTCAAATAATAATTTAATTCAATCTTAATTTATTAAGGTAGTCTTAAACAGGAAGTACAGGTAGAAAGAAAAACGGAAGTACAAAGGTTGTAAGGCTCAGATCTTCCAAAATGGGGAATTATATACATTGAACATTTATATGAAGACTCAGATTTCATTAATGGCAGTCCAAAAGTATCAGTGGATAAGCATTACAGTCTCAGATTATCTAGAAGGGAGTTTGGAAGGTAAAAACCCAACTAAAGTAGTCAGGTGTAACCTTTGTTAAGTGATATAATGAGAGGTGATACTTTGTCATTGGCAGGTACAACTGCCGATAGAAAGAGATTAATTAAATCTGTTAGTATGTAGCCAATGGCAAAACAAGAGGGTACTAAATATAAACCAGTTCTGAAAAAAATGGGATGAAGAAACGTACCTAAAGAGAGAAATGCCCCCCACACACGGTCAGAAATTCTGACCACAAAATCCGTTGGATTTTTTCCGACGGATTTTGTCCGACACTAGTGTTGCATACACACGGTCGGACAAAGTTGTCGGAAAATCCGATCATTCTGAACGTGGTGACGTTTGTTGCGTATGACAGAACTACGTAGAGGCTAGTAGCCAATAGCTTTGGTCTCGTAATTTGATCTGAGCATGCGTGGACTTTGTTGTCGGAAAATTTGAGAGCAGGATCTAAAAAAATTTCCGTCGGAAAAAGTCCGATGGAGCCCACACACAGGCGGATTTTCCGACAACATGGTCCGATCGGACATTTTCCGTCGAAATTTCCGACCGTGTGTACGGGGCAAGAGTGACTGGGGGTATGAAGAAGAGAGGGAATGATGGGGTCACTCCATCATAGCTAGTTTAGGTTGGACAAATATCCTCCTTGATCCATTCCTGAAAGACGAGTTATGCCGCGTACACACGATCGGACTTTCCGGCGGACCAGAGTCTGTCAGACAATTCGATCGTGTGTGGGCTCCAGCGGACTTTTTCTTCCCACTCTGCTTTCTAGCTGACAATCGGTTCGTCTGTGTGCTAGTCCGGCGGACTAAATCCATCCCTAGGGCAGCTATTGGCTACTGGCTATGAACTTTCATTATTCTACGTCATCACGTTCAAATACGTCTGACTTTTGGAGTGATCGTGTGTGGCCAAGTCCGTTTGTTTGAAAGTCCGGCGGACCTCAGCTGCAAAGTCCGTCGGATTGTCCGCTGGACCACGTCCGTCCAAAAGTCCGGTCATGTGTACGCGGCATTACAGAACAAAGACCATGAGGTCCAGGTTTTACTAAACTGTTCTATTCTGCCATTTTCCTGCGACAACAGATGTTTCAGGTCTCTGATGGATTCAAGTTCAGTTGCCCATTCCACAAGTGGAGTTACAGGGGTTGTTTTCCAATAGCGGGGTATAACCATCCTGGCTGCAGCTAGGAAATGCTTGAGGACATTTTTTAGTAAACCTAAATAAACCAGGAATCATGGAGAGGAGTGCTATCATGGGTGAAAATGAGATTTGAGTAGCCATGAGCTTACAGAAGAGATTAGGGATTCACAACCAGAATGCCTGGATTGGGGGACAGTCAAACTAGATATGAAGCATAGTCTCTTTAGAGGCATGACATCGCCAGCAGGTATCTGGGACCACGCGGTTGAAGAGGTGGAGAATGGAAGGACATCTGTACTACCTAGTTATTAGTTTGAACCCGTTCTCTTGTGTTTTAGTAGCTATCGATAATTTGTGGGTCAGAATAAAACGCTTTTCCCAATCTGCAGGGGTAACGGTAAGCTGTGTATAGGCATGGAGGTCTGGATGTGCGGCGGCTAAGATAACAGAATGTAGCTGAGAAATAGTATGCTTTTAAAATAATAATTGAATACAAAGAATTCCCAGGGCACTGAGAGTTTTCTAAAGAAAGAACACAGCACAAGTTATTTGCATCCCTGTCTGTAACTGATGTTTTGGAAGTAATAGCAATGAGAGTATGTGTGTGTGCATGGGGGGAGTCAGTGCTTTAAAAAAAAAAACATGTTTTTCTCCTTATTATTTCTGGTGGAAATGTTTTGTATGTCTTTTGTTATAAATTGTAAAACAAAACTTTTTCAATAAAAATTACATGATTCGAAAAAAATAATAATAATTTGAGTGTGTAAATTTCAGCTTGAGCTACTGAGCTCTATAAAAATTAATTACTTTCAGCAAATCTGATAATGATGGATAGACAAATATGTCAAGGGGGCACTAGTTCTCTTGTTGGCCCAAAATTAAATTAAAAAAAAAGTTAATGTGCAATATTTGTATCATTATCTGAATAAAAAGAAATTCTAATTTTAAATTGTAAAATATTCTTTCGGGATCTAATTAATAAGGTAACATATGAGAAACCACAATACATTGCTTTTAAGATAAAAGAAAAACATGCTTTACATGTGAAAAAAACATTAATGATGAATATTTTTTGGTACAAAGAGCAACTTTTAATATTTTATCAAAAATGTGTACTTATTCTTTAAATCAAGTTATTAAAACTAAAATATTATTTTTTCTTTATTCTTCTTTAATTTTTTTGAAGAATTAAAAAGGAATGCTACACTGTTTAAAATAGATGTTAGAATATGTAAGAAATGCAGACGCAAAGAAATAATAAATTTAGTGTTAATGAATAATCACAAAATCCAATTAGTAGCAGCAATAAAACGAATGCCTTTTTTTCCCAAGAAGTACAATGCCTTTAGAATGAAAATTAACTTCTTTCAAATTATGGTCCTCTTTTGTTAAAAATAAAGAGTTGTTTGAGATAGTATCTGAGCGCAGATAATAAAACTCATCCTTAATTAATTGACTTATCTCATTTTTATTCTGATTCTGATAGTATATTAGATTTCACAAGGAATGATATTAAATGATATTACTCATTACAATGGAGACATGTGATTTTATACTAAATATAAATGTTAGTACTGTCTATCGCAAATTCCTTCTGGCAGGATTGAACGCACACCTATAAAAATGTCAGAAAATGAATTCACAATTAATTGGATCTCATCCTAATAATAAGTTGACATAGTAATAGTTTATTACAAATAAACATTTTGTTTTCTATTTTTGTAATCTTCAACATAATCACAACTAAAATTATTACTGTAGCAGGCAAAAACTTAAAATCCTGTGCTTTTATTGAAAACGAAGATCACATCAAAACAAAACACTCCACAGCAATGGGGGTACACATATCTGATGCGTTTCACACTGGAATCAGTGCTTATTCAATAAGCACTGATTCCAGTGTGAAACGCGTCCGCTTTTTTACCCCCCCCCCCCCATTGCTGTGGAGTGTTTTGTTTTGATGTGATCTTTGTTTTCAATAAAAGCACAGGATTTTAAGTTTTTCCCGATGTGCGGCTATCCAGAATTCTTTTCTGCCATTGCCTGCTATTGTGATTGTATTGGCCAGCACCTGGGGCTCCTTGATTGAGAAGATAAGCATTTGCCTTGGAGAGCTGTCCTGAAGCGGTGGTCTTTTCGTTTTCTCTAAAATTATTACTGTGTTTCTATGATTATGTATTAAACCTAGGTTGACCAGATCTGTGGTACCCAAATATCAAGAAATAATGCCAGTTCACTGGTTTAACCCTGATGCCCAAACCCCCTCACCTTGCCAGCTTACTTAAGGCCTGGGACCCATATCCCCCCCCCCCATGTCACC
>CM053031.1:35031254-35048210 GCA_028564925.1 Lithobates sylvaticus
TCTCTGTTTCTTGGATCTTGCAACAAAATAATAAACATAATTAAAGGTAAGCCAAATAGGCTTTCTACTAAACCAAACCATAACCAAAAGAACATTTGGAAGGAGAGATATGCTATTAACTGTGTCGAACCAATAGTTTGTGCCGCTGGTGGTATTAGTATAGGGTAATTATCTGTGACCTATTTAGCAACCATATGGTTCCCAACTTGCCTATTTGCAATCAAAGATATGCAATGTATCTAGGATGGTATTATGTACACGCGCCATTAATGTTATAGTTTCCATTCTCTGGAGCACCTGAGTCCAAGGCACTGTAGGAGATGGCCAGTTTAGTGCAATAGCCCATAGAATTGCACAGAAAAGTGTATGGGCTAATTTTTGGGTTGCGGCTGGGACCTCTGGAAGTGGTGCAAAAATAAGGCACATTGGTAAAGTCAATGTGGTAAAAGAGCCCTTTATCTATGCTCCCTTAGAGGTCGCCCTGCGCCAAATTGGCCGAAGGCCAGGACAGCTCCAGAATATGTGGATGAATGTGCCTGTAGCTTGGCACCCTCTAAAGCAGTTGTCTTGAACATTTGGATAAAATAGATGTACCTTGTTGGGGGTCAGGTACCATCTAGTATTTCATTTCACCACAGTTTCCTTGAGAGACATGGAGCGTGTACATTTGTGCATGTTTAAAATCATTTCTGAAAATTCCTATCCTATGTCTGTTTTCCACCAGACTTTTCGGGCAAGTGCAACCTATTTAGATATCTGTATATTTTTAATATGAGCCCTTTATCCCTAGCTGAGTTAGAACAAGTGGTTTCAAATTCTGTAAATCTGGGTCTAACATTGAGGGGTATAGTGATTCGAAGAAATGTCTGCCCTAGAGATATTTATAAAATTCTATCCTCGGGACATCATATTTTTGCTGGAAGTGGGAGACTGCCCAGGTCAATTTTCAGCTTTCAGTGCTGTCGCGCTTTGAATTACTCAGTCAGGCAACACTAAGCCCATATGACATTTTTATAATTTTTTTTTTACACAAATAGAGCATTCTTTTGGTGGTATTTAAATCGGAGTTACACCAAAAAATGGAACTTGGAAAGTGATGGTGACCCCCTGACATGCCACATTTGACATGTCATTTTTTGGGGGGGGAGCAGATACCTTCTTTTTAGAGGCATCCAGCTTCTACTTCCTCCCGGGGCTCTGCGGCCCCGGAAGGAATTTCACCTCTCCCCCTCCCTCCCTGCAATCTTCTGGGACATGTCACAGGTCCCAGAAGATTGCACGGCCATTCACAGTTTGCAGCGCGGCTCACGCATGCGCAGTTTGTGCCCGGCTGTGAAGCCACAGCCAGGCGCCTACAGTTACAATGCTGGCACCGCAGAGAGGAGGGTGAGAGGAGCAGGGCTTTGTTCGCCCGCATCACTGGACCGTGGGACAGATGAGTGTCCGATTATTTAAATGGGTGGAACTCTAATCACTGTTTTTTTTTATTTTTTGCACTTCAGATGAAAAAAGAATGGAAATTTAAAAAACATATTTTTTTTTCTTGGTTTCTGTTCTAAAATTTTGCAAATAAATAATTTTTCTTCTTAAACTTTGCCCAAATTTTATACTGCTACATTTCTTTGGTAAAAATAACTAAAATCTGTGTATTTATTAAGTTATAGAGTCTACAAGCTATGGTGCCAATCATTGATTGAAAATTGATCACACCTGAAGTGCTGACAGCCTATGTCATTTCTTGAGGCCCTAACATACCAAGACAGTACAAATATCGTCCAAATTACCCCTGTTCGGAAAGTAGACCGTCCAAGGTATCTAGTAAAAGGCATGGCAAGTTTTTTAAAGTTGTCGTTTTTTCCCACAATTCTTTGGAAAATGTAGAAATAATTTTATTTTTTTTCACAAAAATGTCATATTAACAAGTTATTTCTCACACAAGGCATAGGCCTACTTGCAACTACACCCCAAAACACTTTCTGCTACTCCTCCTGAGTATAGTAATACCATATGTGTGGGACTTTTCCATGGCCTAGCCACATAGAGAAGCACAACATCCAAGAAGCACCTTCTACTTTAAAGTGGAAGTGAACCCTCCTATCATTTTCAGCCAAGGAAGCTGCCATCTTGGCCTCTGTTCAATCTTCAACTGCCATGATGCTGCACATGTGATCAGTTATGACACCAGCCATTGGATGGTTTGACAGTTTGGTTGAAAGCATAGTCAATGTGACAGGTAGCATTTCCGGCATGCCATTTTTTTTAAACTATTTAAATCAAAGGGTTTACTTCCGCTTTAAGACCAGGCCTTCTGACGTTTTTTTTGTTTACAAGTAAAAATCTGTATTTTTGCTCGAAAATTATTTAGAACCCCAAAACAGTATATACTTTTGTAGCAGAGGCCCTAGAGAATAAAATGGTGGGTTTTGAAAATGTTTATGTCACACGGTATTGGCGCCGCAGTTTTTCGAACGCAATTTTACATACTAACGCATAAATACATTTTTATGAATTTCAATGCACACAAAGACAATATAATAACCATGTTTTTGGTAAAATATAAAATATGGTGTTGTGCCGGGTAAATAGATAACAAACATGCCACACTTTAAAATTGTGCATGCTTGTGAAATGGCACCAAACATCGGTATTTAAAAATCTCCATAGGCGACGCTTTATAAACCTTTATTGGTTACCAGGTTAAAGTTACACGGGAGATCTGGTGCTAGAATTATTGCTCTCGCTCTGAAGTTCGTGGTGATACCTCACATGTGTTGTGTGATCGCCATTTACGTATGCGTATGGGACAAATGTGTGTGTTCGCCTTCGCACGCAAGCATGGGGAACAGGGAGACTTTAAATGTTATATATTAATTTATTGGTGAGACACCGCTACACTGACAGATGTTTTTGTGCACTTGTACACTGTGACAGATGTTGATCGTCCACCAGGGACACTGACAGATGTTGATGTTGCAATGGAACACTATTGCTGATGTTTTGTTTTTGCACTGGTACAGCTGTTGATGGGACACATACACTGTGACAGATGTTTTGTGCACTGGTACAGATGTTGATTGGAACACTGACAGATGTGTTGTGCTTTAGGGACACTTGGACAGATGTTCTTGGGGCAATGGTGCTTGGGGAACTGTGTGGGGTTGGCTGCAGTCTGTGAGATCTGTAACAGCAGTCTGTGTAAAATCAATCCATTACAGAGAGAGCTGTCACAGAGGCTGTAGCATCCCCAGCTCCCCCCCCCCCCCACTGAACTTAGCAGGGAGAACTGTCACAGAGACATGTGTCTCTGATTTACACTGTGTAGGCTGTGATTGGACACAACCATCATGTGATCGGGAGGGCCAATCGCAGCGCCCATATCCCGATCTGTGTTTGGCTGTATCCGAAGATCACAGGCATCACAGGATCACGCAGCTGCGTGGCCTTGCACCCATTCTAAAGGGACATATGGATACGTCCACTCAGAACAGTAACGCTCCCACCCAGCCGTTTATGTACATTGGCCTGGTGGGAAGCCTTTAAAGTGGGTGTAACCCTAAAAAAAATTCTGATCCTTTAAAGCAGGATATACAGTATAGTGCTTGTGATGTGTCATGTTTCCCTCTCTATGATCTAGAAAAACCTGGTTGATCCTGCCTGTTTATATAAATCAAATAAATGCATGTAAAAACACTTTCGCAACACCATAATATAATGACCATTATACTAGTAAATATAAAGGGCCAAAAGTAAATAATAGTAAGTATAGTGTTCAAAATACATATATATATATACATCAACAATAAACTGGTATGTGAATAGCAGTATTGCACAGTGCTCCAAACAAAATCACAGTGAAAGGTAATTGTAAAAAGTCCTATATTAACCACTTCAGTACCCGCCCATAGTCATATGACGCCCACAAGGTGGATCTATCATCCTGGGTGGGCGTCATATGACGTCCTCGGGTTCCCGGCCGCCTGGGGGGCGCGCGCGCGCGCGCGCCCGCGGCATCGCTCGGGACCCGGTGCGAGTGCCCGGCGGCCGCGATGTCGCGGGCACCCGCGATTGCCCGTTAAAACAACGGGACCGGGCGGGACCGTGGAGCTGTGTGTGTAAACACACAGCTCCACGTCCTGTCAGCGGGGAGGACACCGATCATGTGATCCCAGTACAGAGGATCACATGATCGGTCTCCTCCCCTTAAGTCCCCTCCCCCTACAGTTAGAATCACTCCTATTAGGGACACACATTAACCCCTCCAGCGCCCTCTAGTGTTAACCCCTTCCCTGACAGTCACATTTACACAGTAATCATTGCAATTTTATAGCAACGATCGCTGTGTAAATGTGAATGGTTCCAAAAATGTGTCAAAAGTGTCCGAAGTGTCCGCCGCAATGTCGCAGTCACGAAAAAAAAAATCGCAAATCGCCGCCATTACTAGTAAAAAAAATAAATAAATAAATTCAATAAATCTATCCCCTATTTTGTAGACGCTATAACTTTTGCGCAAACCGATCAATATACGCTTATTGCGATTTTTTTTACCAAAAATATGTAGAAGAATACGTATCGGCCTAAACTGAGGAAAAAAAATGTTTTTTTTTTTTTTTAAAAATGGGATATTTATTATAGCAAAAAGTAAAAAAAAATATTGTGTTTTTTTTTCAAAATTGTCGCTCTTCTTTTGTTTATAGCGCAAAAAAATAAAAAACCGCAGGGGCGATCAAATACCACCAAAAGAAAGCTCTATTTGTGGGAAAAAAAGGACGTCAATTTTGTTTGGGTGTAACGTCGCACGACCGCGCAATTGTTAGTTAAAGCGACGCAGTGCCGAATCGCAAAAAGTGCTCTGGTAAGGAAGGGTGTTTAAAAGCCCTGTATTGAAGCGGTTAAGCAAGTCCAAGTGAAGGTAGTTGATACTGAAGTTATAATATCCAATATTGTGACTGTGGGATGGTGATCCAAGCAATGGTACAGTGACTTCACACATGTGCTCCCCCCTGTGTGATTGTGCTCACCTCTGGGTATGTGACCGCACAACTAAGTTTGGTCTGGAAAAGCAGCTGAACTACCTCTGGGCTCTGAGTGTAACGGTCTCTATGGGATCCCCCAGGTAAATCCAATGACGCTTTCCTCAATTCAAATTAAAAAAGAGGCTGGATAGTGTATTATCGTTTAGACATAAAATTCATGAAAGGTAAAAATGTCAGGGTACTCACACTTTTATGGTGCTTCCAGTGCACCAATCTACAGCAAACAGAAAATATTAAATCCACTCCAATAGGCTTGTAAACTTGTATGCATCAGCAGCTGCCCAAAGAGTGTGTATACTGTCTCCTCAACCATCCCGGCCGCCTTCCTTAGGTGATCCTGCCTGTTCCTGTGTACCCCAATGTAAACTGACAACGATAATCATGGCTGCTGATCCAGGATACTGTGGTCAATTTACATGACTCCATCATCCCCCCATCTCCCCCTCCCTCCCTGCCTGTCCGCTTCAGAGTTTGTGTGTCAGCCATCTCCTCCCAGCCCCTCCCCTCTAGCCACTATAGCTGTAATATTACTAGTGAGAAATCCTGTAATCCCCATCTTACATGAAGCTATAATGTGCAGTATCCATTATTGTTAAAAATGATTCTGCAAAATACCCGGCAGGTCAGGTGAGCACCCAGCGGCGCTGTAAAATATTAAATAAAACGACAGATACTGCACATTATAGCTTCATGTAATAGAGGGGATTATTATTATTTGTTTGAAAGTAACAATGGTAGAAATTGTAGTATTAGTATTGAAGTAGTATTAAAAAAGATTACATCCAAAAAAAAAAAACCTATACAGGCTGGCGAGTTGAAAAATCAGTCTGAATCCTGACAGCAACAACAAATAATAGAAAAAAAAAAGTGTAAACTGGAGAAATTTGTAAATGTCAAATGTCCTCTGATGCCAAAGAAATGCGAAATGATGTGACTTGACAGTGATGTCTTTTATAATTTAATCACTGTATTTAGATTGCGCATATGGCTGCTCAGCAAAATCATCAACACAAAAGGACAAAAACAAGCATGAAAGAGGAGTTGTTCAAAATGAAAATACCTCACAACACAAAATACTCCAGCTTCAAGGTTAGCCTTGCAGTATCATAACAGTTACAAAAAAAAAAAAAAAAACTGATGGAAGCTTGCTATGTTTCTTCTATAGATTGGATTTATACTCCTTTTTAAAAATGTCTGGCTTTAAGGGGTTGTAAATCCAATTATTTTTTTTTAATAATAAACAAGTCATACTTACCTCCACTGTGCAGTTCGTTTTGCACAGAGTGGTCCCAATCCTCGTCTTCGGTGGTCCCTCGGCAGAGCTATCAGCTCCTCCCTGCATCGGAAAACCCCCTAGAAGAAGCGCTTTCTCTGGGGGTTCTGTGCGGCACACTCCCGAGTCCAGGATTCGCTTCCATCGACCCATAATGCTGGACTCAGCCCTGCCCCCCCGGCATCATTGAATTTGATTGACAGCAGCAGAAGCCAATGGCTGTGCTGCTATCAATCTATCCAATCAAGAGACGAGACAACGGGCAGAGAGGTAGAGTGCGTCTCTGCCGTGGGAACGAATGGGCTCAGGTGAGTAAAACACACAGAAAGCCTGTTGATTTCAATTCATCTAAATACATTGAAGAAAGAGAAACAGGGTATATTTTAGAAAAGAATTAACAGTTCCAGATGTTTTTCAGGTTCTGTGTGAGTTATTAGTTAGACCTCCTTTCTAAATTAGGGTCCCATAGAACCCTAGGAGTATTCCAGAAGTTTTTAGGGGTTCCTTGAACAGTTAGCAATTATTGCCTCTCATATAAGTATCCAGTAACTACAATGATCTTTTTAGGTATCTGTAGATAGGATTCTTATCACTGAGCACCTTTATAAAGGGCCCTTTTCCCAATGACCACAACATGTGGTCAACATGCATGACTACCAATGTAAGAGGGAAAAATAAAATTTTACAATCAATCACGGTAACAGGATTGTCATGTACATGTTTAAGAGTCACAGAATAAACGAGCAAGTGAACAATGAACATTAGTAATTTTGGATGCGGCATATACATCTGACATCTTGGTGTAACAAGAAAAAATTTTGAGAACCATATGGAGAATATTTCTAGGTATTATTACATCGTGTTCTAAGTTTTGGCACAGGTCTTCAGTGAAGGCTGCAACTGTATGAGTATTGAAATGGATATCTGCATGACAGATCCGTTTACAGGCGTATGAGATTACAACTAGATGCCTTAATTTAAGCATCCAGGTAGTGACAGGTGAGATTGGATTTAGGTGTGTATCAAGGAACGAGGGGCGAGGGGATAGGTTATTGGGGGGATGGCGGGGGGGTGGTGGTGGGGGAGAAATGTCTGGGAAATTAAGGGTTTGGAGGGTGTCTCCCCGGTCTCCGCTATTCAGTATGCGGTTTCGGCCTATTGTCGGTTTTGTGCGGTGGGGGTTAAGTGTGTAATAATGTTATTCAGTTGTATATACAGCGTATGGTGAGTAACGGCATGTGGTCTTCCATACTCGTCCCTTGGGTAGGGGTGGAAGGCCCATGTCGTCTGAGGAGAGGGCACTTCTCCACTAACTACCAACTTGAGGGAACACTAGAATTTGTATTGCCTGCATTTCTTTTTTGGGCATTATTATTATCATTATTAACTCATTCATAATTTCTTAATTTTACTAAAAATGAACTATTAGCAGGGGTCCCTAAGACCTGAACGATATTTAAGGATTTCTTCATTTAAAAAATTTGAGAAAGGCTGAATTAGGCCATTAATACCTTAAAGTGTATGGGTGGATTTACTAAAGGCAAATAGGCTGTGCACTTTGCAAGTGCAGTTGCTCCAGAGCTTATTAAAAGAGTTATGCCTTGTACACACGAGCGTAAATTTTGCCAGCAAATATCAGATGAGAACTTTTGGTCCGAAAATGCGACCATGTGTATGCTCCATCAGACTTTTGCTGGCGGAATGCCAGTCAGCAAAAGATGGAGAGCATGTTCTCAATTTTTCGGTCGGATCATCTGTACCAATTCCGATGCACAAAATTCCTATGCATGCTCGGAAATAATTTTACGCATGCTTGGAAGCATTGAACTTAATTTTCTCGGCTCGTCGAACGTGTTGTACATCACCGCATTCTTGACGGTCGAAAGTTCAGCGAACTTTTGTGTGACCGTGTGTATGCAAGACAGTTTGAGCGGAATTCCGTCAGAAAAACCATCCAAGATTTTTCCAATGGAAATTCTGCTCGTGTGTACACGCCATTAGAGCTTCACTATATGAAGAATACCCAATCATATGCAAGGGGAAAAAAAAAAATGAATTTTTGTTTGCACGTGATTGGATGATGGAAGTCAGCAGATCTTTACCACATTTACGCTTTACAAGCTCTGAATCAACTGCACCTGCAAAGTGCACAGTCTGTTTGTCTTTAGTAAATTAACCCCTATGTGCAGGTAGCAATTAAAATCCAACTGACATGCTTAGAGCTCTGCTCCTGAAGGGACGTTTCTGCCGTTTTCACATCTCACAAAGCTGATGGACCACCGTGCGATATTATCACCAAATTTCACTATTTCGGTACCAAGGAACAACTTTTAGCTTCAGCTAGAGCAAAAGATTCACAGATTATCCATGGATATACCTATCAACTTTTTGCTGACTTATCTCAGCTCACCATCTCTAAGCATCAGGCTTTGAAACCACTTCAAGTTTTACAGCAAAAATTAAATCACCTATCAATGGGGCTTTCCATATGTCTGCCGTTCTGCTGAAGAACTCCAATCTTCTTTACAAAACATCCAGCTTCTATAATGCTCTCTCAACCAAAGCAACGCACATAATCGTATGGTTGCCCGTTCCCTGCAAAAATCAGGTGGTGCTGAAGGAAATAAAAGTCACCAGGGGCAATCAAATAGTGGTCATTTTTCTTCTCCGACGCCAACTCCCGAGGAATCTATGGACTGACGTTATTCTTTTTGTTTGACTCGATGTCAGGTATTCTTATATCTTTAACTTCCAACTAACTAGATGTTTGATAAACTTTATTTTTTTTCTTTATTACCAGTTTAGAACTCATTTGATGCAAACTTTTTTCTATTGTTTAACCACTTCAAAACAGGGCACTTTCTCCCCTTCCTGCCCAAGCCACTTTTCAGCTTTAAGCGCTATCGCTTTTTAAATGACAATTGCGTGGTCATGCTACACTGTACCCAAACAACATTTTTATCATTTTGTTTTCACAAATAGAGCTATATTTTGGTGGTATTTGATCACCTCTGGGGTTTTTATTTTTTGCTAAACAAAAAAAAACTGAAATTGGTGAAAAAATAAGTTTTTTTGTATTTCTATTATGTGGTAAATAAGTAAGTTTTCTCCTTCACTAAGGCTGCACTGATGGGCACTTTTCTGCTGGTCTATTTTTTTTTTACCAACAGCAGCGAGTTTGTGTGATGTTTTTTGTATACACCTTACCCCATCCCTTCCGTCTCTCTTCATATGCTTTCTCATGACACATGGATGGGTATGAAAATTTTTGGGACAATGGTATCATTTCTATTTATGTATTACTTTTTATTGTTGGCAGTGTTCCCTTTAGTGGTGTTTTTGTGCCTCCAGTTTGTTACCCTCGAATCCCCATTATTATGTGGGCTTCTGACAGTAGCTTTGGCCTCTGGTGGACCGCTTGTCACTCCCCCAGTACGCTGTTCTGTTGAGCTATTAGTTTTCTTTATTATTTTACAAATCTTAGAAATATCTGCTCAACGAGAACCAATTATTTTCCTTTTTTTCAGCCTTTCCTTTTTCCTACCCCCATACTGAATTGTGTGCAACCCTACTGTCAAAACTTAACGTTTTTATTATGCAACTCCTTATATTACCAATATAGCCCCCTTAAACATTATGATCCTATATGTCCAAGGTCTTAATATACCACAAAAAAGCATTCTGTTCATTTGCCGCAGCTAAAATCCACATTCTTTGCCTACAGGAGATCCATTTTACTGAAAATGTACTCCTAAGTTTTTCAGCTCCTTTTATCTAAAAATATATACAGCCTCAGCAGCTAATAAACAACGAGGTGTTCTTATAGCTATTTAACGTACAACCCCATTTGTACTTTCATCTAAAATTAAAGATCCTGAAGGCGGCTACCTCATTCTTATTGGGCACATTTCTGATGTTGCTGTAACCATTGTATAATTATTATGCTCTTAATAAACATCCATTATCATTTCTTTCCCATCTTTTTCATGTAATTGATTCACACAAGTTAGGTACAGTGATATTATGTGGAGACTCGAACCAAGTTATTTTTCCCTCCTTGGATAAATCTCCCCCTTCTCCCCCCTCCTGTTCCCCTAGGATTTCATTTCAGCAACTTATCTCTAAAGATCACCTTAGGCTCTTGGTGTGAGCTCAATCCAGCTCATAAACCAGGCCCCATCCGCCACAACCCTGGAAAATAGACAACACCAGAAGTCTCAAGAGATGCAGCTGTGCTCTTGAGCGAGCATGGCGTAAATCTAAATCCCTGCAAGACTTTACCCTCTACAAATATGCCCTTCTCAAATACTGTAAAACTCCTGCCTCCACACTGCTAAACAAACCTACTATGACACTCTCATCAAAACCCTCTCATCCAAACCTTGTCAACTCTTTTCTACCCTTAATTCCTTACTTCACCCCCCACTGCCCCCACCCTCCTACTTGCTTACCGCTCAACAGATTGCCAACCATTTCTAAAGCAAAATCGACACAATTTGCGAGGAGATATCCAGCATCCAACTTCCACACTCAATACTCTACTCCTTCTGCCAAGTTACTGCAGACGAAGTTGATAAACTCCTCTCCATGGCCCACCTCACCACCTGTCCCCTGGACCCTGTCCCCTCACATCTACTGCGACCACCTTCCAGCTCTATCCTAAACTTCCTAACCCACATCTTTAACCTCTCCCTCTCCTCCATCACCTTTCCTTCAACACTCAAACATGCACTGGTTACCCCCATACTTAAAAAAACCCTCACTAGACCCCACCTGTTTGACCCTGCTCCCATTTGCCTCCAAGCTCATTGAAAGCCTTGTCCATGACCGAATGAGTCGCTACCTCACAGACAACAACCTTCTCGACCCCCTACAATCCGGCTTCCATCCACAACATTCCACTGAAACTGCCCTACTAAAACTCACCAATGACCTACTAACTGCTAAAACCAATCCCCATCAAATCATTCCCCGCTTCTATTACCTTTTGTATGTAAGCTCTATGAGCAGGGCCCTCCTGTCCCTTCTGTATTGAACTGTATTGTAATTGTGCTGCCTCCCCTCTACATTGTAAAGTGCTGCGTAAACTGTTGACGCTATATAAATCGTGTATAATAATAAACGCTTTATATATTACTCCCATCCACGCAAATCATTTTCTAGGATTGATCATATCTTCCTAAGTGTTGGCATGGCACCAGAAATCCTATCATCAGTTATTATGCCCTTTACTTGGTCCGATCATAGTGCAGTTTGTACTACCATCTCCTCCCCCATTCCAAGATCCCAGGATTCGTCTTGATGCATTATTGATTCCATTCTAACTCACCCGTCCCATTGTCTAGATATTAAACATGCTCTCAATGACTCAATAATAACACTTCTGCAGATATTTCCCCTCTCACTGTTTGGGAAGCCCATAAACCTGTAATTCGAGGTACACTTATCCGGCAAGCATTATTTCCAAATGCGGGTGTAAGCTCCAAAAATTTGAAAATTACTTCAATCTGTGTCACAATGCATTCCACAATTCTCCCTCCCCTTCTACTAAAGCTAGGCTTTATAGAGCCCGCTTAGAATTCGACCTGTTTCTCTCTGACTAAATGAATACGTTAATCACAACACCTTTATTACCTCAAATCAAACAAACCAGATACCCTATTAGCTCGAACTTTATGCTCACTGCAAAAAAAAAAAACGCAGCTGATTTTTCCATCAGCTGTCGGGTGCTACCGCTGCCATTGTGGGTAAGGGAACCCAGCAGGCTTCATGCCGGGAACACTACTGCACATGTGCGAGGCTCTGCTCCTCTCTCCTACTGGCCCGGCGGCGGGGGAGGAGGAGGAGGGAGCTGAGCTGCTGGCGTAATCTGCCACAGCAAGATCTCCCGGAAGTGGGGACATGATAACTATCAAAGATGGGTATCCGCTTCCCCCCTCCCCCGAAATGCCCCAAATATGGCACCGGGGGGGGGGATAAATGGGCGGAAGTTCCACTTTTGGGCAGGACTCCTCTTTAATAAATGTTACAGGCCGAGATGGATTTTCTGCTTCCTACTACAAGAATTTTTCGAATATATATTATATCCTATCCTAAATGAGGCCTTCAATACGTTGTTGAGGGGACACACTTTATGTTCAGAATCCTTAATGGCAATAATTTCCATGCTTCCCAAATCTAAATCTGATACAACCTCTTGCACAAATTACCATCCTATTTCGCTTATTAATATTGAGAATTAACTTTTAGCTAAAACACATGTGACCCCATCTTTACAACCCCTTTAAGGACATGTCAAACATTTGGATGTTTTGTATTTAAAGGATATATATATATATATATATTGTAACATGGGGGTGTTTAACTCAAGTGAAAAGATGCATTTTTTTTAATGCAGTGAGTCCTCATCAGACAGGCATATATAGTTAAGGGCCTGGTAGCCCACGTTTATTGAAAAAACAAAAGTCCATCCAGAAGTCCCACGCAGGGGTTTAACTTCATTAAGCATTCATAAATGAAAAACATACCAAGCCACCTGGCTCTCTCTTGTCAGCAGTTCCTCTGCTTGCTCTCAACAGAGTTGATTCCTTCCAGTCCCCTGGACTCACTGGCTTCCTTAGTCTTCCAGACTACTCAAGGCTGTCCCTCCTTTCCCAGTCTCTGGGCAAAGAATATCCCTTACACAGGGATGACCCCTCCACAGGTCTGTCTTCATACAGCAGCAGCAAGCTGCTCACACTCCACCATCCTCCACTCATTAGCCCCTCATTATATGGTCTGTGTGCAGCTGGGCACACACCTTGTTTGCCATCCTCAAGACCCGGACACAGTTGGAGATCCCATCCAGGACTAGCAAAACCTGGAGAAAACTGACAGAGCAGTTTTCTCCATTTAAATTCTATAGTCTGCAGATATGCAAACTCTGGATCTCCTTTACCTCCAATTTCAAAGGGACAGAGCTTCGCTCTGCCACATATCCCCCCCCTTTGTTTCGATCCGGAGGGAGGAACACCAGCACCCGTCATGGTTGGGACACCTCTGTGCTGGCTGTCAGCCACGTAGGCCCAACCTTTTTTCCGGGTGCGCTTCCAGGCACGTCCCACCCTGGATCTTAACAGGGTCCTATATTTTCCCATCCTCAGCCTTCTTCTTCTTGGGTCCCTGGGCTTAATCATTTTTTTGGGGGAAACTCTGCTTTCCCTGATCCTACCTTTAAACTCGCTGACATCAGCTTTAACCTTCAATATACACCAGTACAACCTCCTCACTTTGGCATGACCATGCAAGCTGCCACCCACATGGGCCAAATCTTGTCCCATCAGGTGAATTTCTCCACGTCCCCTTGCTGCATCTACTTGGGCTTTACAAAGACACTCCCATGCTTTTTTACGAGTGCACTTCCAAAAGCGATGTTTTCCCACTTCTCTTGGGCCTACACTAGTCCTTTTACCAATCTTGGTACCTTTTTGAACATGAGGTTGATTTCTGAATTTTACGGATCCAGTACCATTAAGGTTATAAAGTGCTCCCTCAATTTCCACTAGACCACCCCTTTTCTCTTTGCTTAATTTAGAAGGAACCACATTTTTAAACACTGGTTTAATGATAAGTGGGGGCTCTTTTATTAGGGTGACAATGGTCCCTCTCTGTACTCCAAGTACGGGCACCCTCTTACTGTCCAAACTTAGCGCCACTTGTTTCCTCATGTACACTGCATGCTTATTTTTGTCAGTTTCATCACTAACATCCTCATATGACTGCAGCCTCATCCTAGTCTCCCTCTGAAGGACATACTGACTGTCTTGCGACTTTAAGGTTTTAAAGTCATGCGACACCTTGCTGAGCTTTGGGCCATTTTCCTGCAACCATTGTTTATAACTATCCTTCTCAAACCTCAGAAAATCTTCCCCAGAAATACCCTCCTGAACCTGTAGGGGGCCTAATTCTGCTGTATCTTTTACCTCTTCTGTGTCAATCATACCATTCCCTATCTCATTACAATTTTCAGGGTTTGCTACAACCAGATCAACTTGACCAAGATCTTCAGGTCTACCATTATTTTTGTGGTCACCCATGGTAACCAAACCCTTACAAATTGACAATGAGCTGCATTTTTCATCACGGTCAGAAATATCAATGCATTTGTCATATTTCATTTCACTCATGTTCGGCAGGGCAGTGTCTGAAGAGGAACTGCATCCAGCGGAGTGGTTGTCCACGGCAGCTTCACTATCCACCAACTCCACTGGCCTGAGATCCTCTGCCAACAACTGTTCTGACTCCTGACCATCTTCCCATAAAGCATTTGGACCTGTGACTACAATCACTTCATTTATTGCTGTGCCATCTGGCACTTCCACCAACACATTTGGCACGGCATTATCCATTATCACATCATTGGGCCCTTTGTGGATCACAGACATGACCTCTTCTGTGTGTTCGCCCTTACTTGGCGTTTCCATCTCATGAGCACCATCATCTGCAGTAGCAAGTGCATCCTTGCATACAAGTTGCTCTGCAGGTCCTTCATCTGACACTGCAGAAGTCATGTCTGCTTCACTTTTACCAACAGAGGCCTTTTCCAACAAAGCCAACAGGCTTTTTGTCCACCTGTCCCAGTCTGTTATCTCTGTGCTCCCAGAGGTACCACGCAGTACCGCTCCTACTGTACACGGAGACCCAGAGGGACAGAGTGGTTCAGCAACAGACACATTGCACATATCACTTTGGTTCAAATAAGATTTTGGCACTACATTTTTAACCATAGCAGACAGCAATACCACACCTTCACCACCTTGCTCTGGTGGCGCTTCATTAAACCCATTTCCACCATGAGTGTTTTCAAACATTTCAGTTTTAACATTTAACATCCTGTCATCACTATGTTCAGGTACCCTCTTATCCCTCAGAGCAGCACCAAAGTTGTCCCAGGCAACCTCCGGCTCCAAAACGCAGAGCTCCCTGGGGGTTTCTAGGGGCACCTCTATGGCCTTCTTCACAGTTGCTAGGGGAGATAGCACATCTTTAACCGCATTCACAGCAGGGTTATCTCTAGTGAGCTGCACTAGCCCATTAGCAACTGGACCATTCACTTTAGCCAACACAATATTAGCAGTTTTACCCATCATATTGTCACATTCAAGTTTACCACTTGCCTCCCCACTGGACAGGGCACTGCAGTGAGGCAAGTCCTTTTCCAAACAGACAGTGGATCTCCCATTTGGGGTCACTTCCACTCCAGTGTGCACAGTCACATATTCAGTCTCTTCTATGCATTTACCAGCACCAGTCTTTTTCAACATCAACCCAGCGGTTCCAGCCATTATTTCATTAAAGACAGTCTTACCCACCGCAGTAGTAGGGGTCACCATCTTCATTTGAGTACGTTGTCTCACAAACCAGTCCTCTGCTGCACTTTTACTGGCCCACTCTCCCTGGTGGCCACCGGATGAAATTACAGCAGGCATCTCCAACTGTTTAGCACCCCCTGCCGACACAACAGGAAAATCCTCATTGCCAGGGGTGACTGCAAACATATTTGCACAGGAATCTGGGCCTGGAGATATCGACCTTTGCTCCTGGTAATTTTGAAATGCATACGCATCTTTAGGTGGATGCTTAGCTACATATGCCCTGTAGCTCCTCCTTTCCTTTGGCAATATTTCTCCCGTTGCCATGGGAAACCGCACTCTCCCAGCAGAGCTTTGCTGATTCTCCCAAACTCTTTGATGCATTGTGGCTTTCAACTTGCCACTACTCTCTGCAGGCAATACTTTTCTCATATGGTCTGCAGACTTGACATCACCGCCGTTGCTATGGGCAACCACATACCTCTCCAACTTCCGGTCAGGCTGTCGGTCCATGATGCGATGGAACTCTCCTCTAAAAAGGATTTCCTCTTTAAACTTGCGGTAGTCATCCTGGTCTCCGTCCATCAAATGGTAAACCGACCGGAACTCTATCCGTAATAAGGTTTGCAGCAGTTTTGGCCACCAATCCCTAGGCCATTTTCTCTTTACAGCAACTTTTTCAAATCTTACAAGGAAGTCCCCAACCTCCTCTGTAGGCAGCATGGGTTGCATATAGTCAGAGGCCAAGATCTGAGCCCCTTGCACTGCGCCACACTCTTTGCGATTCTGCTTGAACCATTCATTCACTGTCTCACACATCACTGGCCCCTTTTGACTGGCCCTCCAAGGTGGAGACATCTTCTCAGGCCACGCTGAGCTCACTTCACCTTTAACTTGATTTAACATGAACTTCTTGTGTTTTGACTGCCTCATCCTTGCAGTCACATGCACAGCAGCTTGTTACACAGTTCACAGCATAGAACAAAAAAAAAAAATTCTCACAAGTGCACTACCTGCACACAATGCAACACAGTCAATTGAACTCCTGCGCAATGCAGTTTGCCTGGCTGCCACACACAGCTAGCAGCAGTTCCTGAAATGACTCACCACTGGCGCAGAGACCGGATTTCACCGTCTGTATGCCCGCATTCGAACACCACTTGTAACATGGGGGTGTTTAACTCAAGTGAAAAGATGCATTTTTTTTTAATGCAGTGAGTCCTCATCAGACAGGCATATATAGTTAAGGGCCTGGTAGCCCACGTTTATTGAAAAAACAAAAGTCCATCCAGAAGTCCCA
>CM053031.1:35048701-35079085 GCA_028564925.1 Lithobates sylvaticus
GAACATAGGGGATGTCAGCTACTCTAAATATAGCACTTGTAAAAAAAAGTGTCCCTGAAGATATTTTTGAGAGGCTCCTGTGATATCAAAGCTGTAGTAAACTTTTCTAACATTACTACTTTTTAGAGGCCCTGAGGTAGGTTATGCCATAATGTACAAGTATTCACAGCATATTAGCACATTAGGGTACACTTAAATTGTCAGACTGAGCCCTCCAGTGATGTGATCAATCTGACGTGGCCGGTTGCTTCCATCTTCACCAGGTCTTCCTTCCGGGTTCTGTGCCTTCGGTCACTTGCCTTGGCCGGGCTGCGTTGATGTCTTTCCCACGCATGCTCATGTGCATCCTCTTTCTCTCATCCCCCCTTTCTCTCTCAACCTCCCTCCCTCCCTTACCCCTCACACCTCTTTCATCCCCTTTTTCTCTCTCTCTCTCTCTCTCATCCTCCCTCTCTCTCTTTAATTTAATTTGTTATAACAAAAAATTGTTTGCATTTTTATTTATAAAAGGCCCAACCAAAATCCTCAGCACCAGGCCCATGATGGTCTTAACCTGGCCCTGACCTGCCTACAAGCCTCATTTATCTATGGAGGTATATTGTTGTCAACCTAGGATGCTGTCTCCTGAGTACAAAGTACCTCTCCCTCTCCTCATCTCCATAACATAACGCAAGGTGTTCTGTAGTCCAATAGGAGAACTAGGCAAGGCTGAGGATCCTGCTAGAGATTTCAGTGCAGCAGAGGCACTTTGTTGTCAGCTCACTACAAGAACTTACAACCAACTGGATTTCGGCACTTACCCCTCATTTGTACTTGAGTGTTTTTCAGCTTACATGCCTAACTAGGTGTAAGCTCAACATGCAGAATCCTGTTCTTTCTAATTGTCCTGTTCAGACTTGTACACTCAGTCGCGAAACGCTTTATGGTCAAAAAAGTAAATTAGCTTTTTTTTAGCATATTTCCATATAGTGTTCTCCACTATAGAACTCAGTCGGTGGGCCTGTATATGAGCAACACTTTTCTGCACATGCCAGGAAAGAAATTCCTTAAATCTTGATAAACATGAAAAAAAACACATGCACAAAGCTTGTAAAATCCTCTCTCCAGGTAAGGAACCATTTTTTTCCCTTATGTTTTGATCTGATCACACAATCTGTGTTCTCTGCTGCATAAGGGGCTTAGAGGGGTGGGGGAGGAGACGGCAGGGGGCATGTCAGCAAGAGGCAAAGAAAGAGCAGTGCACTGATCTTCCGAGTGCAGAGCTGTGCAGTCATGAGGGGCAATCAAAGGGTTAACTGTGTGCCTAGCCAGTTTTTTACTGTAGCGTGGGAGGTGCTTTTACTAGGGGAAGGCATAGATCTGTGTCCCTGCTTTGCAGGAACACTGGATCCATGCCTTCCTTACTGATAGAACGGTGATCTGCCCTGTTTACATAGGCAGATCGCCATTCCGTCTGTGCACCAAATGATCAGCGGGTGCCGGCGGACATCGGCTCCATGGGACTCGCTGATCAGCTCCCACTGTGTACTATCACAGTGAGAGCGAGCCGACGGCAGCGCGCACTTGCACCTGATATCCGGAAGTTTATATATATATATATATATATATATATATATATATTTATACATGATCCTTGCGCAGCGCAGCCACCATGTAGCCTTAAAAGTCCTGCTATAGGGCGGTTGGCAAGTGGTTAAAGAAGCAGGGGGACTACCAGGATCACCCGGGACTTCACATAAAGGAAACAATGCAGCAAGAACAGGATAACTTTTTAACATAAGTACATGGTACAACTTCCACATATCAGGAACAGGAAATGTTGGGGTAAAAAACACTTTAACTGCTTCAATACCGGGCACTTTCACCCAATTCCTGCCCAGATCAATTTTCAGCTTTCAGTGCTGTCACACTTTGACAATTGCGCGGTCATGCAACACTGTACTCATATGACATATTTATATTTTTTTCACACAAATCAAGTTTTCTTTTGGTGGTATTTCATCACTGCTGGGTTTTTTATTTTTTGCTAAAAAAAAAGAAAAAATACCGAACATTTTGAAAAAAAATTAGTTTTTCTTAGTTTCTTTTAGAAAAAGTTGTAAATAAGTAATTTTCCTCCTTCACTGATGGGCACTGATAGGCTGCACTGAACGGCACTGATGAGGCAGCACTAATATGTAGCACTGATGGGCACTGATAGGCAGCACTGATAGGAGGCACTGAAGGGCATTGATAGGTGGTACAGATGGGCACTGATAGGTGACACTTATGGGCAATGATGGGCCCCATGGATAGGCGGCACTGATGGGCACTGAAAGGTAGCATTGACTGGTATCCCTGATGGGCACTGACTGGCATCACTGGTGGGCACTGACTGGCATTATTGCTAGGCACTAACTGGCATCGCTGATGGGCATCACTGGTGGGCACAGATTGACATTACTGCTTGGCACTAACATTGCTGAGCACTGTTGGGGCTGCACCGATAATCAGATCATGGATTATCTGTGCAGATGTCCCCTGTGAGGAAATGTTGCTAATTGGCTCTCCTCTCTTCACAATCCGTCAGTGTGAGGCGAGAGGATCCGATAACCAGCATTTCCTTGTTTACATGTGATCGGTTGTGATTGGACACAGCTAATCACATGGGTAAAGAGCCTCGTCATTGGCTCTTTACCGAGATCGGGGTTTTGGCGCCTGCGATGAAATGGGGTGACTGATGGGCATTGATAGGTGGTACTGATGGGCACTGATAGGTGACACTTATGGGCAATGATTGGGCGCCACGGATAGGCGGTACTGATGGGCACTGAAAGGCAGCACTGACTGGCATCACTGAATGCGGGTAAAGAGCCTCGTCATTGGCTCTTTACCAAAATAGGGGTTTCTGCACCTGCGGTGAGACTGGAGCGACTGATGGGCATTGATAGGTGGTACTGATGGGCACTGATAGGTGAGACTTATGGGCAATGATTGGGTGCCATATATAGGTGGCACTGATGGGCACTGAAAGGCAGCACTGACTGGCATCACTGAATGCAGGTAAAGAGCCTCTTCATTGGCTCTTTACCAAGATCAGGGTTTCCGCACCCCCGGTGAGACTGGGGCAACTGATGGGCATTGATAGCTGACACTTATGGGCAATGATGGGCGCCACGGGTAGACGGCACTGAAAGGCAGCACTGACTGGCATCACTGACTGCGGGTAAAGAGCCTCGTCATTGGCTCTTTACCAAGATCGGGTTTGCGCACCCACAGTGAGACTTGGCCGACATCATATGATGTCACCCCAGGACGAGAGAGCCACCCCGCCATCACCATTTGTCTAAGACCAGAAGGGAACAAATAAGAGATTCAAAGCAAAGGTGTACATTTTATACATTTACATTTTGATCCTCACAGTACATTTTTTTTTTGTTCTGAGATTTGGATCCTTTTATCATTGGCTGTTATGAATTGTTTTTTGCCCTCTTTTCTTTTATAGAGGATACAAAGCATATTGTAACATTTCTAGTCTGATATTATATTGCTTCTATATAATGACATCATTTTAGCTACTTTTAGCCCAGTTTTTGTATACAGTCTCTCTTACTTTATGTTCTGTTCTGCCCGCTTTATGTGCAGTATCTGGCCCACGTATATTCTGATGATGAATACTCCGAAATCATTTGGTCATTATAGTCCCTGTCACTCTCCAAGGTTGGAAGCGCTGCAAAGATAAGGCTTCCGATCCCACCGCCGCGTACTTCACTCTGCAGCCTTTCAAATCACATTTGTTTATGAAAATTAAGTGCCGGAATAACATTGAGTCTCCCATTTCAGAAGATGTGATTTACATAGTTTTACATACGCAAAATACAAGCGTGTGTAGTGGGAGTACAAGTAATCTAATTCAGCCAGATGGAAGCCGGAGCCCAACTTCAGACGGAGAGGGGGGAGGGGGAGTGCTATACATACAGCATATGTAATTGGCTCGGACTCTGTACGGCTTTAATTGTTGTAATTTAGGAATGATTGCATTACCCAGAAGTGACAGGGAATTGTGTTATATTGATAGGAGGACTCAATCTGCCTACAGAACGGTAAGCCTAGCCCTATCCAGCTTGTGTGGAACGATCAGCACATATTAATTGTTTGTATAATGTGTCACAGCAGTGCGGAGAAACTGGAAAACTGTCAAGTCTTCCTTCAACTCAAGCTTATCTCAAAGAAAAGACGGCCATGGCACTCAGAAATCTCTTTTGCTCATTGGAAGAATTGAAATTATATATTTAGAAATGCACTACATTTGGAGGTAAAAAAAAAAATGTCAGCCAAGAAAATAAAATCAATTGCTGACTTCATGCTTAAAGGCTTGTATATACTATAAGAAAATCAGGCGAACATTTTTAACTAAAGAATTTTCGTACGATTTTGTATAGTGTGTACAAACTCCAAAATGTTTCTCGTACGGGAACAGAACAACCGATTTTGGTTTAACCACTTTCAGACCGGACCATTTTGCTGGCTTAAGCCCAGAGCACTTTTTGCGATTCGGCACTGCATTGCTTTAACTGACAATTGCGCGACGTGGCTGCCAAATAAAATTGATGTCCTTTTTTTTCCCCCATAAATAGAGCTTTCTTTTGGTGGTATTTGATCACCCCTGCGGTTTTTATTTTTTGAGCTATAAACAAAAAACTATTTGAAAAAAACGCATTTTTTACTTTTTGCTATAATAAATATCCCCCAAAAATATATAAAAAAACATTTTTTTTTCCTCAGTTTAGGCCGATACATATTCTTCTACATATTTTTGGTACAAAAATATTGTAATAAGCGATTATTGATTGGTTTGCGCAAAAGTTATAGCGTTTACAAAATAGGGGATAGTTTTATAGCATTTTTATTAATAATTTTTTTTTTTACTAGTTAAGGCCAGCGATCAGCGATTTTTATTGTGACTGCGGCATTATGGCGGACACATCGGACATCACACAGTTTTGGGACCATTGTCATTTATACAGCAATCAGTGCTATAATAATGCACTGATTCCTGTGTAAATGACACTGGCAGGGGTTAACCAGGGGATGGCAGTGTAGGGGTTAAGTGTGTCCTAGGGGCGTGTTGCTAACTGTGGGGGGCGTGGATTTGTGTGACAGCCATTGTTCTCTGCTCCATTCACAGGAAGCAGAGATCAGTGTCACTTGTTGCTAGGCAGAACGGGGAGATGCTGACCCGCGACCGGACTCCCGGGGTCCCGAACGGCGCGCACGCGATGGCACGGCGGCATATTTAAAGGGACATACCGTTAAGCCCTTATGCCTGTCCGTGACATTCTCCCAACGTATATGTGTGTGCGCCGGTCGGGAAGTGGTTAATGTGTACCGTTTTCATAAGATTTTCGTTTAAGAAAAATCAGAAAAGAAAGACAGCGCATGATCAGAAACAATAAAAAAACAAAAAAAAATGTCTTTGTCGTACAAGAATTTTCGTACAAATTTTCGTTCATAGGTTCCTGTAAAGCCCCATACACACGGTCGGATTATCCGCGGACCAGGTCGGTCGGATCCTGTCCGTCGTACTTTGTCCGATGTTGGTGTTGCGTACACACGGTCGGACTACGTTGTCGGAATATCCGGTCTGCAAGAACGTCGTCACGTAAGTCGTCTTCCACGAGATTAGAAAAGGGAAGTTCAGCACCACGTCAGGCACCCGTTGGGCTCCTTCTGCTGATCCCGTGTTTATCGCGAGTTAGTCGAAGTTTGGTGACTTAAGATTCGCGCTTCTCAGTTTTCTGACTCAGATCGTTACTGCTCTTCAGTTTGTGCTTGTCGTGCGTATCTGTTTATTAGTGTGTGTAGTCAGTTCGCATTTGTTGGTCATTGCGGCCTATATCTTGATATAGGACGCTTTGATTTGCACTGCTTATTGTCTGCTCGTTTCTGGTATTCATTTCGTTCTTTCAGGCCTTGCTGTTTATCGGTGCTTTCTGTTTGTCCGTTCTGACCAGCCGACCTTTTGTGACCTTGTGAGCGATGTTTCCCGTGCGTACTCGTCGCCGAGTTCGTGCTGTATGCGGAATTGGTGTTGGGCTTTTAGCTTTGAGCCAAGACCCGTCCATGAACAGAGTGACGAGGAGTATGTGGACCAAGAATTGGTTGCTTCAGCGTGACCAATTCTCGCACATGCCTTTGCTTCATGAGATCCGGGAGAATAATCCTGATGATTTCAGGAACTTTCTCCGGATGACGGACCCCGATTTTCACCGTCTTTTGGCTTTGCTGACCCCCTTTATCAGCCGGCAGGATACCTGCATGAGACAAGCCATTACTCCGGAGCAGAGGCTTGTTGCCACGTTGAGGTACTTGGCGACAGGGAGAAGTCTTCAGGATTTGAAGTTCTCTTCAGGTATCTCTCCCCAGGCCCTGGGAATCATTATTCCAGAGACCTGTTCTGCCATCATCGAGGTCCTGCAGGAGGACTATATTAAGGTAACATTTCTACTTTACTATTCCCTTCTATGTATGCTCTGTTTGCTAATGTCTTCTATTTTTGACCTCCTTCCCTAATTACCATGATTGCAATATGTTCTAATATGCTGTGCCCCTTTTCTCCTTCATGCATTTTTCCCTTCACTTACCTCCCCAGCATGCTCTTCTGCCCCAATAGACACCTATGGCCTAGTCACTTAAGCAATGCCTTTTGTCTGCTGCATAGTATTGTTTGCCCCCAAACAACCCCTAAAATATGCACAAATGTTTGCTGTGTGGTTTACTTCATGTAGAGCCCCCTTTTTTTTTTTTTTTTTTTGGGGGGGGGGGGGGCAAACTCATTAGGAACCCCCTCCCCCAACTGCTCTGTCAGATGGTACCAATCCTCTATCTGCTGGCTTTCCCAAGGTCAATACACACTATATACCTACCTCTTTATAGTGGGCATCTTTAGGGATGAATTCTGCAAAGCATGTAGTGCAAGGGGCTGCCTCCATACTTTCCATTTCCTATTTTTTTGTGTTCTTTCCCTCCTATTAGCTTGCTTGGTAATTTCAGAATGTCACAATGTGCTTTCCTTTTTTTTTGGGGGGGGGGGGGTTTTGAAATGTTAGTTTAGCTTTCCTGGGGGCTGCCTCTGGCCAAACTAGCACACAATATTGAGCCATTTGCCAATCAATGAAGTGCAGAGGGTTACCTGTCCAACACCCCCCCCCCCAAAACCCTAGTTATTGCCAATGGCCCATCAGAAGTGTGGGGATTGATGGGGGTGAGTAATCTGTGAAGGGGAGCCTCTACTTTTCTGTGCAAATACTTTCCAGCCTCCAATTTTATACAATGCTCTTGTTCCAAGATGTTGATTGTCTAATCTGCTTGCAATGTTTATGTGCAAAGTGACTAATTATTTTTTCTTGTTTCACTCCACAGTTCCCTTCCACGTCACAGGAATGGCAGACTGTGGCCTCCCACTTTGCCAGCCGTTGGGACTTTCCTAACTGCGGAGGGGCAATTGATGGGAAACACGTCCGCATCGTCCCACCGCCCAACTCGGGGTCCTACTATTATAATTATAAAGGGTTTAATAGTGTAGTGATGTTGGCGGTGGTGTCGGCGACATATGAATTTATGTATGTGGACGTGGGGATGAACGGCCGGATCTCGGATGGTGGTGCCATTGCGCACACGGAGTTCTACTGGCGTCTCCAAAGTGGCAGTCTGTGCTTGCCACCTCCAAAGGAGAATGCAGAAGGACTCCCCTTCGTCTTTGTCGCAGATGAAGCGTTTGCGTTGACTCTCCATCTGATGAGGCCGTTCCCGATGAGGACCCTCACCCCAGACCAGAGGGTCTTCAACTACAGGCTGTCCAGAGCCCGAAGAGTTGTAGAGAACACTTTTGGCATCCTGGCCAGCCGCTTCCGCCTGTTCTTGACGGCTATTAACTTGGCGGAATACAAACTCAACCACATAGTTCTTGCCTGTTGCATATTGCACAACTTCCTCAAAAGACATAACAGGAACTATGTGGTGCCCGTTGGCCCAGATGTGGAGGGCCCTCCAAATGCTGACCTCACAGCCCTTCAAGTGGCACGTCCAGGCTTGCCCCCTCTAAATGCCCGCGCGGTCCGCGAGCAATATATGGACTACTTTGTGGGTAGGGGGGCCATTGCTCTGCCTGACGATGTGTGAGAGGCATTTTTTAATAAATCTTACTTTTCAACCAACCTCTGATTTCTTGTCATTTCCGTATTATTTTTAGCTTATTTTACCTTGAATTTTTTTCCCTTTGCCTTCGACAGTGGGAATGCACTTCTGGGCAAAAGGAGGTAACAGTCTCTTCTTCCCAAAAAGATTATTCTCATGTTGTGTGTTTGATACCTAATCTTTGGTCTAGAGAAGGTTTGTAGTGCATAACTGACACCCAAAATACTCCTTTTCATCACCAGGTCAGACATGTGTGTATTCTCAAAAATGCTGTGCTCCGTGTTTTCGTACAAAGCACTGTGGGTGTCATTTACATAAGTCAAATCGACTATGCTCTACAAGTGCAGTGAAAAAGTGCCCTGGAAAAGAAACTTGCAGTGCAAAGTGGACTTGCCTTTAGTAAATAACACCCATTGCCCCCCATATCCTTTACATTTGACATACATAATGCATTGTGTTTTTTTAAATAAGGAAGCCACACATTTAGAAAATGTAAAAAGTTTACTTGGAAAACATTCACAAGTGCGTTTACAATCTTCTTGCCCAAACTGACAACATCTTGGTTATTTACAACATTGTTTACAAACATTCCGCAATTGTTAAAACCAGGCATGGAGCAAAACAGAACCTATGAACTAGGAAAGTTCAACTTTGTAAAGATAGACAAGATCAGACATGACTATATGTTCAAAGTGTGTTTGATCTTGCCTTCATCACATGGGGGGTCACCCCTGGAAAGTGAAAATTTAGAACATGCACACAATTTGGGTCTGAAAATGGTCATTAGATGGTAAAACACATGCCTAGAAGCTTCAAAAGTGCCATTTTCCATCATGGGGATGAATGGACGTTTTTTTGGGGTGCAACCCCTTCACCACAACCACTTTCGTAGTTCGTAAAGTGGTTGCACCCCCAAAAAAACATTGGCATTCATCCACCATGATGGGAGCTAGCACATGTGGACACAATGTGTGCATGTTCCAAATTTCACACAGTTCTTAAGTTGCAAATGTGTTCAGAAGCAGGCACAAATGTGTGTTAATTACTTGGTGCGTTTTCATATTTTTCCTAAAACATCAATGATGTTCTTCAATTTTTGTTGAACATCATTGATGTTTTGATTTATGTAATCTAGATCTCTATTGCAGACCATTATCTCCCCGATGAATACGTGGGCACTCTCTGTGGTAAAGTGCGATTTTTCTTCCACAACATCCACGTCACCTAAAAAACCACAAACAAACAAAAATCGGGTGTTGGAAATGAGGCAGCCATACATTGATTAGCTTACCAGTAGCTGTGTTCTCCCACACTCACCTGTTGTGGTGACAAGTTCTCCAAGTTCGATGATCTCTCCTTCCTCCTCCTCCTCCTCCTCTGCTTCTGCTCTTTCCCCTTTTTTGGGAGGTGTTGGTTTTGGGGTTTCCTCAGACGGCCCAAGTTTTCGCTCCCCTATGAGAATGTACAAAAGGAAGATTTAGCAACACAATCTATTGAGGGCAGAAATAGGAAATGACAAACATTGCTTGAAAGTGACGGACACTATTTTTGTTTGGCCAGTTACAAATGACAACTACATGAATGTAGTCACTTTGTAAAGGTGCTAAACTTACTAGCTTTTTGGTAGAAGTTTGTCTGATGGAGACCCCCCCTCTAGTATCCACTGGAGCACATGTGTGGAAAAGCCTAATAAAAAGGGGGTTTGGGTGTCCCAGCACTAGTGCTCTAGAGTCCAGATGGGTAAACAGCTACTGAGTGACCTCTCCTTTACATTGACTAAATTTGGTTTACGCTCTTGCTGACATCTCTAGTGAGAACAAACTTCCTTTCAATAAAAACTTCACCAAACCTCGTATTATAAGTGGCCGAACGATCGAGGTTGCGTACGATCGAATGGACACACACGATCATGACAGTGGCAGAAAGATCGAGGCTGAGTACGATCGAATGCACAGACGAACCTGAAAGTGGCCATTTTGGAATGTACAACTTTGTAAAAATCAAACCACATGGAGCAGTATGCAAGCAAGAAAGCAAACACAAAACACAACTACTTACTTTTTTGAAGAACTCGCTTGATCTTTCTGTACTGATCGGCCTCCCTCAGTTTCAGGTCTGACCAGCGTTTCCTGAGTTGCTCCTTGGATCGTTGTACCCCAAAATGATTGTACAGCCTTCTCACAACTTTAGACATGATCTTGGCCTTGCGGACATTGGGGTTGAGGTAAGGCCCATACTTCCCATCATAGTCGCTCCTCTTTAATATGTCCACCATCTCCAACATTTCTCCAAATGACATATTGGAGGCCTTGAATTTCAGGCTCCGGGATCGGGACGTTTCTGCCTCCGGACTTTCCTCGTCCTCCTCCTCGTTGGTGGGATATTTGGGGCGCACCTGCTGTGTCCCCGCCATGTGCTCTCCCCACTGCGCCGTAAAGAGAAGGGGTGGGGAATAGACGAGAAAGATCGTCAGGGGCGAAGAGCCCGAAGAGTTGTAGAGAACACTTTTGGCATCCTGGCCAGCCGCTTCCGCCTGTTCTTGACGGCTATTAACTTGGCGGAATACAAACTCAACCACATAGTTCTTGCCTGTTGCATATTGCACAACTTCCTCAAAAGACATAACAGGAACTATGTGGTGCCCGTTGGCCCAGATGTGGAGGGCCCTCCAAATGCTGACCTCACAGCCCTTCAAGTGGCACGTCCAGGCTTGCCCCCTCTAAATGCCCACGCGGTCCGCGAGCAATATATGGACTACTTTGTGGGTAGGGGGGCCATTGCTCTGCCTGACGATGTGTGAGAGGCATTTTTTAATAAATCTTACTTTTCAACCAACCTCTGATTTCTTGTCATTTCCGTATTATTTTTAGCTTATTTTACCTTGAATTTTTTTCCCTTTGCCTTCGACAGTGGGAATGCACTTTCTGGGCAAAAGGAGGTAACAGTCTCTTCTTCCCAAAAAGATTATTCTCATGTTGTGTGTTTGATACCTAATCTTTGGTCTAGAGAAGGTTTGTAGTGCATAACTGACACCCAAAATACTCCTTTTCATCACCAGGTCAGACATGTGTGTATTCTCAAAAATGCTGTGCTCCGTGTTTTCGTACAAAGCACTGTGGGTGTCATTTACATAAGTCAAATCGACTATGCTCTACAAGTGCAGTGAAAAAGTGCCCTGGAAAAGAAACTTGCAGTGCAAACTGGACTTGCCTTTAGTAAATAACACCCATTGCCCCCCATATCCTTTACATTTGACATACATAATGCATTGTGTTTTTTAAATAAGGAAGCCACACATTTAGAAAATTAAAAAAGTTTACTTGGAAAACATTCACAAGTGCGTTTACAATCTTCTTGCCCAAACTGACAACATCTTGGTTATTTACAACATTGTTTACAAACATTCCGCAATTGTTAAAACCAGGCATGGAGCAAAACAGAACCTATGAACTAGGAAAGTTCAACTTTGTAAAGTGAAGACAAGATCAGACATGACTATATGTTCAAAGTGTGTTTGATCTTGCCTTCATCACATGGGGGGTCACCCCTGGAAAGTGAAAATTTAGAACATGCACACAATTTGGGTCTGAAAATGGTCATTAGATGGTAAAACACATGCCTAGAAGCTTCAAAAGTGCCATTTTCCATCATGGGGATGAATGGACGTTTTTTGGGGGTGCAACCCCTTCACCACAACCACTTTCGTAGTTCGTAAAGTGGTTGCACCCCCAAAAAAACGTTGGCATTCATCCACCATGATGGGAGCTAGCACATGTGGACACAATGTGTGCATGTTCCAAATTTCACACAGTTCTTAAGTTGCAAATGTGTTCAGAAGCAGGCACAAATGTGTGTTAATTACTTGGTGCGTTTTCATATTTTTCCTAAAACATCAATGATGTTCTTCAATTTTTGTTGAACATCATTGATGTTTTGATTTATGTAATCTAGATCTCTATTGCAGACCATTATCTCCCCGATAAGTACGTGGGCACTCTCTGTGGTAAAGTGCGATTTTTCTTCCACAACATCCACGTCACCTAAAAACCACAAACAAACAAAAATCGGGTGTTGGAAATGAGGCAGCCATACATTGATTATCTTACCAGTAGCTGTGTTCTCCCACACTCACCTGTTGTGGTGACAAGTTCTCCAAGTTCGATGATCTCTCCTTCCTCCTCCTCCTCCTCTGCTTCTGCTCTTTCCTCTTTTTTGGGAGGTGTTGGTTTTGGGGTTTCCTCAGACGGCCCAAGTTTGCGCTCCCCTATGAGAATGTACAAAAGGAAGATTTAGCAACACAATCTATTGAGGGCAGAAATAGGAAATGACAAACATTGCTTGAAAGTGACGGACACTATTTTTGTTTGGCAAGTTACAAATGACAACTACATGAATGTAGTCACTTTGTAAAGGTGCTAAACTTACTAGCTTTTTGGTAGAAGTTTGTGTGATGGAGACCCCCCTCTAGTATCCACTGGAGCACATGTGTGGAAAAGCCTAATAAAAAGGGGGTTTGGGTGTCCCAGCACTAGTGCTCTAAAGTCCAGATGGGTAAACAGCTACTGAGTGACCTCTCCTTTACATTGACTAAATTTGGTTTACGCTCTTGCTGACATCTCTAGTGAGAACAAACTTCCTTTCAATAAAAACTTCACCAAACCTCGTATTATAAGTGGCCGAACGATCGAGGTTGCGTACGATCGAATGGACACACACGATCATGACAGTGGCAGAAAGATCGAGGCTGAGTACGATCGAATGCACAGACGAACCTGAAAGTGGCCATTTTGGAATGTACAACTTTGTAAAAATCAAACCACATGGAGCAGTATGCAAGCAAGAAAGCAAACACAAAACACAACTACTTACTTTTTTGAAGAACTCGCTTGATCTTTCTGTACTGATCGGCCTCCCTCAGTTTCAGGTCTGACCAGCGTTTCCTGAGTTGCTCCTTGGATCGTTGTACCCCAAAATGATTGTACAGCCTTCTCACAACTTTAGACATGATCTTGGCCTTGCGGACATTGGGGTTGAGGTAAGGCCCATACTTCCCATCATAGTCGCTCCTCTTTAATATGTCCACCATCTCCAACATTTCTCCAAATGACATATTGGAGGCCTTGAATTTCAGGCTCCGGATCGGGACGTTTCTGCCTCCGGACTTTCCTCGTCCTCCTCCTCGTTGGTGGGATATTTGGGGCGCACCTGCTGTGTCCCCGCCATGTGCTCTCCCCACTGCGCCGTAAAGAGAAGGGGTGGGGAATAGACGAGAAAGATCGTCAGGGGCGAAGAGCCCGAAGAGTTGTAGAGAACACTTTTGGCATCCTGGCCAGCCGCTTCCGCCTGTTCTTGACGGCTATTAACTTGGCGGAATACAAACTCAACCACATAGTTCTTGCCTGTTGCATATTGCACAACTTCCTCAAAAGACATAACAGGAACTATGTGGTGCCCGTTGGCCCAGATGTGGAGGGCCCTCCAAATGCTGACCTCACAGCCCTTCAAGTGGCACGTCCAGGCTTGCCCCCTCTAAATGCCCGCGCGGTCCGCGAGCAATATATGGACTACTTTGTGGGTAGGGGGGCCATTGCTCTGCCTGACGATGTGTGAGAGGCATTTTTTAATAAATCTTACTTTTCAACCAACCTCTGATTTCTTGTCATTTCCGTATTATTTTTAGCTTATTTTACCTTGAATTTTTTTCCCTTTGCCTTCGACAGTGGGAATGCACTTTCTGGGCAAAAGGAGGTAACAGTCTCTTCTTCCCAAAAAGATTATTCTCATGTTGTGTGTTTGATACCTAATCTTTGGTCTAGAGAAGGTTTGTAGTGCATAACTGACACCCAAAATACTCCTTTTCATCACCAGGTCAGACATGTGTGTATTCTCAAAAATGCTGTGCTCCGTGTTTTCGTACAAAGCACTGTGGGTGTCATTTACATAAGTCAAATCGACTATGCTCTACAAGTGCAGTGAAAAAGTGCCCTGGAAAAGAAACTTGCAGTGCAAACTGGACTTGCCTTTAGTAAATAACACCCATTGCCCCCCATATCCTTTACATTTGACATACATAATGCATTGTGTTTTTTAAATAAGGAAGCCACACATTTAGAAAATGTAAAAAGTTTACTTGGAAAACATTCACAAGTGCGTTTACAATCTTCTTGCCCAAACTGACAACATCTTGGTTATTTACAACATTGTTTACAAACATTCCGCAATTGTTAAAACCAGGCATGGAGCAAAACAGAACCTATGAACTAGGAAAGTTCAACTTTGTAAAGTGAAGACAAGATCAGACATGACTATATGTTCAAAGTGTGTTTGATCTTGCCTTCATCACATGGGGGGTCACCCCTGGAAAGTGAAAATTTAGAACATGCACACAATTTGGGTCTGAAAATGGTCATTAGATGGTAAAACACATGCCTAGAAGCTTCAAAAGTGCCATTTTCCATCATGGGGATGAATGGACGTTTTTTGGGGGTGCAACCCCTTCACCACAACCACTTTCGTAGTTCGTAAAGTGGTTGCACCCCCAAAAAAACCTTGGCATTCATCCACCATGATGGGAGCTAGCACATGTGGACACAATGTGTGCATGTTCCAAATTTCACACAGTTCTTAAGTTGCAAATGTGTTCAGAAGCAGGCACAAATGTGTGTTAATTACTTGGTGCGTTTTCATATTTTTCCTAAAACATCAATGATGTTCTTCAATTTTTGTTGAACATCATTGATGTTTTGATTTATGTAATCTAGATCTCTATTGCAGACCATTATCTCCCCGATGAGTACGTGGGCACTCTCTGTGGTAAAGTGCGATTTTTCTTCCACAACATCCACGTCACCTAAAAACCACAAACAAACAAAAATCGGGTGTTGGAAATGAGGCAGTCATACATTGATTATCTTACCAGTAGCTGTGTTCTCCCACACTCACCTGTTGTGGTGACAAGTTCTCCAAGTTCGATGATCTCTCCTTCCTCCTCCTCCTCCTCCTCTGCTTCTGCTCTTTCCCCTTTTTTGGGAGGTGTTGGTTTTGGGGTTTCCTCAGACGGCCCAAGTTTGCGCTCCCCTATGAGAATGTACAAAAGGAAGATTTAGCAACACAATCTATTGAGGGCAGAAATAGGAAATGACAAACATTGCTTGAAAGTGACGGACACTATTTTTGTTTGGCCAGTTACAAATGACAACTACATGAATGTAGTCACTTTGTAAAGGTGCTAAACTTACTAGCTTTTTGGTAGAAGTTTGTCTGATGGAGACCCCCCTCTAGTATCCACTGGAGCACATGTGTGGAAAAGCCTAATAAAAAGGGGGTTTGGGTGTCCCAGCACTAGTGCTCTAGAGTCCAGATGGGTAAACAGCTACTGAGTGACCTCTCCTTTACATTGACTAAATTTGGTTTACGCTCTTGCTGACATCTCTAGTGAGAACAAACTTCCTTTCAATAAAAACTTCACCAAACCTCGTATTATAAGTGGCCGAACGATCGAGGTTGCGTACGATCGAATGGACACACACGATCATGACAGTGGCAGAAAGATCGAGGCTGAGTACGATCGAATGCACAGACGAACCTGAAAGTGGCCATTTTGGAATGTACAACTTTGTAAAAATCAAACCACATGGAGCAGTATGCAAGCAAGAAAGCAAACACAAAACACAACTACTTACTTTTTTGAAGAACTCGCTTGATCTTTCTGTACTGATCGGCCTCCCTCAGTTTCAGGTCTGACCAGCGTTTCCTGAGTTGCTCCTTGGATCGTTGTACCCCAAAATGATTGTACAGCCTTCTCACAACTTTAGACATGATCTTGGCCTTGCGGACATTGGGGTTGAGGTAAGGCCCATACTTCCCATCATAGTCGCTCCTCTTTAATATGTCCACCATCTCCAACATTTCTCCAAATGACATATTGGAGGCCTTGAATTTCAGGCTCCGGGATCGGGACGTTTCTGCCTCCGGACTTTCCTCGTCCTCCTCCTCGTTGGTGGGATATTTGGGGCGCACCTGCTGTGTCCCCGCCATGTGCTCTCCCCACTGCGCCATAAAGAGAAGGGGTGGGGAATAGACGAGAAAGATCGTCAGGGGCGGGCGGAGTTTGACGCATGCGCACTGTATATAAAACGTCACACGCCTGTGTCGTAGCCACGATCTGGGAGACGAGGGGAGAGAAAGCTCACGCACGAGACGATCGCTAGAAACGAAGGTACAATTTGACGTTGGTACATAACTAGCCTAGACTGATTAGAACTTGAGGCTTCTTTATGGAGAAGATTAGGAGAGTTTAGGCTGACATTATTTATATTGTTTTGTGTGGTGTTGTGTCTTGCAGAGGTGATGGAGGGCTTCTACGACGTGAGTTTTCTCCCCCTCTTCATTGATAAATACAGGGAATTTCCCCTATTATGGCAAGCAAAGCACCGCGACTACAGCAACAAACCAAAGAGGTACGCAGCCATGCTGAAACTTGTGGCATTTGTAAAGCCAAACCTGCCCATGGCAACCGTGGCAAACTTAAAAGTCAAGATCAATAACATGAGGAGTACCTATTTCCGGGAGCGCAATAAGGTCCGGAAGTCCCTAGCATCTAGAGCGGCAGCAGCTGATGTCTATGTCCCCACGCTCTGGTACTATGAGAGGCTCCACTTTCTCAAAGACCAGGCTAATGTCAGGAAGTCACTCTCGACTCTTCCTTGCACGCGTACTTCCACGCACGCCACCCCTGATGAGGCTTCCGAGGACCAACCTGGGCCTTCCAGTATGGAAGATGTGCAGGAGCCCAGCTTGTTCCAGGTATAGTAGTTTTGTAACCATTTTTGGGAATAATGGATGATGTTCAGTTAATTCAGGATCCCCAATTGCTTAGTTCCTAACGTGATTGACATATCAACAGACAGTGGTGTTGGAGACAATTTTGGGAAGAATCTAAACTGCAGGGCTGAGAATTGTATGGTTTTCTATTTGTAAACATTTTGCAACAGTCACTAGATGAGAATTGTGTGTGTTTGATGAACAAATAACTGAAACTATGTCCCTTTTTCATACACAGGAAGACCTCAGCCAGGAGGTGGCTGTGGAAGGTGGCAGTCAGGAGGAGGCAGGGGTTAGTGGCAGCCAACAGGGGGGTAGGCGTAGGAGCCTGACTGTCTCCCAAGTCCCTCCCCTCCGCCTTCCCTACAGAAGGGCGAAAAGCATGGGGGAGGTGGGAGAGTCAGCGCTCCAGCTGATCCGAGACGCTTCAGCCTCCCTATATGCCACACCCACCTACGAGGAGGCCTTTGCCTCCTTGGTTGCAAATAAAATGACGGGTATGGAGGCGGGGCAACGCAGCATGTGTGATGATGTCATCCTCAAAATCCTAAATGAGGGGATGGCTGGGGAGATGACTCCCCTCACACATGTTTGCGAGAGTGACCTTGCTCCGCCTCCTCCTCCTCCTTCTGCCACCCCACCAGCACCAGCACCACGGCATGGAAGGAAGCGTACAAGGAAGACAAGAGAGTGATGACCTTGATTCAGTCTGGTCTGAGAGAAGATGAGCCTCTCGTAGGGCCAGAGCCTGGGGACCTAGATGGCATCTGCTGCAGTTCCGGATGTTTTGGACTTCAGGACCAGATTGCACTCCCTTATTATTTAGATAGGTACTCCTCAGGCCCCCAATTTTCTAAGCTTGAAAAATGATGGTTGCCGTGGGTGTCCAAGGCTTTGCAAATTCCCCAAGTTTCACCATGGCTGCGTTCCTCTTTGGTTTGTTGCTGAGACCTAAATAAATGTTTTTTGGATTTGAAATAATCATTGACTATTGTGTTTTACTTTTCTACAATGACAGTTTTTCTTTGAGTAGGCAGGTACATTTCACTAATCCTAAAGTAGAATTAACAAGGGGCACCAACAACCAACAAACTCCTAGTAAATTTAAGCAACAAATACAAATGTTAATAATGTGGTTTTGCTAAGTTGAGACACACAACCCCCCTCCAAAAAAAAAAAAAAAAATCTCCTTCAAATATGTATTCCCAAAAAAAAAAAAAAAAAAAAAAGACAAATCATGCTAAAAATATAACAAAGATTCTTTTACGATCTGAGTAAAAATAAACATGTAGTGTATAAATCCTGAAAAGTAATAAAGAACTAAGTTTGTGAGAAGTGCGGGTGAATAGGAGCAGCTAAAACATGTCATTCTTGTTGCATTGTAAAGAAAAAGAGAATGCGCTGCATTAAAGACATTTTAACATTGCAGCGTGACGAATGTGCTGTGTCGATTAGGAAAGGTAGTTTTACCTGACCGAGCGCTTCCGTCACAGAATTTCTTCTGAGCATGCGTAGCACTTTGTCCGTCGGACAACCGTACACACGATCGGATTTGGTGTGATCGGACCATGTTGTCGGCAAATTTTTTCAACAACATTGTCCGATCGGACAGAATCCATGAAAAAATCCGACCGTGTATATGGGGCTTTAGGGTTAAATCTGCTTAGACCTGGACAATCAGTGGAATTCTTTCGGCGCTCCGGAAGCATCCAATGCACAAGACAAGAGAGTCGTTCAATGAATGCTTGCTTTTAATTGTAAGAATCGTACTTTTATACAAATTATGGACAAAGAATATTGCACAAAGAAAAGGAGGGAGGGAGGGAGGACAGAGTTCATCACATGAGGCATAATTCCTATATAAACATATAGCATCTCAGACATAGTCTAAACGAGTATTTTAGCTGACAGCGGATATTATCTAAAAACATAATTTAAACTATGTAATGCTGACGTTCATTTCAAAACCAGTTCTTACCAGACCTTATCTATCCTGTGGTCATTGTGACAAACAAGACCCTAAAATAAAGATATTCCTCTGTCAGCTGTTTTAAAGTTTTAGTCATGATAACTCTTTCTCCTCCTTCAGTTCCCATTTGATGTGAAACAACGAGGAACATCGGACGATTTTCTTATAGTGTGTATCCCACTTAAGGGTACATATACAGCGGCAAGGTGGCTCGCCTGTGCAAAATCACTTACCTGTACATGATCCTCCATTTTAGGGTCAGGGGCATGGATGCAAGCCATCAGTGGCCTGCTCCCGCTGTGATTGGACATAGCGGGAGCCAATCAGCAGGTCTGGCAGACTCGATGTCTGCCAGGGTCCTCTGATCGTTCAGGAGAGAAACAGAACGGCGGTCTGCCTATGTAAACAAGGCAGATCGCCGTTATGTGAGAAGGGAAGAGAGTGAGCCTGTGTTTCTGCTAAGCAGGAACACGGATCTCTGCCTCTCACTGAACAAGCACCCCCCACACAGTTAATAAGCACTCCCTAGGAACACATTTAAAGGGGTTTTAAAGTCAAAAGGTTTCTACGCATTAAGATAATAAGCTTTCTGTGTGCAGCAGCCCCCCCTCGGCCCCCCTAATACTTACCTGATCCCCATCTATGTCCAGAGATGTCCACGAGTGTCTCGGCCATCTGAGACTCTCCCACCTGACTGTCAATCAAAGTCAGCCAGCCAATCAGGAGAGAGAGGGGTGGGGCAATGCCATGGCTCCGTGTCTGAATGGACACAGGGAGCTGTAACTCGGGTGCCTCCATAGCAAGCTTCCTGCTGTGGGGGCACTTGACAGGAGGAAGGGGCCAGGAGCACAGAAGAGGGACCCGAGAACAGGAGGATCTGGGCTGTTCTGTGCAAATCCACTGCAACAGAGGAGGTAAGTATACCATGTTTGTTATTTAAAAAAAAAAAAAACAAGACTTTACACTCACTTTAACTCTTTAATCGCCCCTGATGTTAACCCATGTCCAGCCAGTGTCATTTGTACAGTGACAGTGCATATTTTTAGCACTGATCACTGTATTGGGCTCACTGGTCTCACGTGTCCGCTGCAAAGTCGCTTATAGTAAAAAAATAAAATATAAAAAAATGTTTCCATACATATATTCCATAGTTTGTAAACAATATAACTTTTGCACAAACTAATCAATATATGCTTATTGGGATTTTTTTTACCAAAAATATGTAGCAGAATACAAATTGGCCTAAACTGGTGAAGAAATTGGATTTGTTTATTGGATATTTTAAAAAAATATTGTTTTTATTTCATCTCTTTTTTTGTTTATAGCACAAAAAATAAAAATCGCAGGGGTGATCAAATACCTCCAAAAGAAAGCTCTATTTGTGGGAAAAAAAGGACATACGTTTATTTGAGTACAGCGTCGCACATCCGCGCAATTATAAGTTAAATTAACGCAGTGCCGTATCGCAAAAATGGCCTGGTCATTATATACCAGTCTTTTTTTCACTGGTACAGTTGCCAACAAAACAGTTGCCCTTATCAGTGGCAGCCCGTACATAAGGTGAGCAGGGGTGCCTCACCCCTAATCCATGAGCCGGGCCCCTAATCTACATACCGGGTGTCGGGCGCATGGATTGTTTTTTTTTTTTTTTTTAAGTACGGCATTAGAGCCTGAGGCTCTAATTGGCTTCAAAAAAAGGGTGGGCTTGGGGCGCAGAGCACTGCGCCTGAGCCCGCCCGGTTGTGTGACAATAGCGAATTAATATTCTTTATTGTCTTCCTGATTCTCCTCCCAGACAATCCGGAAGCAGGTCTTAAGACCTGATTGGCCAAGAGGATAAGCGGTCGTATTGGCCACCGAGGAGGAGACGCCGGGTGAAGCCGCCGAGGAGGAAGCGCTGACCGCGACCTAGATGAGGTAAGTGCGGGGCTGGGGTGGGCGGACAAGCGAGTGACCATGACGGAGGGGTTTGACCCAACCAGGGGGGAGTGGTCTGTGGCTTCTTTGCCAAACCCCACCCAAAAAAAATGGAGAACCAGTCCCTATTGGAAGATTTCCTCTTCACTCTTGTTCTGATGACAACCCTAACATTTTGGATTTCCCATCACTTCCTGCCTTGGTGACAACTGTCACAAGGACACATAGGGAGTGTGGATATTCCTTTTCAGGACAGCAATTAAAAAAACTGCAAGGAGTTCTACCCATTCCCTCCTCTATCCAAAAATAATAAAAAAGTTTTGGCTGTACATACACTTTAACCGATTCACGGCCACCCTATAGCAGTTTTACTGCTACAGGGCAGCCTATGTGCGCTGGATCTCGTGTATATATATGTAATCCCGCACTTCTGGGTAGTGGGTACGAATATGTGGCGGCTCGCTCCCACTGTGATTATGCACAGCGGGAGCCGATCAGCGGGTACCACAGACTCGATGTCCCCTGGCACCCGCTGATCATTTGTTACAGAGGCAGAACGGCGATCTGTCTATGCAAACAAGGCAGATTGCCGTCCTGTCAGTAGGGAAGGCATGGATCCTGTGTTCCTGAAAAGCAGGGACATGGATCCATCTCTTCCCTTAGTAAAAGCTCCTCAAACACAGTATACAGAAACACTGGCTAGGCACACAGTTAACCCTTTCATCGCCCCTGATGTTAACCCCTTCCCAGTCAGAGTCATTAGTATGTCATTAGTATTGTAGTCACTGTATTAGTGTCACTGGTTCCCAAAAAGAGTCAAAAGTGTGAATTAGTGTTTGAATTGTCCACCACAATATGGCAGTCCTGCTATAAGTCGCTGATCGCTGCTATTACTAGTAAAAAAGAAATAAATAAAAATTCCATAAATATATCTCATAGTTTGTAGATGCCCCCGTGTTCCCCCCAAAAATAAGACCTACCCTGACAATAAGACCTACTGTGATTTTCAGGGAGGGCTGCAGTATACTGTAAGCCCTACCCCGAAAATAAGCCCTAGTTTAGGTTGGTTTTGCAATGCTACCGTTCACTCTCCTTCACTAGTATATGTTGTGGAGGGTGTGTATTTCTGTGATTCTGTGAGTTGTATCGGTTACCTTCGGTGCAGTGCCGCTTGGCGCTCATGCTGATCTCCTCTTCTCTCAGCTGTCAGCAGTGAATCTCGGCCCCCCTCCCTGCATTGCTTAGTGCAGGGAAGACAGCTTGGGGAGGGACATGGAATAGGGTGCCCACGTGTCCCGGATTGGGACAGTCCCGCAATTAGCAGGTCTGTCCCGGGTCCCGGGCACCTTCATTCCGGGACAATACAATGTCCCGGAATGAATCTGACAGGGGAGCAAAATCCCGCTATCGCCATGGCACTGGCTCTGCCTCCCCACCTCCACCTGAGAGACTCTTCTCTACTTCTACTGGCTAGGCCACTGGTTGCTAGAGCCGACTGGCGTCTATCAACCAGTGACATCATGACTGCGACTGCCAGCTTTCAAAGCGGAGGAGGAGTTAACTTCCTCCTCCTCCGCGCCCAGTGCTCTCAATGGGCTGACTCCACCTCCACCACGGACAGCGGCAAGTGACACGCTGCATCTGGGGGCAGGCAACGGTAGCAAGCTGTGTCTGGTGGCAAGTGACAAGCTCAGGGTTCCCACTGATTCTGCCTTAAGGTGAGTTGAACAATTTCATTATATATAACAATGTAGTCATAGAAATAATGTGATTTCATCATCCTGACACCATATCAAGCATGGTGACGGGGATGATTTAATTGCTAACACCAGCCATTAGGACATCAAATCACCCGCACCTGAATTCCCTGTCAACCCCGAGACTGCATTAGCCCCAGAACCCCCAACCTCGAGGAGTGAACGATTCCATCGTCGGTGAGGGTTTTGAAATCCAGCTTATTATTGGAAAAAGGGTGGGGGTGTCCCTGAATGGCAGTTTGGAAATGTGGTCACCCTAACATGGAAGTGCTGAGCAGGGCTCAGCTGATCTCTTCTTCTCCTGGGTGTCAGCGGGATATCTCGGCCCCCCTCCCTCTGCACTAATCGTAGCCATGGAAGATGGCTCAGGCGGGCCATTGAAGCGCCGAGCAGGGCTCAGCTGATCTCGGCTGCTCTCCTCTAATCCTGGGTGTCAGCATGGGAGGGGACCTCGCCCCCCATCCCTCTGCAGTGCTCAGAGCGGTGGAAGATGGCTCATCAGGCCATGGAAGAAGGTATTTGCACCGTTGCATTGCAGAAACGCACACCTTTTGCATTATGTGATCCTGTGATAGAGGGGATTCTGTCATTTTGAAACCACTGGGAAGACAGCAAATTGCTTGGCAAGCCCTACTCCGAAAATAAGCCCTAGTGTTAATTTAAGACCCAGGCTTATTTTTGGGGAAACCAATCAATGTACACCATCAGAACCCTTTAGGGGGACGATCAGGGGGGCGAGGGTTGATAATGTCAATTTACGTCTATATACCTCACGCAGAGCTCACAACACACGCAAACCCCCACCTCCCGGATACAAAGCACTATATTACACCTCTTACCCATATCATTCTTGTCCATGATACCCACACAGAGATATAGACAAACTGGCTTGAAATAGGTCAAGTCACATACATACTTCAAGGGAATAGATAAGAGGTGGACTTACAACGATCCATTTGTATTTTGCAATGTACATGTCACATTGTTTTTGTTTGATGACTTTATGTTGTACGAGACTGTTGTGGTTATTGTAAACCTGTAAAACCTCAATAAAATGTATTAAAAAAAATAAATAAATATGCTTATCCCAAATTATTTTTCACCAAAAATATGTAGAAGAATACATTTTAGCCTAAATTGATGAACAAATTCGTTTTTAATTTTTTTATTGGATATGTTTTATAGCAGAAAGTAAAAAATATTGTTTTTTTTTTTCAAATTGTCTGTCTTTTTTGGTATATAGCGTAAAAATAAAAAACAGAGAGGCGATCAAATACCACCAAAAGAAAGCTCTTTGTGGGAAGAAAAGGACAAACATTTTATTTGGGAACAGATTTTATTTGAGAACAGTGTTGCAAGACCGCAAAATGGTCAGTTAAAGTAGCGCAGTGCCGTATCGCAAAAAATGGCCTGTCATTAACCACTTCAGCCCCAGACCAATTTGCAGCCAAAGGACCAGGCCCCTTTTTGCCATTCGGCACTGCGTCGCTTTAACTGACAATTGCGCGGTCGTGCGACGTGGCTCCCAAACAAAATTGGCGTCCTTTTTTTCCCACAAATAGATAGGTTTTTATTTTTTGCGCTATGAACAAAAATAGAGCGACAATTTTTGAAAAAAATGCAATATTTTTTACTTTTTGCTATAATAAATATCCCCAAAAAATATATAAAAATATTTTTTCCTCAGTTTCGGCCGATACGTATTCTTCTACATATTTTTGGTAAAAAAAATCGCAATTAGCGATTATTGATTTGTTTGCGCAAAAGTTATAGCGTTTACAAAATAGGGGATAGTTTTATGGCATTTTTATTAATATTTTTTCTTTTACTAGTAATGGCGGCGATCAGCGATTTTTATTGTGACTGCGTCAATATGGCGGACACATCAGACATTTTTGACACATTTTTGGGACCATTGTCATTTATATAGAAATCAGTGCTATTTAAATGCACTGATTCCTGTGTAAATGACACTGGCAGTGAAGGAGTTAACCACTAGGGGGAGGGGCTAAGTGTGACGTGTTGTGTTTTTTTTTACAGTAGGGGCGTGGCTGTACGTCTGACGTCATTGATCGGCTTTCCTGATGACAGGGAACAGCCGATTAGTGACAGGCAGTGTAGGAAGCGCGGGGAGAGGTTTGTTTACACAGACCTCTCCCCGATCTTCAGCTCCGTGACCCGATCGCGGGACACCAGCGGCGATCGGGTCCGCTGGTCCCGCGGCTGTGGTCACGGAGCTCCCGGGGGCGTGCGTGCGACCCCACGGCTAGGCAATTAAAGGGGACATATATATACATGCTTTTGCCTAGCCGTGACATTCTGCCGACGTATATGTACAGGCGGCGGTCGGGAAGCGGTTAAATGGGGTTAAATCTTCTGGAGCTGAAGTGGTTAAGGATAAGGATGACATCCCAGTGCACCTTAAAAAGGAGTCAGTGGGGTTGATTTACTAAAACTGGTGCAGTCAGAATCTGGTGCAGCTGTGCATGGTAGCCAATCAGCTTCTAACTTCAGCTTGGTCAGTTAGGCTTTGGCAATAGAACCTGGAAGCTGATTGGTTTCTATGCAGAAGTGCGCCAGATTTTGCACTCTCCAGTTTTAGTAAATAAACCCCTCTATGTCATCGCCCTGACAGGTTCTCTTTAATCTCTCTTTTTATTTGCAGAGTTTCAAAGCTAAAAAAAAAAAAATGTAGAGTGATCAATTTTTCAAACAGGATTTGCTCATTATTGCGGGATGACATATGATTCAGCTTGTTGGCTTAGAAGGCTCTTTTATAATGTGCGCACATCTGAACCTATTTTGATCTTAGAGCGCAAGTTCCTGCACATTGTACTCAGCCTTTGATTAATAGAAGTGAGCAAATCGCGTGAAATCCTTTTCACAGAATCAGCCACAGGAGACGAAACCCACCTAATATAACTGATGATTTTCCTATGGCCTTATAACTACCCTCATGCTTCAAGCTAGTCACCACGGGGTGATAAAGAACAGAGATATATAGCGCTAGACCTATTTTGAATAAATTAGAATATTTAAAACACTGGGTTCCATAAATCTGTATGTTGGTGGTAAACTTGTATACAGCATTGCCATGATCCTTCTTGCTTATATCTTCAGTGCTTGGCAGAAGGGAGGTAAAGGCAATGCAGAACGGATTTTTATATATTTTCTTTATGTATTCTGGTCAAGACTAAAAAATTTAATTTTCAATTGTTTCTTTTTTTAGTAAGGTTAAAATATTACTTAAAAAAAAAAAAAAAAATATTGCATATGAATATTTTGTGGAAAAAAGGTTATAGATCTCAATAGCTCAAGCTTAAAGCTGAACACCAGCCTTAGCACAGCTGTAGAGGCTCCTCTCCTATACTGAAATTGCTTACTGTATATACTTGAGTATAAGCCAACCCGAATATGAGCCGAGGCACCTAATTTAACCACAAAAAAAATGGGAAAACGTATTGACTCGAGTATAAGCCTAGGGTGAGAAATGCGCAGCTACTGTAAGTGGAAAAGAGGGTCAACAATGCCCATTTGCAGCCTCACTGTGCCCATTTGCAGCCATAGGTCCCCCGAACTTTAAACTCGGTAGTTAAGGGTTCCTAGAGGCCCCCTAGCTTTAGCCAAACCCAAAGGGTCCCGAAATGACATTGCTGCAGTTGAACACAGTTGACCGACTTTGGGGTTCCTAGCACCAAGTGGCCCTGAGATATGGGGCCCCAAAGTCGGTCAACTGTGTCCAACTGCAGCAATGTCATTTCGGGACCCTTTGGGTTCAGAGATTGGCTGTAGCTAGGGGGCCTCTAGGAACCCTTAACTACTAAGTTTGAAGTTCGGGGGACCTATGGCTGCAAATGGGCACAGTGAGGCAGGCAAATGGGCACAGTGAGGCTGCAAATGGGCATTGTTGACCCTCTTTTCCACTTACAGTAGCTGCGCATTTCTCACCCTAGGCTTATACTCGAGTCAATACGCCTCGGCTCGTATTCGGGTCGGCTTATACTCAAGTATATACGGTAAGCAATTTCAGTACAGGAGAGAAGCCTCTACAGCTGTGCTAAGACTGGTGTTCAGCACCAAGTGGCCCCGAGATACGGTGCCCCAAAGTCGGCCAACTGTGTCCAACTGCAGCAATGTAACTGCTGTTCCTCTGTAATTAAGTAATAAAGTAATTCTCCTGTCCTCCCTTATTCTAAGGGCATTATCATTAACCCCTGCTGTTTCTTTCCTAGTTTATAACTTCATAACACTCCTGATAAATGGCTGTAATGCCAGGAAACGCGTAGAGTGCCACTAGATGCCAACAGTTACTTGTCTTTATTTAATTTGTCTTCCATCGATTTACTATACCATTTATATTTGCCATGTCTACTTTTTTTGTATTGCATGCTGTGTAGCAGCATATTTAGTGTAAGTCTGGTGACTACCTATCTATTCGATACAAAATATCTGATATGTATTTTAGACTGTAATAAATAAATCATGTCCTGTGTTTTCATTTTATGTTGTCATTTTCTCCTATACATGGCGTACCCTCATTTAAAGTCCCACAAAATTCCTCCTTTCTACACATAGGTTGGACTTGATGGACTTTTTTCTTCTTTTTTTTCGACCTCACCTACTATGTAACTATGTATGTTAGAGGTTGTTTTTTTCCCACTTTAACATAAATAATTATAGTTTCCTATTGAAGGTGTGAAGCTACCTGGCAAGTTCTTGCTGTAAGGCGACTTCAGCATAAGTTCAGCATTATCCTTCAAAGACTTCTCAAATTGTCATTTCACTTGAAGTATTCCAGGTAAAAAAGCAGTTTCATTATATAGTTGAAATTATCCCATACTGCACCTTTCTGCGTATTGCTCAGTTCAAATCTACATAGCGGTTGGGAACAGGTGAAGCCCGATGTCCTTGATGACGCCCTGGTGGAGGGGCGAAACGCGTCGACGTAACTGTTGAGAGCCAGTGACGCTGCTTCCTGTTTTCTGTGGAACGCACGCCATCTTTGTGCACCCGGAACACGCTGATACCTGTTTTCTGTCCAGTGAGTGTGTCATTTAACAGCAGTTTTTCAGCTAGTGGTGGCGTTACTACACATGATCTATTCTCTCTTCTATTTCTCGGCATTTGAATCCCCTGGAGTCTTCTCTAATTGTTTGGAGTATCCATCTTTTATCAACAAGAAAAGGAATTTCTGTCTTCAGCAACCAATCCCCCCCCCATAACGCTAATTTTGACCATAGGACTGCAAAGCCGTGGGTCTACTACTTCTGGTGAGTGGGGTTTTGGAGGGGATTGTCGTCTCAAGAATTCTTCTTGTTCCCTGCATCAATTGCGTTGTTTTTTCATTTAATACCAGAATTATTATTTACTTTTTTTGCTATTTTGCACTTTTTAATTAAGTCCACCTGTTGTTCATCCACAATTGTCACATTGGGTATTATTGTGGAGTGACTAGTCTGCGCAGTAGCACATATATATTAGTCATTTTGCACTTACCAATTTTTAATGATTGTCACAGTGGGAATTTATGTCCGCTAGCGCAGCCTATATATATATATATGTATATATATATATTTATCGTTTTCCATTCATAAGGTTCTTTAAACCTTTGCAGGCAGCAGCACTGGGTGTTATATAACACAATTTATTCTATTAAGGTTTTTTCACTATCACCATTTCCTATCCATTAGGCGCAAGTTTTTAAGGTTGTTTGTCAGGTGAAGCTCAGTGGCTTGGTGGTTAGTGCTGTGGTATTGCAGCATAGGATCCTTGGCTCAGTGCCCCGCAGGGTCCATGGAAATTCCAAGCTGCCTTTATGATTTTGTTTGTCTCCTCCTGTTTTCTAAAACAATTACAATTTGTAGTGTTGATTTTAGAGATGTCATTTATTAACATCTGCTTACATTACCCTAAAGTGCCTATGAGAATACTTCTCTTGTTAGGACAGGGCCATGAGATTGTAAGCTCCTCGGGAGCAATGACTGCTGTGTATGGTTTTGCAGGTATGCATAAATACTAATCTATATAATGAGAGAGAAGACAACATGCTCCTAGTGGGTGGGGCTATATGCACTCACCTGCAACTTTATTAGGTACACCTTGCTAGTATCGGGTTGGACCCCCTTTTGCCTTCAGACCTGCCTGAATTCTTCATACCATAGATTCAACTAGGTGTCGCAAACATTCCTCATGTCCACATTGACATGATAGCATCACCAGGCCATTGGAGTACAGAGAACTCATTGTCCAGTGGTGAGATGATTGGAGCTTTGTGACATGGTGCATTATCCTGCTGGAAGGAGCCATCAGAAGATGGGGACACTGTAGTCATAAAGGGATGGACATGGTCAGTAACAATACTCAGGTAGGTTGTGGTGTTTAAGCAATGGTCAATAGGTATTAAGGGGCCCAAAGTGTGCCAAGAATATATCCACCACACTATTACGCCACCACCACTAGCTTGAACCATTGACACAAGGTAGGATTTCATGTTATTTATGCCAAATTCCGACCCTACCATTGGAATGACGCAGTTGATTTCGAGACTCACCAGATCAGATAAAAATTTTCCAATCTTCTATTGTCCAATTTTGGTGAGCCTGTGCGATTTGTAACAGTTTCCTGTTCTTAGCTGACAGTAGTGGCACCCGGTGTGGTCTTCTGCTGCTGTAGTCCATCTGCTTCAAGGTTCGATGTGCTATGCATTCAGAGATAATATTCTGCCTTCCTTGGTTGTAACGAGTGGTTATTTTCATTACTGTTGCTTTTCTATCACCTGCCCATTCTCCTCTGACCTCTGACATCAACAAGGCCTTTTCCTCCACACAACTGCAGCATACTGGATATTTTCTCTTTTTCGGACCATTCTCTGTCAACCCGAGAGATGGTTGCACGTAAAAATCCCAGTAGATCAGCAGTGTTTGAAATACCGTATATACTCGAGTATAAGCCAACCCGAATATAAGCCGAGGCACCTAATTTTACCACAAAAAAAATGGGAAAACTTATTGACTCAAGTATAAGCCTAGGGTGAGAAATGCGCAGATACTGTAAATGGAAAAGAGGTTCAACAATGCCCATTTGCAGCCTCACTGTGCCCATTTGCATGCCTCACTGTGCCCATTTGTCTGTCCCCTGAACTTCAAACTTGGTAGTTAAGGGTTCCTAGATGCCCCCTAGCTGCAGCCAAAATTTGGGGTCTCTGGACCCAAAGGGTCCCGAAATGACATTGCTGCTGCAGTTGACCGACTTTGGGGCCCCGTATCTCGGGCCACTTGGTGCTAGGAACCCAAAAGGTTCCACTGGGTTTGCACACCAAATTTGGGGTTCCTAGCACCAAGTGGCCCCGAGATATGGGTCCCCAAAGTCGGGTCGGAAAATGTCAAGCACTTTTCTGCAGCAGAGAATGACATTTTCCGACCTGAATTTGGGGCCCCCGTATCTCGGGGCCACTTGATGCTAGGAACCCAAATTTTGGTTATGTTGTTGGTTCCACTGGGTTTGCACACCAAATTACTAAGGGTTCCTAGCACCAAGTTGCCCCGAGATACGGGGCCCCAAAGTCGGGTCGGAAAAACTCGGCAGCACAGTGGTGTAGTGGTTAGCACTTTCACCTAGCAGTAATAGGGTCGCTGGTTCAAATCCCGACCACGACACCTTCTGCCTGGAGTTTGCATGTTCTCCCTGTGCCTGCGTGGGTTTCCTCCGGGTACTCCGGTTTCCTCCCACACTCCAAAGACATGC
>CM053031.1:35079585-35097602 GCA_028564925.1 Lithobates sylvaticus
AAGGGCGAGCCATTTTAGGTCACTTACTTTAAGGTCTGGGAATTTATTCATAAAAATATATCATTTGTAAGAGTTATATTTTTCACAGTTTGGATTATTTGGGGAAAATAGGGCTTTTTTTCCCCTCCATTAGCCTGACATAAATAGTTTGAAAGGTTAGTGTTAATGGATTGCATATATCTTGTTTTCAACCCTTTTATGTAAGGAAACACAATTTTGAATTGTAACATTGTACTATATTTTGTTTTATTTTTTAAAAGTCTAGTTATGCGTGTGATTTTTTTTATTTTTTTTGATCCTGCTGCTAAAACTGAATTGATGAGTTCAGTGCATGGAAACGGCAGCACTTAGAAGAGGTGTTGTGTTAGCTTTTTTATATAATATGTGTAAGCTTTTGTATTGCTTAATAGCATGAAATTAGAGGAGATGTGAACCCTCACTGAATGACATTTATTTTTCTAATGCTCTGTGTGCCAAAAACATTTTTATTAAAAATAAAGCAATGTTCAATTTTTTTTCATCCTTTGGTACATCTCAGGGCTGCAGATTTTCAGCCATGCCCTGTCTACATGCGCTACAGTGAAAGCTGCATAACATTTCTCAGGGTGGGTTTCCTGATTGTGACCACAGTAGATCATGTCCGTACAACGTGTATTGAAACAGCCCCTCTCCAAAAGAAGCCTGTTGTCAGGACCTGGATCACCTGCTGGTGGCACTTTGTTTCCACCGGAGCAGAGGGTTGTAATTCAAGTGTCCTCCAGCAGGTGTCTCTGAGGCCAGCAGACCCCAGTAGTTAGTTTCCACCTGATGCTGGCTGCTGGGAGGGTATTTAGGTCCTCCCCTACTTAGTCATTAATTCACGACTTGACTACGCAAACTCCCTTTACATAGGACTACCCCAATATCAACTTGCAGGCTTACAAATTATCCAAAACACTGCAGCAAGGCTGATAACAGGAAAAAAACCCTAGGAATCCATCTCTCCTTCCCTGAGGACCCTACATTGGCTAACCATAAAGAATCGGAACACATTCAAGACCCTCTGCCTCACCCACAAATGCACACATGGAGTCGCTCCTCAATACCTAATTGAGATAATAAAACACTACACACCCAATCGCAGTCTTCGATCATCTAACCAAAACCTCCTTATCATTCCCAAATCCCGCTACAAATCAAAGGGGGGGCGGAGATTCGCTGTCCAAGGACCTCGGTTATGGAATGTTCTACCTACCAACATCCGCATGGAAGAAAACCATCAGGCCTTCAGGAAAAAACTCAAGACCTACCTCTTCTAAGAAGTTTGACAACAAAGCACCAATACAGCGCCTTGAGGCGATTCAGTTCGCATTGTTAGCGCTATACAAATTATTCATTCATTCATTCATAAGTGCCTCTTACTCCAGTGTTTTACTGCTGCCACATTTGGTTTGCCTAGATCCTGCTCTTGCTTCTTGCCCTGTACCCTGCTGCATTGTACCAGCTCCCCCTTGTTCCCGATCTTAGTTTTGTTTCCCCTATCCCATCTGCTCCCTGCACCTCCAGGTTCCTCCCTGCTTTTTGGTGTTTCCCATTTTGTATATATTGTATATAGTTAGTTGTTAATTAGGCTTCAGTTTGTAATTAGTCACATATTCTGTCACTGTTTTTTTTTAGTTCACTTATATTTCCATGTTTGCTGTGTGCTGGTGTTTGGAAGGATTTTGTTTCCCTGTTGTACACACTTGTTTCCTGTCCCTGCTCTCCTCCTCTCACCTATGTAGCTTAGTGGGAACGAGATTTGGCAACTGCGATAGAGTTAGCTAGCCTGGTTCTCTGTAACCAAATGCTCATTTAACACAGCCACTTTGGAGGCCGCATATAAGGTGCTTTTACGTTGGTATTGGGTTCCGACCCGCATTGCCCATGCCAATCCATCCTCCAATGACTCGAGGTGATGCAGTATATACATGGTGGACATGCCCTAGACTAATTTGTTTCTGGTTCTGTGTATTTGGCCTTTTACATCCCTATACCATTGTCCCATCCCGGGCCTATTCACCCATCAGTGGAAGCTCGTTACATAGTTACATAGTAGGCGAGGTTGAAAAAAGACACAAGTCCATCAAGTCCAACCTATGTGTGTGATTTTATTTCCGTAGGGCTGTTACTGATTAAAATTTTCGTGTTTCTATTAATCAATTTTTTTAATCGATTAATCGACTAATTTTGATTAATTATAATACACAGATCCAACTACTTTTAGCTGATCTCCTTGCATTGCAACTCTGCATTAGTCAGTGGTAAATGTGGTATACACTATATACAATCACCCGACACTAGTTAGTTTCCACAATCCATGACTTAACTTCACAGTTCACAAATACGTTTTAAATTCAAACTGTATCACTGCCGTAAGTAATTTTTTTTCCCACAGTAGCGTGACAATCCCTCCACCTCCGGTCTAATCACTCTCACCTTATGGCATGGACCCCTGTGCAAACAGGTGGTCATGCAAGCGGGTATCAAAAGGGTTAACACGGACCATAAACTTCTCTCACGTCTCCTTAGATCTCAGCAAGGACGCCGGGTCATGGGTAGAAAGAAAAGATCTAGGTACTCACTGCCTAAGTATAAGATTTCATTTTTGTGTTTAAACACAAACTACTCCCATAAAGATGATAAAAAACACAGCATGTAAAGCCGACAATCGTGTTAGTTCTGTAGGGCAGCCGCGGGTGACGTCATGTGTAGCTCCTCCCTGTACGCGTTACATTCAATCAGAACTTCGACGTCACCGGACTCCTCCCCCCTTCCCTTCGTTAGCAGACGGAGGCACTTTGGGAAGGGGGAGGAGTCCGGTGACGTCGATGTCTGTGACGTCACCGGATCTCCGCCAGAACTCCCTGAAGACCCGGAAGCCGGCAGAGGTGAGTACCGATCAAAATAATTTTGATCGATCAAAAAAATTAATCGAGGAATTAATCTTTAATTTGCACAGCCCTATATTTCAGTATTATATTGTATATCCCTGTATGTTGTGGTCGTTCAGGTGCTTATCTAATAGACATGTGCACACTGAAATATTTCATTTTGGAATTTATTTAGTTATTCCTGAAATTCATTTTTATTTATTTTGTTTCGTTAAAAAAATGCATTCGTCTGAAAATCCGAAATAATTAAGGTAGAATCTGTCCAATGTTCTAAGAAGATTCGACAGATCAGCTAAACTAATTCTAATGTTGTATGACACTAGTAATAATTATATGTATTAATTATTATTACTAGTCAACCAACATTAGAATTCTTCTATAGCCTATGGGCGGAGAATTTGACCATAAATGTCCACTCGCACCAACTGCTTCGTTGAATCTTTATGTCAAATCTTTTCTCTCTATGTAGAATAATCTTGGACTAATAGAGTTAGGTTAGGCACATTTGACCTTTTTTGCTATTGTCTCTATAATGTTGAATCTTTTCTCTCTATGTTGAATCTTTTCTCTCTATGTAGAGTAATCTTGGACTAATAGAGCTAAGGTTAGGCGCATGCGCGGCAGCTCCCAAGATGGCCGCCGGCATCTAGAGCTCCGCTCCACCACAGCCCGCCGCTGACCACCGGAGCGTACGGAGCGCTCGTTCACCCCCCACACTCAGCCATCCTGGTAGGGGAATCCCCAGGGAATCGGGTCATGTCGGTCCCGCTGGCCAGGCGCGATCTATCAGGCCAAATGACGGCCGCTCCCGGCCCCCTCAGCTATGCCAAGATGGCGTCGGCCACACGAGGCCCGCAGGCCTCAGAGGAGCAGGAAGCATCAATTGCGGACCAGGACCAGTCAGATCAACACTATACAGGTACAGACTTCCCCCCCCCTGCCAACAGCCAGCTCTCCCTCCTCTACTGAATCCTTATTGGGGAGAATGGGCTCAGGATATCCCACTACCCCTATGCTGGACCCACACACAGGCATGTTACTCACTGATAGTGAGGCCCAAGAGGACATCCCTATCCCCACAGACTTCCAGTCTATGATGACAGCTTTCTCTCAGATGTTAACTAAAGGTCTGGCTATGAATGCTGCCCAAATTACTGCATCACTACATGCTGACTTGCAGCAAATAGGTATGAGGATGGATAACATAGAAAATAGGGCTGACCAAGCTGTGGCACAGATTAACCAGAACTCTGCCAGATTACAGGAAGTACAGGATCAATTGGAATCGGCGTTTGCAAAGATCGATGACCTTGAGAATAGGTCCAGAAGATATAACTTTAGGCTGCGGGGACTCCCGGAAACTGAAAAAGATGTTCAAAAAGCAGTTAAAACTCTGATTAAAAGCCTTATACCTGACATCCCAGACCACCGCCTAGAGCTGGACAGAGCACACAGGGCACTACAGGCCCCCAGAGCAGACGGTCTCCCCAGAGATGTCATTGTCAAACCACACCACTACGCAGTCAAGGAAGAGGTCATGAGGAAAGCCAGATACTCAGACAACCTCACTTTACTCGGCCACAAGATCCAAATTTTTGCAGATTTGTCACCTTATACAGTACAGAAGAGAAGGTCTTTTAAACCGTTACTGCAAGTACTCCTGGACAAGGACATCACATATAAATGGTCCTTTCCTCTTCGCCTGAACTTTTCCTACAAAAACAGGAATTTCTGCTTCTCCTCTTTTCAGGAAGGGGAACGACTGCTAACACACCTCGGCCTGATACAGCTGGAACCGTCGCCTGCCAATGCTAACAAAGGGACCCCCTCATCGACCAAGAGACCACCGCCAGCAAGTCCGCTGCAACAATCCTGGCTGAAACAAGGACCCAAAAGGTCCAAGGAAACCATTCCGCCTTGAGCATGTGCTCTTATGCTCTACTTGCTGCATGACTGAACTTTTCCCCTGATTTTGGGGATACATTTTTGGGGAAAGGTCTGTTTGGGGACTTCTCCTCTCCTCCTCTTCCTTATAGAGGAAGGCATTGGGGAGCCCCCCTTTCCCGGCTGGACCACATGATTGAGACATTCCTCACATTAGTCAGTCCTGTTTGTCCTTTTTTCCCCTTTTAAATTTTTTTTTTCTTTTTTTTTTTTGAATAGTTACCTCCATTTGTAACGTTATGGCTTTACCTGGGAGCGATAGCTGGCTCTTTGTCTGCTGACTTTTATCTTGGTCCTCCCTACAAGGAGGACATACTGAGTCCTTAGCAGAATACAGTTGTTAACCCTAATGCCTGAATTCATTTACATGCTTAGAACATTTATAAGTCAAGTTATAGGCTAAGGATGACACTTAGTATTTTTATTCTCCCCCTTGCTGGGGTGCATCGACAGTTTAGTTTTAATGCCTGGCTTTGCAGGGTCTGTTACATTTATTTGAATTTGCCTTTTCATTATTATTTTTTTTTCCTTTTTTTTTTTATTGTAATTTTTTTATATCCTAAATATTAGGCCTAAAGGGGGATCAGACCCCCAGGGGGCGCTCCGGAACCTGTTAATAATGGGGCGGATAGGACCCCTCAGTAGCTACTGATTTAAGGTGGGGGGGCTGTGGTGGACCCATTGCGCCTTAACTGGATCAGGGGCCCATTTGGATTTCCTAGATCCTATTCCGGTTTTTCTGTTCCAAGAATAACCGGTACCATGGGGTTTGTGGTGGGTTTGGTTAATCCGAACCGACCGGGGGGTGGGAAGGGACCAGGGGGTCCCTTTGTTTTATTGTGTCACATGTCACACGTTAAAAGGTCTCAACAGCAGTTCATTAACCCTTTTGTCTTCTTCTCCTTCTTTCCTTTCCCTCTTCTTTTCCCCTTCATACCTTCTCTCTCCCTCTCTCCAGACACTCTAGGTGGAGTTCATAGGTCACACAGAGTCCTCCACTCGACTCTCCCAGGCTCCAGGTTCATCTCTCTTTGCATCACGGGACGGAGGATGTTTCTTATCTCCCAACGGCAGGGTAAGTGCCATGACGACTGTATAGATCACCCCCTTCTGATCCATGCCTGACCAACCCAATCTGGCCGCCACCCTAAAAATAATATCACACAACACTCAGGGTCTTAACTCGCCGATCAAGCGAAGGAAAACCCTTCAATACTATCACTCGATACATGCAGATGTTGTCCTTCTGCAGGAGACACACTTCCCTTCTACATACAAGCCCAAGTTCCTACACCAAAGCTACCCACAATTTTTTTTAGCATCCGCAGAGAATAAAACTAAGGGGGTTGCGATCTGCTTTGCGAAACATTTAAATCTCTCCCAACCCGAAACTATAACTGATCCCCAGGGACGCTATATTCTGGTATCGGGTTTCATAGATGGGGAACTATACACCTTTGTCTCTTACTACGCACCTAATAAGGGTCAAAAATCCTTCATGGAATCCCTGGTAACTAGACTGCAGAAACATTTCAAGGGGACGGTATTCATGGGAGGGGACACCAACTTAGCCTTTGACTTCTCCCTAGACAAGCTAGCAAGTGGTGCTTCGAAACCCAAACGCCCGTCTAAACAGAGCGTCCAACTTGCTAAGATTCTCAACGAAGCTGACCTGATAGACGTATGGAGGGAAACTAATCCGCGCACCAAAGACTACACACACTTTTCCGCCCCGCACGGTTCCTTTGCCAGGATAGACCACATCTTCACCCGAACTTCCACACTCCCTCTCATTAGGTCCTCCAAGATCATCGACTCTTCCCTCTCGGACCACTCCGTAGTTACACTACTCACGTGTAAACCAGCAGGCACCGAGTTCCGTCCGCGTTGGCGCTTACGGGAAACCCTTTTGAATGACCCTATACAATGTGCGTTACTGGAATCTGCTATTCAAGAATACTTTACGTTAAACTCGACAGACGGGATATCCCCGACCATCAGCTGGGCGGCGCATAAAACTGTTATCAGGGGCAGTCTAATCCAATTGTCCTCTAAACTAAAGGCGGAACACAGGGCTGAAACAGTGAGACTTACGGAAGAATTTCGTTCACTATCAAAAATGCATAAACGTAGCCCCAATGCACTTTCATTAGCAAAATTAGACACGGCTCGGGCACTTCTCAACATGACACTGACCACTTCAGCAGCTCAACATCTTCAATGGACCAGGGCCAAATTTTATGCACAACAAGATAGGATCGGTTCCAAATTGGCAGCTAAGCTTTCCCCCAAAACACGCACTCAGGCTTTTCCCAAACTGAAGGTAACCTCAGGGGAACTTTCACAGAACCCGAGCAAAATAATGGAAACCTTTAAACGATTCTACTCGGATCTTTACAAACGTAACCCCGGCCCCTCCACTACTTTACGGGATAAATTTCTACATGGTCTGCAGTTACCCTCTCTAGATAAGACACATGCAGAACTTTTGGAGTCCCCCTTCACCCAAGGGGAAGTCTTAGATACTATAAAGAACCTTAAGCTGGGCTCTTCCCCGGGCCCGGATGGCCTATCTACGGGATATTACAAGAAATTTGGTCACTGCCTGGCACCACACTTAACTAGAATGTTCAATTCTCTCAGGGATGGGGCCTCTTTAAATACAGATTTGAACTCGGCATATATTTCGGTGATACCGAAACCTGACAAGGATATCAGTGAGGTTGGCAACTATCGCCCTATATCTCTTATTAACAATGATATAAAAATAATGACTAAGATACTTGCCAACCGACTATCTAGCTTTATCTCCACATATGTACATAAGGATCAGGTAGGCTTCATCCCCGGGAGACAGGGACCAGACCAGATCAGACGGGCAGTAGACATCATTTCCTTGCTAAAATCTAAATGGGACGGGGGCCCTGCACAAAAAGGATTTTTATTGTCAATTGATCTACACAAGGCGTTTGACTCAATAGATTGGGCATACCTGTCTGATATCCTTAGGCGATGGGGCTGTGGCTCATACTTTCTTAATCTTATTAACTCCCTTTATTCCACTCCGACGGCACAGGTGCGCCTACTGGGTAGGTACTCGGAATCCTTTCCCATCGGCAGGGGGACCAGACAGGGATGCCCTCTATCACCTCTCCTGTTTGCTATAGCAATCGAGACTTTGGCCATCGCCCTGCGGTCAAACCCAGACATCAAAGGGGTACGTTGCGGCTCCCATGAGCACAAATGCGCACTGTATGCGGATGACCTCCTTCTTTTTATTACCTCTCCCCTGACTTCCATGCCTACGATCCTTCAGATCCTTGGGGACTTTAGTAAGATATCAGGCCTAAGGGTTAATATGACTAAATCACTGGCTTTGAATGTAACCCTCCCGCCAGATACACTCAAACAACTTACAGATAATTTTACTTTCACTTGGGCTCCCTACCAGATCCCATACCTGGGTATCAAGCTTACCCCGAAAATAGAGGATTTATTCCGCGCAAATTATCCGCCCATGATAAAAAAATGCTTACAAGACGTGGAGAGGTGGTCTAAATGTGGTCTATCCTGGCTGGGCAGAATTCATGCGGTGAAAATGACGCTGTTACCAAAACTACTGTATCTATTCCGCTCGTTGCCGATCCCAATACCCAAACGTGTTCTCACCAAAACACAGTCGGACATCATTCGTTTTATTTGGGGTAGGAAAGGCTATAGATGTCCTTCTGAAACACTCTACAGATTAAAAACTCAAGGGGGTCTGGGACTTCCAAATCTTTGGGCTTACTATCAGGCTGCACGGCTGACACAAATTTCTTTAGCCTACTCTAGTCATGCTAAACCAGACTGGTTTACCATGGAACGACAAGCTGTTCCCTCGCACACCATCGACTTCCTCTTAAGTTGCTCTTCGAAAGACAGACCGGCTATCATGGCACCCACCCTATCACACTCTATAGCGCTTAGCTCCAAACTTTTCTCCCTGAGCTCAATCATATCCCCACTGAGACCCCTATCACACATTTTTCATAACCCTGAATTTCCCCCTGGAAAGAACATTGAAGCATTTAAATGGTGGACCGACAAAGGCCTATATCGTATCGGTCACTTCTTCTCCCATTCGGGGCCCCTCTCACTGCGGCACTGTAGGAAGAAACTAGACATGCCCGATTCAGAACTTTATAGGTACACACAAATCTCCCATTTCTTGCACTCTATCTGGACCACCAAACCACTACCCCCCACTATTACCCCATTCGAACAATGGTGTATCAACACGGCTGATCAGAAGGGGGGCATTTCACTGATCTATACGGCACTTATGACAAAACAGTCCAAACCATCTTATGCCCGAGCCTGGGAGTACGACCTGGACGATTCTTGGGACCCTACAGCTTGGTATCGAGCCTCTGCAAGAGCTTACAAAGGTATTCTCAATATATCACTGATTGAAGCCAGTTTGAAAGTTTTACTAAGATGGTATTATGTCCCTTCCAGGCTGGCTACACTTTTCCCGGGCACGTCTCCGGTTTGCTTCCGAGGATGCGGACTGGAGGGCTCTATGGTCCATGTTTGGTGGACCTGTCCTCGCATACGGTCTTTCTGGCGGAAAATATTCCGAACCATTAGCTCCCTGACAGGCTCTACAGTTATGCCTCACCCTAGGTGGGCACTGCTGAACTTTCTTATCCCAGATTTATCCAAAACGTCCCAGGCGTTAGCATTGTTTCTCTGCCTGGGGGCCAAAATAACTATAGCCAAAGCCTGGAAGACACATACCATCTCTTTCCGGTTGTTTAAACAGAAGGTGACATGGATCATGATTCAGGAACAAACCGTTGCCAAGCTCAACGACAAAACCGAGAAGTTTAGGAGCATCTGGGAACCCTGGGCAACCCTCTGCAATATTTCCCTCATACCAGGAGTACCCCCTGGTAGTCTGACCTCCCGATCTACAAGCTGATGAACGGAACATCACTCTCCTCTCCTTTTTTTTTTTTTTTTTTTTCCTTTTCACTTCACACGTATTCCCCCCCCCCCCCCCCCTTTTTGTGCTTCCTTACTTTCTTCTGTCGCCTCTCTTGGCAAGGCTCTTTCCCCCGCACATTACCATGTCAGTTTGATAACTGACGCTTGACTTGCCTATATCGGTATACAGAGACTATAGTATCAACACTTCAGTTCTGGCTTTGAGCCAAGTATTATACGCCATGGGATGGGTCTGGCTCCCCGACTCCTGGGCTGCAGCAGGATCCCATTTGGGGCTCCTGGGTACTCGGGGTTCACAGACTCTCCCTGGCTTGGGTCCCTTCTGCAGGTCTGCTGGTGTAACAGGCAGGGTTGCATCCTGAACCGAAGTGACAGGTACCTGAGACTTGTTATGACATCCTTGGTTGCGTTATTATACGACTTTGTCATTATTACTTTTTCTGTTACATGACATGCCTGTTTAATTTTCTCTTTAGTATGTTTGCACTTGTTGTACCTGTATTGAGTATACAAAACTTTAATAAAAACTTTTAAACACAAAAAAATGTATTCGGACGAAAACGAATGCACATGTCTATTAGAACCCTCTACGCAGTTTAGGGTTAAACAGCTTTTCTTCTGATTTTAGTGAATGGCCATGTGTCTTATTAAATTCCCTTTCGTGGAAAAGCTTAATCATTATTGTGGGGTCACCAGTATGGTATTTTTGCATTGAAATCATATCCCCTCTCAAGCGTCTCTTCTCCAGAGAGAATAAGTTCAGTGCTCTTAACCTTTCCTCATAACTAATATCTTCCAGACCCTATGAGTTTTGCTGCCCCTCTCTGGACTCTCTCCAGTTCCAGTACATCCTTCCTGAGGACTGGTGCCCAGAACTGGACAGCATACTCCAGGTGCGGCCGGATCAGATATATGAAAGCCCTATGTGCTTTCATATCTGTCTTCTCTATATATACAACACTCTTCAAATGTGCTTTAAAATGCATGGTTTTCCCTTTCATGAACAAGAAAATAATGCTGTTATGATGTTGGGCTTTAATAAGCAAAATTGAGGGTTTGTGTTTAGGCAAACTTTTGCTGATGGCAAAATCAGTTTAGCTGAGACCATTCTGTTGATCATTACTGTTGAATTAAAATTTTCAAATGTTCTAATTTCAGTGTGCCTGCAGGTATTTTAATGTAAGGGGTTTCTCTAGTCTGTATTTACTCTAAAGCCCCATACACACGGTCGGATTTTCCGATGGATTCTGTCCTATCGGACAATGTTGTCGGAAATTCCGACCGTGTGTAGGCACCATCGGACAGTTTCCATCGGATTGTCCGACGGACAAATTTCTATCTCCTGCTCTATAAATATTCCGACAACAAAGTCCGATCATACCAATTCCGATCGTGTGTAGCGTAGTCCGACGGACAAAGTGCTATGCATACTCAGATCACATTACAAGACCAAAGCTATTGGCTACTAGCCTCTACGTAGTCCCGTCATAGGCAACAAACGTCACCACGTTCAGAATGATCGGATTTTCCGACAACTTTGTCCGACCGTGTGTATGCAACACCAGTGTCGGACTAAATCCGTTGGACCAAATCCGATAGATTTGGTGGTCGGATTTTCCGACCGTGTGTATGGGGCTTTAGAGGACTTAAATACACAGTTCCTAGTGCAGCAACTTTGTTAAAAGCATAGTCTTCTCTTGGAGCCAACCAAAGATCACCTTTATTAAATAGCATGACGTAATAGCATTATGTAGTACAAGGTCAAATTAATAAACATTACACCTAAATAATTAATAAAATTGTTTAAATCTTAACCAGTGGAATGTGGACAAGCAAAGACAGAATAAACAGAAGAGGGTATCTCGCTATAACATAGGTAAATGGGCCATGACATTAATCCATTAAGGCAGTAACAGAATTACTCAAAATAAATTGACTTAATTCCAACTGTGCCACCACTTCCACATGCTAAGTGTAATAAACTAGAAAGCAATTTTCAGAATCAAAAAAACTGATCATGTTAGCCAAAGAAAAGGCTGCTGGACTTTAAGTGAGCTGTGCAATACCTCTCAAAGGTCATTTAAATAAGAATTGAATAAGAAAGGGAGTTGGGATTCTTGTAAATAGCTAAACAGCAGGTGACACGGAACTCCTTGATGTAATTATACCATTATAATGCTTTCCCTGGTACACTTGTTTGCTTGGCTACGTTTGCTCTCAAGACACCTTTCAAGTCCAGAGAAAACCTACATTGTTGCGGTGGGGCAGGCTTAGCCACCGGAATCACATTTCCAACAAAAGCTTGCACTCACTGTGACACCCTAATCCTTGAATGCAATTTTTCCTGACTGTAAAAAATGTATTGGTCACAGGAAGTTTCCTATCTGACACATCAACCATCAGATAAAAAAAAAAAAATATGAAAATGAATAAAACTATATACAAAACATCAACATCTTTTCTTTAAAGTTAAACCAGAAGCCATCGCTAACACAAAATCATGTATGATTTTTGAGTTTGTGACACACATTAGAAATTACTGAATTTGGCTGTTAACATTTTTTTTTTTTGCAATACATGTTTAACCAGTTTCCGACTGCCCTATAGCAGTTTTACTGCTACAGGGCAGCTGCAATGCGCAGGATCACATATATATACGTGATCCTGCACGTAGCGGGCACGAGTGCTACACAGTGGGAGCCAATCAGTGGCTCCCACAGACTCAATGTCTGCCGGCACTAGCTGATCATTTGGCACACAGGCAGAATGGCAATCTACCAATGTAAACAAGGCAGATTTTGTTAGTAAGGAAAGCATGAACCCTGAGGTCCTGCAAAACACCACCAGGGTGCCGTACTATAGAATAGCCTCCCTGTCGAGCTATTCTGGTCTTCCACAGGTTACTGAAGACTTGGCTTTTCACGCAGGCGTTTCCTGCGTAGTCTCTTTTTTCTACCCTTCCACCGCTCTGTGCTGCTTCTGGTCCCTGGGCCCTCTCTTTCCAGGATCTTTGCTATGCGCGTCGGGACCCTTCGGGGTAAGACTGCACTATATTAAGATTCCTCTCAACTCAAAACAGAGACATGGATCTATTTATTCCCCTAGTAAAAGCACCTCCCCCACAGTACACTAAAACACTGGCTAGGCACACAGTTAACCCTTTAAACGCCCCTATGTTAACCCCTTCCCAGCCAGTGTCACTAGTACAGTGACAGTGCATATTTTTAGCATTGATCAGTCTATCTGTGTCACTGGTCCCCAAAAAAGTGTCAAAAGTGTCAGTTAGTTTCCAACTTGTCTGCCACAATATTGCAGTCCCGCTATAAGTTGCAGATTGCCGCCGATACTAGTTAAAAATTAATTACATTAAAGTCCACATGCAGTGCTAATCAAATCATCAGTCTTTTCAAGAAGGAAAATATGAAAAAAACCTTCACCAGCTTCAGTGTGTATGGGAACACACACCACACCCAGTGTATATCCAATCTGCTTACCAGGAAGTAGTATTAGGCAAACACTGACAATGGGTATATGGTGATCCAATCATGGAATACAACTTGCATTAGGCACATAAAGCCACCAAGATCATGAACTCCAATAAGTGTGGTCATCCAATCAATAGGTCAGCAACACCTAATGAGAGAATAAGGCAGCAAATAGTGAAACCCGTCAAGTATAAAATAGCTATTTATTGTAGTAAGCTTACAGGTAAATACAGGAAAACGAACATCATGATGTGCAACAGCCGTGGCTTTCAGCGTGTTTGCATCCGCCCAATTTTTTACAAACACATATCTGAAAAGTGTGGCGTGCATTTGTATTCAGCCCCCTTTACTCTGATACCCCTAATTAAAATCTAGTGGAACCAGTTGCCTTCAGAAGTCACCTAATTAGTAAATATAGTTCATCTATGTGTAATTTAATCTCAGTATACATACAGCTGTTCTATGAAGTCCTTAGAGGGTTATTAGAGAACAAACAGCATCATGAATGCCAGGGAACACACCAGACAGGTCAGGGATAAAGTTGAGAAGTTTAAAGCATGGTTAGGTTATAAAAAGTATCCCAAGCTTTGCTCACAGAGCACTGTTCAATCCATCATCTGAAAATGGAAACAACTGCAAACCTACCAAGACATGGTCAACCACCTAAACTGACAAGCCGGGCAAGGAGAGCATTAATTAGAGAAGCAGCCAAGAGGCCCATAGGAACTCTGGAGGAGATGCAGAGATCCACAGTTCAGGTGGGAGAATCTGTCCAGAGGACAACTATTAGTCATTCACTTAACAAATCTGGCCTTTTTTTTTTTCTTTTTTTTTTTTTTTTCTTTTTTAAAAAAGAAGGAAAAAAAAAAAAAAAGACAAATCTGGCCTTTATGGAAGAGTGGCAAGAAGAAAGCCATTGCTGATAGAAAGCCATAAGAAGACTTGTTTGCAGTTTGCGAAAAGCCATGTGGGGGACACAGAAAACATGTGGAAGAAGGTGCACTGGTCAGTTGAGACCAAGATTGAACTTTTGAGCCTAAAAGCAAAACGCTATGTGTGGTGGAAAACTAACACTGCACATCACCCTGAACACACCATCCCTGCCATGAAACATGGTGGTGGCAGCATCATGTTGTGGGGATACTTTTCTTCAGCAGGAAAAGGGAAGCTGGTCAGAGTTGATAGATAGATGGATGGAGCCAAATACAGGGCAATCTTAGAAGAAAACCTGTTATGCCCCGTACACACGATCGGGCTTTTCGATGGACTAGGTCCAGCGAACCGTAATCCGTCAGACAATTCGATCGTGTGTGGGCTCCAGCTGACTTTTCTTTCCCAAAAGTCAGATGGACCTAGAAATAAAACATGTTTCAAATCTTTCCGACGGACTCGAGTCCGGCCGAAAAATACAGTCGTCTGTGTACTAGTCCGACGGACGAAAACCGACGCTAGGGCAGCTATTGGCTACTGGCTATGAACTTCCTTATTCTAGTCCAGTCGTACGTCATCACGTTCAAATCTGTCAGACTTTTGGAGTGATCGTGTGTGGGCAAGTCCGTTCATTTGAAAGTCCAGCGGACCTCCGCTACAAAGTCCGTTGGATAGTCCGCCGGACCAAGTCCGTCGAAAAGTCCGCTTGTGTGTACGCGGCATTTGAGTCTGCAAAAGACCTGAAACTGGGGGGGAGGTTCACCTTCCAGCAGAACAACAACCCGAAACATACAGCCAGAGCTACAATGGAATTGTTTAGATCATAGCATATTCATGTGTTAGAATGGGCCAGTCAAAGTCCAGACCCATATTTAAATGAGAATCTGTGGCAAGACTTGGAAATTGATGTTCACATCTTGGATCACATCTTCATACTTGGTGGGATTGCCCGGTAGCAAAAAATTTCTGGAAAGATGTATTTCTTATGATTTCAACACTGTTTGAAATCCCTATAAATCCCAATCCTACAATAGCACTTTTAAACTATTTAAAATCGACCACTCTTTCCTACTGCCAATTCAAAATCCTATTACAGATCACTACAGCCGCAAAACAAACAAGCCAAAGCTTGGAAATCCCCGTCCTTAATTATTGCTGAAACTAAAAATAGAGTCAATCAAGCAATGATCCATGCCAAAACAGAGGTTATAACTAAAGATAAAATATCCAACTTTGAGAACATATGGAATCCCTGGGTGACTTACTTTTTGCCTTCCAATTTTGATGCTTCCCTACTAAGACCTTGGTAATCTCGATTTATACTTCCATTCTCTGCATTCATGGTATGTGTTTATTACCATGTACTACCCTGGGGACCCCTACTACCTCTCATTTCTTTCTTCCCTATCTATTTTTTCTCCTACCTAAGATTACTTTTTCTTTTATCTTCTTTCTCTCTTCTACTTTTTCCCCCTATTCTCTCTCTCCTCTTTCAATTCACTCTTTATATAGTTCTGGTAGCAGAACTTGTATTACCCTGGTTATCATTATACCAATTGTACATATGTAGTATAAGATTTTAGATTCTATAATAAATTATTATTATTTTTTTAAACTATACTCTTGATAATAATTAAGACCTTTTAAGGTCATCTTATATTTACCTGGTCTAAGTTGGTTTTATCCTCTCTTATACAATGTATGACGCAATCTTTTGAGTAGTTAGATCCATGCTAAAATTGTTTTAGTTAAACTACTTTTAGTTTATGTTGGAACTACATCTCAATATTATTACCATATATGTTATCTTTTCTTTTGCTGCCACCATTTGTACTTATGTATACTAATTGTTAAAATTCAATAAACAAATTTGACAAGAAAATTGCTGTTCACGGACCATCCAGTCTGACAGAGCATGAGCTATTTTGCAAAGAAGAATCGTAAAAAATGTCACTCTGTAAAGCTGGTAGATACATCCCCTAAAAGACTTGCAGCTGTAATTGCAGATAAAGGAGATTCTACAAAGTATTGACTCGGGGGGGTTGAATACAAATGTACCCCACACTTTTCACATATTTATTTGTAAAAAAATTTCCTTCCACTTTATGACACTGTAGTTGCTTCAATTGCATTATAAGGTTTTTTGCCTTCCTCTGGATCAGCAGTGAGTATAGGATGCTGTATATGGTAATTTTCTATTTATTTATTTTTTATTGGTTGAACTAGATGTCTTTTTTCAACCTAACTAACTATGTAATTATATGTTTGCACTTCATTCAGACTGTCCCCGCCAGTGCTCTTGGCTCCTCATTCATACTGAGTGCCTCCACTCAGCAGCAGCACAATACTGGCTTGAGTTTGGGCTCAGGTAAGTATTTCGGGGAGGCTGGGTGCAGCTGAACATGTAAACATTTTTCACCTTAATGCTAAGAATGCATTAAACTAAAAAAAACTTACCTTTACAACTGTTTTAAGCTCACCACCATTTAGTAAGTTTGCTTACTGCACCTCTAGGTGCCACTATTAATTTTGCTCTCAGTGCTGACATTTACTTAGGGACACAGCAATGTAATACACATAGAAAATTATTATAATAATAAAAACAAATTAGAAGCGTTCATCACAAATACTCATTTATTTGCTTCCTATGACATATTGAACCATGTTCAGATGATACAGTTGCTTCTTCAGAAATTGGTATATTTGTTAAGATTAATGAACGTGTTGTTTTTTCAGATACATCAGGCTAGTGGTGAGTGTTTATGGATTTAATCATTAATTGGATTAATGAGCTACGTGTGTTTGGGAAGCTGAATTCACCCTCACTAGACCTCTTTACAGCTCATTAAAGAAGATCTAGGGATCAAAACTGAACATGTAATAACTTTATTTCTGATTTCTACATTATAGAGGAAAGTTTTGACCACAGAGTTCACCAAATTAAAGGGAAAACAGATGTTGCTTTATTTTTTATTCTTTTGTAAATGTTTAGTAGAATATACATATGGTGTTTAAAATAAAAGTTGCTGCTTTATTTATTTCATAGTAATTAAAGGGAAATAATTATATTTTACAGCTTTTTGTAGCATATATTTGGTGTGCCAATTTGCACTCTCAGCCTCACCCTGTCAAGAAGCTAGTTCAGCTAATGCTAATCCTTATACAGCTAAAGACAATTCTTATGCAGCTAATGCTCATTCTCCTGCAGCTACTGCTCATTCCTGTGCAGCTAAAGCTTGTGTGCATGTACCAGCACTAGACATGTGCAATTCGTTTAGGTTTTTTTTCGTTTTTTTTTCCGTTATTTTCGTTCATTACAATGGCGCTGCTTAACGTGCTTCGAATGGATTGAAAACAAAAAAAAATCGAACATTCGTAACTTTTTTTTTTTTTTTTTTTTCGATTCGTAATTTTCCGTGTCTCTTACAATGGCGCTGCTTAATGTGCTTCGAATGGATTGAACGAAAAAAATTCGTACATTCGTAACTTTTTTTTTTTTGATTCGTAATTTTCCGTGTCTCTTACAATCGGCGCTGCTTAACGTGCTTCGAATGGATTGAACGAAAAAATTTGTACATTCGTAACTTTTTTTTTCGATTCGTAATTTTCCGTGTCTCTTAAAATGTAATAATAGCATACACATTACATAAAATTATGAATTATGCTCCGATTACGAATCTATGAATGTTACGAATGTTACAAATGTACGAATAAATACGAATGCGTCCGAATTTCGAATAAACGAAAATTAAAC